>CM033623.1:37618886-37818121 GCA_019453435.1 Rhinogobius similis
AAAGTGAACACAAATCATGATAAAAATCGATAAAAAGTGACAAAAATATGACTAAAAGTGACAAAAATGTGACTAAAAGTGACAAAAATGCAACTAAAAGTGACAAAGACGTGACTAAAAGTGACAAAGACTCACTTAATTACAACAAACACAACTGAATGTGACAAAAATGTGACTAAAAGTGACAAAAATGTGACTAAAAGTGACAAAATTGTGCTTAAAATGTGAATCTGAATAGAAAATCTAATCACAATCGCAAAACATTAAACAGAATACAACCTTTAATTGTCTTTTGTCTTAAGGCTGTGGATCCAATAATAATGAGGTCTTACTTATATTATAATCACAATCACACTGGTCAGAAAAATCACAATCACATATTTTTTCCTAAATCGTGCAGCTCTATTAAAGGCAATAGAAAAAACAAAGTGAACACAAATCATGATCAAATCGAAATCATGATCTGGCCCCAAGAAAATCGTGATTATAATTTTTTGCCGTATCGTCCAGCTCTAATTTACACAGTACTTAAATAAAAAAAGTGTAAACATCGGCTGATTAATCGGAAATCTGCACTTTTGAATCCCTTATCATCGGAATCGGTATCAGATCCAAAAAAGTCAGGTCCTACTTTTTTCACTGATCCATTCACACGTCCGTCATATAATCTACTGTAAAGCACGTGAGCAAATACAACTATAAATGTTGACAATGTTAAATAAAATCCATTTAAATTGCACAATAGTTATGATTTGACAAATAATAACACCTGATGACGCCTTTATTTTGTCGATTGACGGTTTAAACTGTCAGAAATGGTGTCAGTTGTCTATAAATTGTGCCTGTGTTTACAACGGTACGTCGCTTTTTGATGACATCACAGAGGGATTCTTGTCTACTTCCTGTCATTTTCCACTTTTGTTTTGTAAATGTTTCTTCACAAGCTGTAATTATACTGACCATGATCGATATTTACCACAGGTGCCCTCCCACCCAAACCAAGTCATAATTAGAAAAAATTAGAACCTGTCGTGTGCACTTTAAATATGAATGTTTGGTGAGAATGAGAACGTGGCCCAGTGTCTGTCTCCGTGTGTGTCTCTGTGTGTCTCCGTGTGTGTCTCTGTGTGTCGCTGTGTGTCGCTGTGTGTCGCTGTGTGTCGCTGTGTGTCTCTGTGTGTCGCTGTGTGTCGCTGTGTGTCGCTGTGTGTCGCTGTGTGTCGCTGTGTGTCTCTGTGTGTCTCTATGTGCTGTGTGTCTCTGTGTGTCTCTATGTGCTGTGTGTCTCTGTGTGTCTCTATGTGCTGTGTGTCTCTGTGTGTCTCTATGTGCTGTGTGTCTCTGTGTGTCTCTGTGTGTCTCTGTGTGCCGGGTCTCTCTGTGTGCCATGTCTCTCTGTGTGCCATGTCTCTCAGTGTGCCGGGTCTCTCAGTGTGCCGGGTCTCTCAGTGTGCCGGGTCTCTCAGTGTGCCGGGTCTCCTCTCTGTCTCCTCTCTGTCTCCTCTCTGTCTCCTCTCTGTCTCCTCTCTGTCTCCTCTCTGTCTCCTCTCTGTCTCCTCTCTGTCTCCTCTCTGTCTCCTCTCAGTCTCCTCTCTGTCTCCTCTCTGTCTCCTCTCTGTCTCCTCTCAGTCTCCGGCTCGTCTCCTCTCAGTCTCCGGCTCGTCTCCTCTCAGTCTCCGGCTCGTCTCCTCTCAGTCTCCGGCTCGTCTCCTCTCAGTCTCCGGCTCGTCTCCTCTCAGTCTCCGGCTCGTCTCCTCTCTGTCTCCTCTCTGTCTCCTCTCTGTCTCCTCTCTGTCTCCTCTCTGTCTCCTCTCTGTCTCCTCTCTGTCTCCTCTCTGTCTCCTCTCTGTCTCCTCTCTGTCTCCTCTCTGTCTCCTCTCAGTCTCCTCTCAGTCTCCTCTCAGTCTCCTCTCAGTCTCCTCTCTGTCTCCTCTCTGTCTCCTCTCTGTCTCCTCTCTGTCTCCTCTCTGTCTCCACCTCGTCTCCTCTCAGTCTCCTCTCTGTCTCCTCTCTGTCTCCTCTCTGTCTCCTCTCTGTCTCCTCTCTGTCTCCTCTCTGTCTCCTCTCTGTCTCCTCTCTCTGTCTCCTCTCTGTCTCTGTCTCTCTGTCTCCTCTCTGTCTCTCTGTCTCCTCTCTCTGTCTCTGTCTCTGTCTCTCTCTCTGTCTCCTCTCTGTCTCTCTCTCTGTCTCCTCTCTGTCTCCTCTCTGTCTCCTCTCAGTCTCCTCTCTGTCTCCTCTCTGTCTCCTCTCTGTCTCCTCTCTGTCTCCTCTCTGTCTCCTCTCTGTCTCCTCTCTGTCTCCTCTCCTCTCTGTCTCCTCTCAGTCTCCCTCTCAGTCTCTCTCAGTCTCAGTCTCCTCTCTGTCTCCTCTCTGTCTCCTCTCAGTCTCCTCTCAGTCTCCTCTCTGTCTCCTCTCTGTCTCCTCTCTGTCTCCTCTCTGTCTCCACCTCGTCTCCTCTCAGTCTCCTCTCAGTCTCCTCTCAGTCTCCTCTCAGTCTCCTCTCTGTCTCCTCTCTGTCTCCTCTCTGTCTCCTCTCTGTCTCCTCTCTGTCTCCTCTCCGTCTCCTCTCCGTCTCCTCTCCGTCTCCTCTCCGTCTCCTCTCCGTCTCCTCTCCGTCTCCTCTCCGTCTCCTCTCCGTCTCCTCTCCGTCTCCTCTCCGTCTCCTCTCCGTCTCCTCTCCGTCTCCTCTCAGTCTCCTCTCAGTCTCCTCTCAGTCTCCTCTCTGTCTCCTCTCTGTCTCCTCTCTGTCTCCTCTCCGTCTCCTCTCCGTCTCCTCTCTGTCTCCTCTCTGTCTCCTCTCTGTCTCCTCTCAGTCTCCTCTCAGTCTCCTCTCAGTCTCCGGCTCGTCTCGGGGCCGTCAGAGCAGGTATCCTCTCCTCCTGTGCTGCTCCGAGGCTCAGGCCTGATGCCCTCTCCCTCACCTCCGCCTCAAACCCCCCCCCACCCTCAGCACACACAGCAGCCTCCGTACCCTTCTGCCCCCCTTTCCCCAATTAGCGGTGTGGCTGGCCGTGCCGCGGTGCCGGTTGGCTCACCCGGCCCCTCTGGCGAACATGACAAAGAGAGATCCTCAGTATTCACGCAGACACACAGGCTTTCAAACGCCGAATGGCAGGGTCGACCTGGGTGCAGCTTTAAGCAAAATATTCAAATTCTCAGCCTTTCTTTTTAAGAATTTGCATGGATATGCATTCATTTGCCATGTGTAGAAGGCACAAGGACAGCTGAGCCGGGGTTTGAAAAAAAGCATGGAAAATAAATAATGCAGAATAATATGCAAAAAATATGTACGGTGGCATGAAATACTGATTGGAACGACTGTGGATTCAGACGAGGCCTTCGGATAACACACTCGTATTCAAATGTCAGCTGCTAAAAGCTCGAATTACAGCAGAATTATTGTTATTTTATGAAACAGCAACAAGTCAGTGTTACTCACATGGACCAAATGCTTAAATGATCTGCTGCCATGAGGAGGATGGACTCACACTCTTTGTTACTGAAGGTTTCACTCACTGCTCAGTCCTAGCAAACGCTCCCTCATTCTCAGATAAAATATGTAAAGGGTTGGAGATAGTGACTAAAATGAATATCTCGGGGATTGATGCTGATAGCAATATTCAGACAATATTTTCACAATGCACCGGAAATGAGCTAAAATGTGTGTATTATACTGTAGTTTTACAATTATTCATGGTTTTATGTGAAAGATATTCTGATTCTAATTCTGATTAAACACAAAAGGGCAGAAATATCACTTTATCCTAGTTATTTTTGTCGTTGCAGTTCTCCGAGACAATAATTTGCAATATCATCCATTTTCAATCTCTAATAATATGTCATTTGATTAATATACCATTGATGCAAACCAGAGCTATTCAGGGCCAAATGCAGAGAAACAGACCCGGCCTTAAACAGTCACATAAATCCTACAGAATACGACCTTTAATTGGCTTTTGTCTTAAGGCTCTGGATACAATAATAATGAGGTCTTATTATATTATGCTTTATTTCCTTTAAAAGTCTCTCAAAGTGCCCTGGGGCAGACTGACGGAGGTGAGGCTGCCAATCTGTGCCATCGACCCCTCACCATTCACACAACACAGATTATTTTTGTACCTTAAGACTTTTTGAACACATTTTTAACCAAATAAAGGTTGAAATATTGAGAGTGAAGGCTTCAAAATGGAGAATAATTATAAATTAAGTGTATTATTGTTATAAAAATCATAAATTCTGTATTCCTTTTTGACAATTTGCTTTAATAATGCAGCTGAGTCAGTAGGGTTGAAAGAAAATAACTGTATATCGCAGCTAATGACTTATTTAGATAATCGTTAATTGATTTAGTAATGGAGTAATTGTTATGTTTTATTCTTATTCGTACATTATGTTAAGGTGTTTTACAACTCAGACAAAGCTGGAATATTTCAAAATGACAAAGGAAATATGTACATTTTCTGTGTTTTTAATGAAAATAATATTTAGTCTTTAAGTATTTTCCATGAGGCGTCCTTAAGTGATGTTATTTTGGATTCATCTGGGTCAAATTTAGTCAAAATCGCAAACTCACAGGCCGGATCTAAACAACTAATTGATTAATCGAAAGAATAATCGCTAGACTAATCGAGTAATGAAGTAATCGTTAGTTGTTTTAAGGATTACTGACACTTGCTTTTAATTTATCCTGGTTTGAGCCCAGATTGAGTCCTGAATTAGACTTGGTTTGGTCCTGTTCTAGCCCCAGTTTAGTCCTGGTCTAGTCCTGGTTTAGTTGTGGGGTTAGAATCATTTTTGTTTTTGTGATTGTGCAGGTGTGAACCAGTGCTGAAACAAGATTATTTAATTAACCGTAAACCGATTTGATAAAAGACTGAACTCAAACGTGTCGTGTGCAGAGAATGTTTTATCACTCAGACGAAGCAGAAAAATCCTGTAAAACGACTCAAGAAACATGTAAAGTTAAGCATTTTTTATTGAAAAACGCATATTGTTGTAAGAATTCACCATTTCTTTAGTTTCTTCGTGGTTAAATATTGTAAAAATCTCATATTCACTGACCTGACGATCAATTGAAAGGATAATTGACAGACTAATCGAGTACAGAAATAATCGTTGCAAGAGTGAATGCAAGAGTCTGATTATTATTATACAGCATCAGTTATTTTAATGGTCGACAAGTCACAATTATTTGAAGTGTTGCAGCCTTAAAGTCCGTGTGACAGGTTTGAATGATTTTCTTGGTGTAAAAAATCGAGTTTTACACCAATCAAGTGGTAGTTTGTGGAGAAAAGTTGAAAAATATGTTGAAAATGACAAGAAGTAACTACAAATTGATGACATCACTAGGACTGTAGTCGTTTTGTCGATTAATCGGTCGATGGTGTTAATTAATCGACCAACATTTCTCTAAGTCGACTGATTATTATAGTATATAGAAGTATTTATACGACAAAAATAACAAAAACGTGAAGATATGGAGTGGGTTCGCTAAAGATCTTGGAGTGAATGATGAGTTTAATCTAATTTCTATACAGTATAACACAAAAAATACACTGTTTCCTGGTGCTTTTCAGTATAAATTGTTATTTTTTTGCATGAACTCCAGTGCAGTTTGGGTCAAATACAGAGAGATACTTCATAGTTTTTCCTTGCCCACCCGTTTTTAGTCAATTAATTGGTCGATAAGGCAGGTCTTTAATCGAATTTAGACATCACACTATGCACTCATTCAATCTCAGACTCATTATGCACCCAAAATAAACACCTTTTATGACCCTTTAAACATGAATTCAACAAAATAAAAGGTGTTCACATATATTTAGATTTGTCAAATTAAGAAATCTGTGCCATTAGCTGAGTTTCCTAGTGTGATGTCATCATTTACAACCAGGAAGTGCTATTACAAAACTAAAAAGCGTTGTTGTTAGGGCTGCAACCAACGATTATTTTGATAATCGATTAGTCTAGCGATTATTCCTTCAATTAATCGATTAGTTTAGAATGCAAAAAGCCCTAGAATATCAGAATTTTACTCAATTTTACGCAGACAAAGCTGAAGTGAAGGTGTTTGACGACGTCCTGGTGGAGAATATTTATAGATGAACAAAGATTTTAATAAAAAAACACACAATTTTCATGTTTCTTGTGTGTTTTTTGTGTCATTCCTGCTCTTTTTAAGTAATAAAACATTTTATTTCACCTCATAAAACGTTTTAGAGTCTGTGTTTAGACCAGTTAACGATTACTAGATTATTTAATTAGTCGACAACCATTTCTATAATCGATTCGTTGTGATTCATCGATTAAATTGTTGCAACTCTATAAAATCTATACATTTTCAGCAAAACTTTGACTACATTTACCTGGCCAGTGTTTTAGTTACACAGTTCAACCTGTCATCGACACTAGAGCCGGGATCAAGCCGCCAAACATCACTCCATCGCCGCTCCATTTCTACCGTTCCCTCATTTTTATAAAGCTCACATTTTAGACCCGGCTATCAAAATGTCCGAGACGTGTTCGGAGTCAGCATTAAACTCGTCCAAAGAGTTCGAGGCGGTGACGGACAGCGGACAGACGTGCGAGCGGCAGGAACAGCAGCGAGCCGGAATAAAGCGCTATAGGAATATGTGAATATGTGAGAAAGCGAGATGGAGAGCGAGCGGGGGAACAGCGCAGCTCCGGCCGCTCCTGCCTGCAGAGAATCCTTTCATTAGCTTTAATAGTATGCTGCCGGCTTGCCATCCTGACCCGAGCTCTGTGTCGGTAATAAGAGCGGCCTTCGGAGTCGGACCAAAGCACCAGCGCTGCCCGGGCGAGGGGCGGGAGGGGGCGAGCGAGAGGGGCCGAGGTGCGCTTTCAAATTGACACGGGGGCGTTGCGTTTTGCACATTCTGCCTCTCCTCTCTGCACCGCGAGATGTGAGAGCGGGGAGTTTTGTCTTTAGCTCGCTTTCTCCCCGTTTGAGTCTTTTTTTTCGCATTCTCGCCGGCGAACGGGCTTGTTTTGGCTGACGGCGGTCGGTCCGAGGCAGGCCTGACAGGTGCGACGTGTGCGCCAGGTCCACGCGGCTAACTGGACGTGTCACTCGCGGCGGACGGCAAGTGGACGGAGAATCCAGTCTGTCGGAGCGGACCTGCAGGCGCCGACACGAGCCAGAACCAAGGACGAAGTAAAGGATCCAACATGGCCGCCAAAACTGCACCGTGTCAAGGCGAAAAAAACAAAACCGGTCCATGAAACAGAACCCTAAAGGCGGGTTTATTTGCGACAAAACAACCCTTTGTGGCGCTTCTGACTCCTTGGGTTTGGAGCAGATCTTGGTTTCAATGCATTCAAAACATTTGTTCATCAGTCAAGTTGCAGTTTGTGAGGACATTTTGAAGAATAAACGTTTAAAATCCCTCTGTGATGTCATCAAAAAGAGACGTACAGTTGAGTTTAAACATAACGGACACATTTAGCGAAAGGGGCAGAGGTGCGCTTTCAAATTGACACGGGGGCGTTGCGTTTTGCACATTCTGCCTCTCCTCTCTGCACCGCGAGATGTGAGAGCCGGGAGTTTTGTCTTTAGCTCGCTTTCTCCCCGTTTGAGTCTTTTTTTTCGCGTTCTCGCCGCCGAACGGGCTTGTTTTGGCGGTCGGCAGGGTCGGTCCGAGGCAGGCCTGACAGGTGCGACGTGTGCGCCAGGTCCACGCGGCTAACTGGACGTGTCACTCGCGGCGGACGGCAAGTGGACGGAGAATCCAGTCTGTCGGAGCGGACCTGCAGGCGCCGACACGAGCCAGAACCAAGGACGAAGTAAAGGATCCAACATGGCCGCCAAAACTGCACCGTGTCAAGGCGAAAAAAACAAAACCGGTCCATGAAACAGAACCCTAAAGGCGGGTTTATTTGCGACAAAACAACCCTTTGTGGCGCTTCTGACTCCTTGGGTTTGGAGCAGATCTTGGTTTCAATGCATTCAAAACATTTGTTCATCAGTCAAGTTGCAGTTTGTGAGGACATTTTGAAGAATAAACGTTTAAAATCCCTCTGTGATGTCATCAAAAAGAGACGTACAGTTGAGTTTAAACATAACGGACACATTTAGCGAAAGGGGCAGAGGTGCGCTTTCAAATTGACACGGGGGCGTTGCGTTTTGCACATTCTGCCTCTCCTCTCTGCACCGCGAGATGTGAGAGCAGGAGTTTTGTCTTTAGCTCGCTTTCTCCCCGTTTGAGTCTTTTTTTTCGCATTCTCGCCGGCGAACGGGCTTGTTTTGGCGGTCGGCAGGGTCGGTCCGAGGCAGGCCTGACAGGTGCGACGTGTGCGCCAGGTCCACGCGGCTAACTGGACGTGTCATTCGCGGAGAATCCAGTCTGTCGGAGCGGACCTGTAGGCGCCGACACGAGCCAGAACCAAGGACGAAGTAAAGGATCCAACATGGCCGCCAAAGCTGCACCGTGTCAAGGCGAAAAAAACAAAACCGGTCCATGAAACAGAGAACCCTAAAGGCGGGTTTATTTGTGACAAAACAACCCTTTGTGGCGCTTCTGACTCCTTGGGTTTGGAGCAGATCTTGGTTTCAATGCATTCAAAACATTTGTTCATCAGTCAAGTTGCAGTTTGTGAGGACATTTTGAAGAATAAACGTTTAAAATGACAGGAAGTGGAGCCGAGTTCTAAAATGGAACCCCTCTGTGATGTCATCAAAAAGAGACGTACAGTTGAGTTTAAACATAACGGACACATTTAGCGAGAGGGGCCGAGGTGCGCTTTCAAATTGACACGGCGGCGTGAGAGCAGGGAGTTTTGTCTTTAGCTCGCTTTCTCCCCGTTTGAGTCTTTTTTTCGCGTTCTCGCCGGCGAACGGGCTTGTTTTGGCTGACGGCGGCCGGCAGGGTCGGTCCGAGGCAGGCCCGACAGGTGCGACGTGTGCGCCAGGTCCACGGCGGATGGAGAATCCAGTGTGTCTGAGCGGACCTGCAGGCGCCGACACGAGCCAGAACCAAGGACGAAGTAAAGGATCCAACATGGCCGCCAAAACTGCACCGTGTCAAGGCGAAAAAAACAAAACCGGTCCATGAAACAGAACCCTAAAGGCGGGTTTATTTGCGACAAAACAACCCTTTGTGGCGCTTCTGACTCCTTGGGTTTGGAGCAGATCTTGGTTTCGGTGCATTCAAAACATTTGTTCATCAGTCAAGTTGCAGTTTGTGAGGACATTTTGAAGAATAAACGTTTAAAATCCCTCTGTGATGTCATCAAAAAGAGACGTACAGTTGAGTTTAAACATAACGGACACATTTAGCGAAAGGGGCAGAGGTGCGCTTTCAAATTGACACGGGGGCGTTGCGTTTTGCACATTCTGCCTCTCCTCTCTGCACCGCGAGATGTGAGAGCCGGGAGTTTTGTCTTTAGCTCGCTTTCTCCCCGTTTGAGTCTTTTTTTTCGCGTTCTCGCCGCCGAACGGGCTTGTTTTGGCGGTCGGCAGGGTCGGTCCGAGGCAGGCCTGACAGGTGCGACGTGTGCGCCAGGTCCACGCGGCTAACTGGACGTGTCACTCGCGGAGAATCCAGTCTGTCGGAGCGGACCTGTAGGCGCCGACACGAGCCAGAACCAAGGACGAAGTAAAGGATCCAACATGGCCGCCAAAGCTGCACCGTGTCAAGGCGAAAAAAACAAAACCGGTCCATGAAACAGAACCCTAAAGGCGGGTTTATTTGCGACAAAACAACCCTTTGTGACTCCTTGGGTTTCGGTGCATTCAAAACATTTATTTATAAAGATTAAAGTCCATACGACAGCTTTTCATGTTTGTCTAATTATGACCTGGTTTGGAGGGAGGGCACCTGTGGTAAATATTAAGCATCAGTCAAGCTGCAGTTTGTGAGAAAATTCTGAAGAATAAACGTTTAAAATGAGAGGAAGTGGAGCTGAGTTCTAAAAATGGAACCCCTCTGTGATGTCATCAAAAAGAGACGTACAGTTGAAAATACAAGGACAATTTATACATAACTGACACATTTTTCTGACAGTTTCAACCATCATTCAACAAAATAAAGCTCTTATCAGGTATTATTTATTGTAAAGTCATAACTATTGTGCAATAAATATCGATTTTGGTCCTTGTTTACAGTCTGGTTGCTAGGTAACAGTTGTAGAATTACCTCTGTCAATGCGATATTTCTTGCTCATGTCCAACCAGGAAGTAACATTATAAACCTCAGAAAACCTGTCAAAATGAGGACCAATGGGCAAATGTTTAGTAAATTCTTAAATTTAATCTTGTTCAGAGCTTTTCTACCTGTGGCCCATCGAGACGTTGTGCTGTTGTGATTTTGGACGCTACAAAAATAAACTGTATTGAACTGAACATGCTTAGAAGCCTTTTAGAAGTTGATTTTACACAATGTCTCCCTTACATTAACCTCTGAGGTGGGTTTTGTTCCACTTTCATGTGACAGTTTAGCACAAAAGCTTTGTACAGAGTTCACAACCAACAATAACACCACTCAATAACACAAACATCAATAAACCAGGACCGAACCAGGACTGAACCAGGTCTAAACCAGGACCAAACCAGGACTAAACCAGGACTGAACCAGGACCGAACCAGGTCTAAACCAGGACTGAACCAGGTCTAAACCAGGACCAAACCAGGACCAAACCAGGACTGAACCAGGTCTAAACCAGGACTGAACCAGGTCTAAACCAGGACTGAACTAGATCTAAACCAGGACTGAACCAGGACTGAACCAGGTCTAAACCAGGACTGAACCAGGTCTAAACCAGGTCTAAACCAGGACCAAACCAGGACCAAACCAGGTCTAAACTAGGACCAAACTAGGACTGAACCAGGTCTAAACCAGGACTGAACCAGGACCAAACCAGGTCTAAACCAGGACCAAACCAGGTCTAAACAAGGACCAAACCAGGTCTAAACCAGGACTAAACCGGGTCTTAACAAAAACCATAAGGTCTAAACCAGGTCTAAATCAGGACTAAAGGACTAAACCAATACCAAGGGATAAACAAAATATTTTCTATATTTTTGAGGCTGGGTTGAGGGCCAGATCCTGTCCCTTAAAAGGCCTTGATTTGGCCCCCGAGCCTTAAGTTGAATAGCCCTGATATGTAGAAACCACAGCGTGTATATTCATTTCAACAGTAAACGAAGAAATTACAATTAAAAAAACACTTCTAGGATAAATAAATCATATACAAATGTAAATATTGGGGCCCACGAGAACGTTTGCACCTGGGGCCCTGTATTTGTTGCTTCCGCCCCTGTTCATGCAGATCCAGCCTTCACAAACAAACACATTCCAAACAAGCCCACGCCCTGACCTTTCAACCCGCCCGCCACCACTTTCTTCCTGGCAGTTCGCAACTTTCCCCTTCCACATTTTCCGCCGCAATTAATCCCGCGGCGGCTCGGACTCGAGGCGAGGACCGGCGCGCGCCCTTTGTGCCCGTGTGCGAGGCGTGAAGCAGGCGTGAACGAGTGCATTTGTGAACACGTGTGATGGTTTGGACGTGTCACCCGCTCTCGTCTTTCCCCTCCACTGCGCCCTGACAGCGGTGTCAAACAAGGCCCCGTATGATCGCTGCGTGTCTGGGGGAGGCGTGTGGTGTGTGGTGTGTGCGTGTCCGGGCTGATGGTGTTTTTATTCCGCTTCCTAACCCCTCTCGCACCCTGGCGGTCCCTGGGGTGTTCCGGGGTCTCGCCTAATGGACAGTTGCGCCCCGCTAACTTGGCCTTTGGCTCGGGCGCTGAGTCGGACGCCTAACTAGGGGCTCCTCCGTTGCTCATGGGTCCTGATGGTGCTGACCCCGTCCCGGTCGGAGGAGGGAGGAAGGCGTCGTGTGCGTTTTATGCCCCGTTGCTCGCGTGTCTTCAGTGCACGGGGCTGGACCTGGTTTAGACGTGGTTTAGACATCCTTTAGTCCTCGTTTAGTCCTGGTTTAGACCTAGTTTAGTCCTGGTTTTGTCCTGGTTTTGTCCTGTGTTACACTTGGTTTAGACTTGGTTTAGTCCTGGTTTAGTCCTGGTTGAGACCTGGTTCACAGCTGGTTTAGTGCTGTTTTGGACCAGGTTTAGACTTGGTTCAGTCCTGGTTCAGTCCCTGTTTAGTCCTGGTTTAGTCCTGGTCTAAACCTCGTTTAGTGCAGGTTTAGTCCTGGTTTACACTTGTTTTAGACCTGGTTCAGTCCTGGTTCAGACCTGGTTCAGACATGGTTTAGTGCTGTTTTAGACCAGGTTTAGACTTGGTTCAGTCCTGGTCCAGTCCTGGTTCGGTCCTGGTTTAGTCCTGGTTCAGCCCTGGTCCAGTCCTGGTTCGGTCCTGGTTCGGTCCTGGTTCGGTCCTGGTTCAGTCCTGGTTCAGTCCTGGTCCAGTCCTGGTTTAGTCCTGGTCCAGTCCTGGTTTAGTCCTGGTCCAGTCCTGGTTCAGTCCTGGTTTAGTCCTGGTCCAGTCCTGGTTTAGTCCTGGTCCAGTCCTGGTCCAGTCCTGGTTCAGCCCTGGTTTAGTCCTGGTTTAGTCCTGGTTCAGTCCTGGTTCAGTCCTGGTTCAGTCCTGGTTCAGTCCTGGTTCAGTCCTGGTTCAGCCCTGGTTCAGTCCTGGTTCAGCCCTGGTTCAGCCCTGGCTCAGTCCTGGTTTAGTCCTGGTTTAGTCCTGGTTCAGTCCTGGTTCAGTCCTGGTTCAGTCCTGGTTCAGTCCTGGTTCAGTCCTGGTTCAGTCCTGGTTCAGTCCTGGTCCAGTCCTGGTTCAGTCCTGGTCCAGTCCTGGTCCAGTCCTGGTTCAGTCCTGGTTCAGCCCTGGTTCAGTCCTGGTCCAGTCCTGGTCCAGTCCTGGTCCAGTCCTGGTCCAGTCCTGGTTCAGCCCTGGCTCAGTCCTGGTTCAGCCCTGGCTCAGTCCTGGTTCAGTCCTGGTTCAGTCCTGGTTCAGTCCTGGTTCAGTCCTGGTTCAGTCCTGTTGCTTGCGTGTTTTCTGGGCAGTGAGGGTCCCGCTAACTTGGCCTTTGGCTCGGGCGCTGAGTCGGACGCCTAACTAGGGGCTCCTCCGTTGCTCATGGGTCCTGATGGTGCTGACCCCGTCCCGCTCGGAGGAGGGAGGAAGGCGTCGTGTGCGTTTTATGCCCCGTTGCTCGCGTGTCTTCAGTGCACGGGGCTGGACCTGGTTTAGACGTGGTTTAGACATCCTTTAGTCCTCGTTTGGTCCTCGTTTAGACCCGGTTTAGTCCTGGTTTAGTCCTCGTTTTGTCCTGTGTTACACGTGGTTTAGACTTGGTTTAGTCCTGGTTTAGTCCTGGTTTAGTCCTGGTTTACACTTGCTTTAGACATGGTTTAGTCCTGGTTGAGACCTGGTTTAGTGCTGTTTTAGACCAGGTTTAGACTTGGTTCAGTCCTGGTTCAGTCCTTGTTTAGACCTGGTTTAGTCCTGGTCTAAACCTCGTTTAGTGCTGGTTTAGTGCTGGTTTAGTCTCGGTTCAGTCCTGGTTCAGTCCTGGTTCAGACCTGGTTCAGACCTGGTTTAGTCCTGGTTCAGTGCTGGTTCAGTGCTGGTTCAGTCCTGGTTTAGTCCTGTATGTTTTCTGCCCTGTTGCTCGGGTGTCTTCGATGGTGTTTCAGTGGTGGTTTAGTCCTGGTTCAGTCCTGGTCCAGTCCTGGTTTAGCCCTGGTTCAGCCCTGGTTCAGTCCTGGTTCAGTCCTGGTTTAGACCTCGTTCAGTCCTGGTTTAGACCTGGTTCAGTCCTGGTTCAGTCCTGGTTTAGACCTCGTTCAGTCCTGGTTTAGACCTGGTTCAGTCCTGGTTCAGTCCTGGTCCAGTCCTGGTTTAGACCTGGTTCAGTCCTGGTCCAGACCTGGTTCAGTCCTGGTGCTCGTGTGTCTTCGTTCCTGGGCAGTGAGGGTCCCGGGGAGAGGAGCCGGCGTGTGTTTTTGGCAGACGAGTAAAAGAGACGCTGGTGTTTTAAGAGCGTTGGACTCTGTGGGGTTCTTTTACAGATGTACAGTCCACGAGTATCTGACACCGACTCTCGAGGAGGCGGAGTCAACAATCAGAAATAGTTTTAACTTCATGTACTCCAAAGAATCTGACAAAGAACTAGAGCTGCACGATATGGAAATGTCATGTCATGTGCTGCGATAACGATATAATCACGATGTGTTTTCCTCATTTGCATATATTTTTCTTTTCTTTTCCAGGTGTAAAGGATAACGATAAAGTACTCAACTCTTACTTTAAAACAGCTTAGGTCCAGTGGTGGAAAGTAACAAAGTACAAAGGTAAAAGTAATTGTTTTAGGTATCTGTACTTTACTTAAGTACATTTTACAGTAGATACTTTTTACTTTTACTTGAGCATCTATCTGTACTTTCTACATTTGTGATTTATGTTTTAATAAGAGGATTCGCTTCAAATTCACATTTTAAACACAATTTTAATCGCGTTTTTGTCACCTTCAGTTGTGTTTGTCATATTTAAACTTGTCTTTGTCACTTTTTGTCACGTCTTTGTCATTTTTAGGTGCGTTTTTGTAGCGCTGTAGTCGACTAAAAACCTGCCCCATCGACCAATTAATCGACTAAAAGGGGGTGTGGCAAAATATATCAAAACTATGAAGTATTTCCATGTATATGACCCAAACAGCACTCAAAAGTTTTTATCCATATTTTTACTCAATCACTTTCTCATTTTAAACTTTTATTTTTCTAAATTTCTGCATAAACTGCGACTTCACAGATGCAAAACTATAGTAAGTAATTGCCACAGGTGCCCTCCCACTCTAAGTCAGAATTAGAACATTTTGAGAACCTAAAATATGGACTTTAACGTTACTTTCCGAAACGAATAGGCAAATTTAGACGTTTTTTAATAAATAAAGTTTTATTTATTAATAAACCAGAGCTGCTCCGTCACTAGAGTCTTTTAAATCTGCTCTTAAAACTCACTTCTTTGCTTTGGCTTTTAACACAAGTGAACTGTTATCTAATTGTGTTTGTAATAATTTTGTTCTTTTACTGTGTGTTTTTACATGATGTGCAGGTGAAGCACTTTGTCCAGCTGGTGTTGTTGTAAATGTGCTACAGAAATAAAGTTGACATTGACAAAAACACTGGACTAAACGACTAAAGGATTACAGCCCTAGTTTGTACAAATCCAAACTACAGCGTTGGCAGCTTTTATCCATATTTTTACTCATTCACTTTCTCATTTTAAACTTGTATTTTTCTAAATTTCTGCATAAACTGCGACTTCACAGATGCAAAACTATAGTAAGTAATTGCCACAGGTGCCCTCTACCAAACTAAGTCAGAATTAGAACATTTTGAGAACCTAAAATATGGACTTTAACGTTATTTTCCGAAACAAATAGCCAAATTTAGACGTTTTTAATAAATAACGGTTGAAAAACACTGGACTAAACGACTAAAGGACTACAGCAGGGGTTCCCAACCTTTTTCGTCTTGCGTACCCCCTAAGCTTTGTCTCAGACTCAAGAGTACCCCTTAACTTGAGTTTTGAGCAAAAGCATGGGTTTACTGGTCAAATATAGTCAATTATTACTCATACTGTACTACTATTACTATTATATTTTTTGTTTTATTTATGTTTATGGTCCAAGATACTCCAAAAAGATGCAAAATTTACAACAAATTACATTTTTTCAGTCAGATAAAAGTACATTTCCTTTTCATTTATAACCTGAAACCATTCAAAGTGCCCCCTGGTAATTCCTCACGTACCCCTTGGGGTCCCTGTACCCCTGGTTGGGAAACACTGGATTACAGCCCTAGTTTGTACAAATCCAAACTACAGCGTTGGCAGCTTTTATCCATATTTTTACTCAATCACTTTCTCATTTTAAAAAATTCTGCATAAACTGCGACTTCACAAATGCAAAACTATAGTAAGTAATTGCCACAGATGCCCTCCCACCAAACTAAGTCAGAATTGGAACATTTTGAGAACCTAAAATATGGACTTTAATGTTATTTTCCGAAACGAATAAGCAAATTAAGAAGTTTTTTAATAAATAAAGTTTGATTTATTAATAAACCAGAGCTGCTCCGTCACTAGAGTCTTTTAAATCTGCTCTTAAAACTCACTTCTTTGCTTTGGCTTTTAACACAAGTGAACTGTTATCTAATTGTGTTTGTAATAATTTTGTTCTTTTACTGTGTGTTTTTACATGATGTGCAGGTGAAGCACTTTGTCCAGCTGGTGTTGTTGTAAATGTGCTACAGAAATAAAGTTGACATTGACAAAAACACTGGACTAAACGACTAAAGGATTACAGCCCTAGTTTGTACAAATCCAAACTACAGCTTTTATCCATATTTTTACTCAATCACTTTCTCATTTTAAAAAAATCTGCATCAACTGCGACTTCACAAATGCAAAACTATAGTAAGTAACTGCCACAGGTGCCCTCCCGCCGAACTAAGTCAGAATTAGAACATTTTGAGAACCTAAAATATGGACTTTAATGTTATTTTCCGAAACAAATAGCCAAATTTAGAAGTTTTTAATAAATAACGGTTAAAAACACTGGACTAAACGACTAAAGGATTACAGCCCTAGTTTGTACAAATCCAAACTACAGCGTTGGCAGCTTTTACTCATATTTTTACGGCGCGTGAGTGTGTGTTTGTGTTTGTGTGTGTCGCCATGTGCTGGAGGAGGGTCCACATCAGGCGGCACACACTGCAGCGGGGCCCAGTGGGAGCCCGGAGCTTTAAGGAGGAAATCCCCCTCCGGCTGAGTGTTTGCCGTGCACGCCCAGGCGCTCGTGCACGCTCCTGCTCGCCCTCCCTCTGTCGCTCCCCCCTCCCCTCCCGGCGCTCCTTTAATAAACCCCACGCTCACATGTTCGGGGCATATGCACTGTTGCGCTCGCCGTTCTGTTTGTCGCAAATCAGCCGAAGCGACGTCCGCGTGCAGGCTTTAAAGGGGCTGCGCCGGGTTTTTGCTGCTTAGAAACGTGAAAAATAGAACCGTGGAGATCGTCAGTGACCGCCCACCCCTTGGTTCTCGCAGGGATTCCGAAAAATGATAATATCAAGCGGTGAAAAGCTTGCTCAAAGCTAATCAGTTCGATGAGTAATGAGCATCGTTTTATTTAAGGCGAGACGCTACAGGCAAAACTAATTTTTTCTGTTTTTGTTTTTGGTCAGTTTTCTCCCTCACATATCGACTCTCATGTGGAAATAACAAACGTGTCCAATCTGCTCCTAAAGATGTTTGAGTCTTCCATTGAATCCACTTCATCCATAGATTTCTCTGGGACATTGTAACTTCAAAGGACGTTTTCTTAAAATGCATTTTTGTCCCTCGAGACATAAAGATCAGCCTTAAAGTAGATCCTACACCAAACTGTACAATCTGGACTCAACAGGATTTTGACGAAACATACAGAAGGATTTGTTGACATCAATGAACTGTACATCACATTATTTTAAATTATCACACTAACAAATGCTTGTAAATGCCTTATAAGTGCTTCTAAACACATAACAAGTGCTTATTAATGCATTATAAATAGTTTACTAAGGAACCTTAATCTAAAGCAGTTTAAATATTATCGTTTATCGTGACATTTTCTGTACCACTTCATAATTTGTTATCGCGATGGGCCAAATTACACGTAACATTCGCAAAATCGTAATCAGCCGCAAAACCGACTGATCCGCCAACGCTCCAGAACATATCGCCATCCGACATCCTCCCCCCCGCCTTCCCCCTCCGTGTGCAGCCGCGCATGAGCCGCAGCGAGTGAGACGTCTCTGCCTCCCGTCGCACGCTAATGTATTCAGCGGAAACATCTCTGCGCTAGCGTAACGCCGCCGCCCTCCCCATCTGTGCTACGCTAGCAGGACCTAGCAGCGCGCCGCATTAGCAACGGGATCATGCGCGCCGTTGTTGTTGACGTCCATGGATGTGGTCGTAGATGGATTAGTGGCCGTGTGAGGTACTGCAGCCTCTTGGAACCAGCCTTTTTCTATAATTGCACATTATAATTGCAGACAGTACTGAATTATTATCGGTATTTAAATAAAATTGAAGGAAATTTTCTTTTCTACCGTTTCTATAATCGCCGAAACTACCGTTTTTATATGAAGTGACGTCACAGTAAACATGTGCGAGTCACGTGAACGAGCGTCGGACGATACAAACAGAAGCTCGTGGAAAAGGCTCGACTAGAGACACCTGTAAGTTGTATTTTATTTCATTTCAGACGCTTCACGTGTGTCTAACATGAAGAACACAATTACAATCACACAAGCTAACGTTAACACAAAAACTTGCAGCTGCTGGTCGTTCACGTCGCTCAAAGCATCATGGGGGATTGTCGTCACGTGGCGCCCTAAAGCAAAGATGGCCGCCTCTGTATCAGGAAGTAAATGTGGAAGTAAATACGTTTTTTGGGGTCATGCGCCAATGAGCTCACGCCACAGGGAGGAACAGGGCGCCATTTTGGATTAATCTTCCAGGTTTAATTATAGTTCTATGTTGACGCCGCGCACTCGCTCCTCGGGCAATATGGCCGCCTTGCCCCCGGAACATGAATACACCGCAGAGGCTGTGGAAGCGGTGTGGCGCGGGGAGCACTCGTTCGCCGCACGTGGAAACTGACAGCGCTGGCCGGAGTGTGCGGTGAAAACTGTTGGTGGCGAGTTGGCAGCGTTTTTCAGAAAATGTCACAGGGAACTTTCTTGAGGTGTAAACTAGGGCTGGGCGATACAGCAAAGAATGATCTCGATTTTCTCGGGTCCAGATCATGATTTCGATTTTATCACGATTCGTGTTCACTTTGTATTTTTCTATTGTCTTTAATTCACCTTATTCCGGAAGTTGCCGTACGCGCCGCCATCTTGTTTCCGTTGTAGTTCACACGGAGCAGACGAGCTCAACAGAAAATAAGTTCTACATGGACTAAAAAGACGTTTTCAGACTGACCAGGAAATCGTTGCGTTGTTGACTTGTTGTTGCTCGTGTTCATTAAACATTTTACACAAATCAATCTACTTTATGTAACGTTTTAGCGGCGAGACTTTTCCCTCGTTCGTCATTAGCTTTAACGGAGTTCTCGTCAAACGGAAGTGCGTTTACAACAAAAAAGCAGATCTGTGGCAAAAAACCGCAAAAGTGGGCGGGGCCGAATAAGTGAAAAATATCTAATTGTAACTTTTCTTCTGTTTTAATAATAGGATTCAGTTCAAATTCATATTTTTAAACACAATTTTGTCACTTTTAGTCATGTTTTTGTCACGTTCAGTTGTGTTTGTCATATTTAAACGCGTCTTTGTCAGTCTTAGTTGTGTTTTTGTCATTTTGGTGCATTGTGACGCATTTGTTGCTGTGTTTTTGTCGCTTTTCAACGTGATTTTTAGTCGCGCTTTTGTCGCTTGTTTCAGGACATCTTTGTACAAATCCAAACTACAATGTTAGCGGTTTTTATTCATATCAAAAAAAGACATTTTGTTGTCTGTGGAAGAAATCATTTCTTTTAAAAAATGTGCTAATTGCATCCATTAAAATTATGATTTGGTCTTGATTTCGTTGAATTGTGCAGCCCTAGTCTTTAAGTAAAACTGTAAAACATTACAATAGAACTGTCTAAATTTCAGAACGGAGGCAAAAGTGACAGAGAGCATGATGTGATTTCACTGAGAAACTGGGATTGACCTCAGAATATCACAAAATATGAAAAATCCAGGTGTTTTTGTCAAAGTAAAAGCCTCAGATACACATGAGTGACATCAGAGCTGCTTTAAACACATTTGTTCTTGTATTTTACATCATGAACAATCCAGATTTATAGCTGTTACTGAAACAGAAATGTTTAGTCCACAATATTTTTTCATTTTATCTAGAGATTCTTTATCTCTCTTTATCCTTATCTCTAGATCTTTATTTTTTTGAAGCTAAAATACAATTTTAAGGCCAGAATTTTGTATTTTGTCCATCGTTTGTCTTAGAAAAGCAAACAAACTGACATTTCTGCCCTGGAGTGTTGTTTTTGTGTTGTTTTTTTGCTTTTTTTCCTAACACACTTAAAACCAATAGAATTTAGATCTAACCATTGAAAAATTTACAGTCAACTTCATTTTGCCTCCAGTCGCCTCTGTTCTAGAATTTTAAAGGGTCTATACCAAGAATGTTTGATCATCTACAACAACCAGATCAGTCTCATTCCTAAAAATAGCTTTCTTTAAAACATGGTTAAAGTTTGAATTATGTGTAATGTCTTAATATGCGTCTACTTATGCGCTTCCTGCTGCTCTGACTTCTGCACCTCATTCTCACCTCCACAATCCCCGTATATCTCTTAAAAACACCTCGATATGATTATTCATATACATTACACGCATATCTTATGAAGCACAGCAGGTTTGAGCGAAATCTTCCACACTGCAAACTACCAAGTAACACACCTGCTTGAATTCATTTAAATTTATAGGGAATGTTTCAAAGACAACCATTTAGTACGATTAGATTCAATACATTTCTGACAAAAACATGAGTATAATGTAGCGCTGGGCGATATGACAAAATGTACGTCTTGATTTTCTTCCAATTTGATTTTATATTGATCTTATTTTTGCTGCAGATGCACTCGTGCACTAACATGTATGTATCTAACAATGTACAGAGGGGATTTTGGATTTCTTATTTAGTTTTTAAGTTGACTACTTTGGACTGAAAATTGCCCTAAAAATGCAAATTTTGCCTCATTTTTTGACTTTAGAATTAGACATGAAAAAAATCCTTCTCTACGTTTCGTCAAAATCTTGTTGAGTCCAAGATTTTAAAGTATGATGTGTGTGGGAGCTACTTTAAGGCTGATCTTTATGTCCCGAGGTGAGAAAATTTTAAAGAAAAAAGCCCTCGAATTTACAATGTCCCAGAGAAATCTATGGATGAAGTGGATTCAATGAAAGAACAAAACATCTTTAGGAGCAGATTGGACAATTTGTTGACTCCACATTTCCGCAAACTGACCAAAAGCAAAAATTTGAAAAGAAAAAAAGAGTTTTGCCTGCAGTGTCTCGCCTTTAACCGATCAGCCGATTAAACGTGACTAAACACTTAACCGAGTGAAGAGCTCCTGCCCAGTTAATATGGCACGTTTAATGTTCTGCTTTATTTACGATGTTGTAATACATAACTACACCACCAGAGGCGCCCGAGAGAGCAGTTCATGACAACTTCAAAATAGTGGATTTGTCTCATAAAGACAAAGCAAACCTGAGACACTGCAGTATTTATAACTAATATTAATCTGACATGGTTTATTTCACTTGGATTTCATGCAGGGGAGAAACAGACGGCTTTTTGCCTCAAATGGAAAACTATTGACTATTGATCTTTTATCTGCACGAGCTAAAGGTAAGCGGCTAACTTTAGCGACTTTATAAAGTGACTCTTAAAAAAATAATGCTCTGTTCATTATCTCTACAGCAATTCATCAAAACAGTGTTTATTGGAGCTTTCATTCCATCTGTCGTGCTCTGTTTAAACCTGTTGCTGTCGCTGCTCTGCGTTTTTGTTTCCGTTGTAGTTCACATGGAGCAGACGAGCTCAACAGAAAATAAGTTCTACATGGACTAAAAAGACGTTTTCAGACTGACCAGGAAATCGTTGTGTTGTTGACTTGTTGTTGCTCGTGTTCATTAAACATTTTACACAAATCAATCTACTTTATGTAACATTTTAGCGGCGAGACTTTTCCCTCGTTCATCATTAGCTTTAACGGAGTTCTCGTCAAACGGAAGTGCGTTTACAACAAAAGTGCAAAAAACGGCAAAAGTGGGCGGGGCAGAATAAGGTGAATAATAGTACAAATATGTCAGAAGTTATTTATAAAGAGAAAGTAATGTCTTTATATGTCAGCAATTTTAATAACTATCGTGATATTATCGTTAATCGTAATTATTTTGTCCGTGATAATCGTGACACAAAATTTCAATAGCGTCCCAGGCCTAGTCCCGAGTCGTCCCCACCGACTGTCCGTCCGTCCGTCCGTCCGTCTGAGCGCCGATCGACCGCCCGGCCCACCACCCGCGGGCCTCAGCCATCTCCGCCGACCGGGGCCTGTCAGGGGAGCGGCGCTGATGGAGGGCGGTGTCAGGGCGGAGGGGGCCCCGGGGGGCTGCACGTCGGCCCGTCCCGGTGTCTGCGGCTGACACTCGGAGACGCTTGGCACGAAGATGGATGAAGCGGGGAGCGGGAAATAGGTTTAGTGTGAAGTGGCGCTGACGACGGGGCGGATCAGGCAGGGTTTTGGCCGAAGCAAGTATGTTGTGGATTTATAGAGCCTTTAGAAGTTTGTGAATGAAAATATTATAAATTCACAACGGAGGCGAAAGTGAAGTGGAATATAATGTGGTTTCACTGGAGAAACTGGGATTAACCTCAGAATATCACAAAATATGAAAAATAGAGATGATTTTGGGAAAGTAAAAGACATCAGAGCTGCTTTAAACACATTTATTATTTTATTTTATATTGCATGTTTAAGGAAATCATGATAAACTCTTTGCATTTTTGATGAAGGAACAATCCAGATTTATGGGTTTTACTGGAAAAATACTCACAGAAATGTTGAGCCCACATCCATTTTTCATTTTATCTAGAGATATATTAGATACTGTTCCATAAGTTTGATTCTTTTGAAGCTAAGATACAATTTTAAGGCTATTTTGTCCATTGTTTGTTATAGAAAATCAAACTAACTGACCTTTCTACTCTGGAAATTCAAATGTGTTGCTTTTTTCCAACACAAACACTTAAAACCAGGAGAATTTAGATCTAATGTGAGACAATCATTGAAACATTTACAGTCGACTTTATTTTGCCTCCAGTCGCCCCCGTTCTGGAATTTTGATGACGTCACATTTTAAAGGGTCTATTTTTAAAGTCTATCTGAAAATGTTCTAATTACGACTTAATTTGGTGGGAGGACACCTGTGGCAATTGTTTATTACAGTTTTACATTTGTGAAGTTGCAGTTTGTGAAGAAATTTAAAAAAGTGTAAAATTACAGGAAGTGATTAAGTTCTAAAACAGAATCCCTCTGTCATGTCATCCACAAATAATCGTAAAATTGTGTTTTTTTTTCCCTCTCACAATAATCGTGACTCTAAAATAGGTCTGTGCGATACGGTGATAAAAATCGAATCATGAGCTGGTCCCTGTGACAATCTGCTGTTTTTGTGAAATCGTTGTATCGTGATTGACTGTTTGTGTCTTTAATGCAGCTGTCTGTTCAAACACACTTTTTCTCCTGTTGTTTAGCCTCTGAAGCCTCTGAGCAGATGACTTTATTTACCTCTTACGCCTCTTAAGTGCAGTATTTCAACTCAAATGCACCAAAACGTAACTAAAAGCGACAAAAATGCGTCTAAAAACTACAAAGACGCGACTAAAAGTGACAAAGACTCACTTAATTACAACAAACACAACTGAATGTGACAAAAATGTGACTAAAAGCGACAAAATTATGCTTAAAATGTGAATCTGAATAGAAAATCTAATCACAGTCGCAAAACTGGTCAGAAAAATCACAATTACATATTTTTTCCTAAATCGTGCAGCTCTATTAAAGGCAACAGAAAAAACAAAGTGAACACAAATCATGATAAAATTGAAATCATGATCTGGCCCCAAGAAAATCGTGATATTATTTTGCCGTATCGCCCAGCCCTACTCTAAAATTATATATCGCACTTTAATTAAACGACTTGGACTTGAACGATGAAGACTCAGTTTAACATGAAACTGACAGTGCCTTGGTGGAGGTTTAAGCTTTCTACGTCCAAGTTTTTATACATTGCTGGAAATGGTCATTATGTAAAGTGTAAAATATTATATAAAACTTTAGAGGTGAACTATGGGAAAGGTCAGAGATGCATTTAACTCAAAAGTAGGTTGAAATCATTACCATTTGGCTCGCTCCCAAGTGCCTCAAATGCTCCAATTTGGCACGGCTACTGCATTTCTAACACATCTGTAATGAACTGCATTTGTAGAACCTACGCGGGTCTATGGTCTTTTTTATTATTCAATAAACACTGTTACCAAGCTGCACGGGGCACACGAAGCCTCGCGTTTATTCTGATTATGTTTTTATTTGCTCTATACCTTCTGTAAATCACTTGCAATATATCTGTGTGTAAAGTAAGATTAAGTTAAGCATGAAGCAAGAATATTTACAACAATAATATCAAGGATAAATGTTTTAATAGAGCTCAAGGTTCAATAGGCAAGTACAAGAAAAAGATTTAGCAACATTCATTATCAAAGTCAACACTAATCAAGACAGCAATGCTAACGTTAACAATGCTAATCGCTGATATGTAAAAATAATGAAAAGTCCAGTCGCAGCAGTAGTGATCGTGTTTGGACGGAAGAAATGCTCAGAAGGAGTCTGTGATGATTTAAGGACTTAAAACAGTGGAAGATTCTCTGATAAGTGATGTAAATTATCTGAAAATACGTCAGAAAATCCAGGACGTTCAGCAGGAAGTGTGTTTGACGCTCAGAGGGGGAGCATTTTCAAATAAACATTCCTCAAAACAGCGTCAATGCAACTAAATGCTACTTCAGGTGTGTTTTTGACGATGGAACATTGTTAGAACAAGATTAACGCTCAACAAGTCACTGCACACGCAGAATGTGCGTCTTTTAACATTATTGATTAGATTGAATTTAGGTTAGCGTTAGCTTTGAGACAGAAACACCACCTTTTATTGACCTTATTCTGCCCCGCCCACTTTTGCCATTGTTTGCACTTTTGTTGTAAACGCACTTCCGTTTGACGAGAACTCCGTTAAAGCTAATGACGAACGAGGGAAAAGTCTCGCCGCTAAAATGTTACATAAAGTAGATTGATTTGTGTAAAATGTTTAATGAACACGAGCAACAACAAGTCACAACGCAACGATTTCCTGAAAACGTCTTTTTAGTCGAGTAGAACTTATTTTCTGTTGAGCTCGTCTGCTCCATGTGAACTACAACGGAAACAAGACGGCGGCGCGTACGACAACTTCAGGAATAAGGTGAATAACACACAGGTTTCCTCTCGGTGAAGTTGTACGTGTTGGTCATGACATGCTGCAGTGATTATCAGCTGTTCCTCGCTCTCCGCTTTGTCTTCAGTGATTATCGATTTATTTTAGCGACACTCGGCTAATTCTCCAGAAGGAATGAACGGAGCAGGGAGTGAAGCCCCACATTCGGTTGAAAAAGCTGGACCGGTGCATGGCTAATTTAAACGACAGGGTTAGTAAATATGGCACAAACAGGAGCTCTTGGAGGAGGGACATTATCTAAATAACAGCTGCACGACTCGATGGATCCCACTCAGACGCTTTACCTCGGTGTGGCTCCACTCACGCATGAATGAGAGTCTGTTTGTGAGAGAAACTGTGGGAACAACAGGTGGACGTTATCTCGTGTACATATTTGCAGTACGTATGGACCCTTTAAAATGCGATGTCATCAAAATTCCGGAATGGAGGCAAAATAAAGTTGACTGTAAATGTTTCAATGATTGTCTCACATTAGGTCTAAAAGTGTTTGTGTTGGAAAAAAGCAACACATTTGAATTTCCAAAGTAGAAAGGTCAGTTAGTTTGCTTTTCTATGACAAACGATGGACAAAATACACATTTTGAGCCTTAAAATTGTATTGTAGCTTCAAAAGAATCTAATTTATGGAATAGTATCTGATATATCTCTAGATAAAATGAAAAATGGCTGTGGGCTCAACATTTCTGTGAGTATTTTTCCAGTAAAACCCATAAATTTAGATTATTCCTTCATCAAAAATGCAAAGAGTTTATCATGATTTCCTTAAACATGATGTAAAATACAGTAATAAATGTGTTTAAAGCAGCTCTGATATCTTTTACTTTCCCAAAAGCATCTCTATTTTTCATATTTTGTGATATTCTGAGGTTAATCCCAGTTTCTCCAGTGAAATCACATTATGTTGCACTTCACTTTTGCCTCCATTCTGAATTTCGAACATTTTTGTTTACAGACTTTTAAAGGGTCTATATATCTTGTTTGTTCCTATGGGTGCAATAATAATCAGAATCAAGTTGATAATGTTAAATAGAGATGTAACAATAACATACATATATTGAAAAATTGTGATATCACGTCGTCAAAAAGCCCGCCATAATATTGTTTCCTGTCGCAATATGCATAAAATGATAACCTTCTTTTAGTGAATGCATGGTTTTGTCGCAGAAACAATAAAAAACAGAACTACACCATGATCCTTTGCTCCATTTCAGAGCAGACAACATGACAAAACAAGCACTTTTAAGCACTTTTATATATTACTTACTTGTTTTTTGTTGCATTTTGTCACAGTCCTTTTTAGTCACGTTTTTGTCTGTTTCAGCTATTTTTTGCTGAATAAAACTGGATATTTTGTTGTTCGTGAAGGAAATTATTACACTTCCAAAATGGCACCCTTTACGATTTGCTAACAGCGTCTATTCAAATTGCGATTTCGGCTCGATTTCGATTGCGCAGCCCTTTTTCTTCGCATCTCAAGAACCTGCTCCAAAGCTCCGAGTGTCTTTTTTCCCGTGGACGTGCACCTATAGCCGTCCCTAGCCGTAACGAGCCCTAAATGAAAAGCAGAGTGTTGTTGGCTGAAGCCGAGCGCAGGGGCCAGATCAAAGGCTCCTGCGGTAAAACCATAGACATAAAAAATAGTGGACAGACGGTTGTCGCTCCGCCCCATTCACGAAAATGCGGCTCAGTCATGGAGAATTCAAAATGACCGCGGGTTAGCCCCCACCACTCCCCCCTCGGTGGGGAGGCGGGGGGAGGGCGACTTTGGGGCGGCCTTTTGCTGTCGTACTGCCGTCGTTGCCTCTATGGTTACCGCCCACTCGTAGGTGTTTGGCTGTGCCCTGACATTTCCGGCGCGTAAAGCCCGCCTTCTTCATTAGATATGCACGAACTTTAAAAAATCACAGCGGCTAAACCAGCCTGGTTCAAAAAAATTCACCCCCCTCAGCGTTGTCACAGAGCCGTGAGCTAACGTTTGAGACCAAAGCCGTATTTTGAGCCGGGCTCTAAAGTAGGTTTTGAAACGTCTAACTCCCCATTGACTTGCATTGAATAATTCTACTTCCGCAGCAGCCCCTAGCGGTCAGCAGCAGATTGCAAACATGGCAGCCTACAGTCGGCGGCTCAATTTGAGCGCGGTACCTTGCCCACTGGGTAAAACATGTGGACCGGCTACAGAGTTAGCATCCACTCAAGTTTAGAGCCAGGAGAAAAACTCGCCATAAAACATATTCATAATTCAGTGCTTCTTTTACCTTTCTCTGGACATGATGCTGGGTTAGCGTGGAGAGAAATTGTACTTTGGATTTGTGTAATTTCAAATTTCCTGTAACATTGACTAAAAGAAAAGAGACGTTTTTCTTTGGACAGCAATTTATCATTTATTAACGGGAGTTTTTGAAGAAGCTACAAACAGCAAAAATAGTAGAAACCTGTGTGACTGTGTGTGACATATTCTTCTGCCGTGTATTTTTTGTGCTTTTAATCCTGTTCAAATGATGTTCCGTCATCAAAAAACATACCTGAAGTAGCATTCAGCTGCGTTCATGCTGTTCTGGGGAATGAAACACACTTCCTGCTGAATTTCCTGGTTCTGGGACGTATTTTCAGATTAAATATATCACTTATCCAAGAATCTTCTGCTGTTTTCAGTCCTTAAATCATCGCCAGCCTTGTTTTGAGCATTTCTGCCTCCAAACATGTTCTTCTTCTTCTTCTGCTAACCATCCGTTTGTGTTTGTTGACCGCTAATTTCACTGGTTTGTATATAGCGGTTGGTGCCATCTACTGGCACAGATGCACTCAGTAAGTGTCACACGCTAAAAATGTAATGAATAATAAACTTTTTTTTTTGTTTCAAAACATGAGATGGAAAATTTAAGGAACTCAAGAGCAGTTTGAAGGAGAAATATTCAGCATTTTTCAAGCCTTTAAACTTTAAGGTACTCTTGAGTGGCTTAAATTTGCCATCTCATGCTTTAAAACAAAAAACAAAAAGTTTCTTATACAAACAATGACTTTTTAATCAGCCAGTATGAAATTACACTTACTGAGAGCATCCAGCCAGCAGATGGCGCCATTGCAATATTAAATTTAGTGAGGTTAGCGCTGAAAAGAAAGAGCAGTTATCCTGTTTAAACAAAAGAAATGCTCAGATCGAGTTTAGCGATGATTAAAGCAGTTAAAACAGTGAGATATTCTGGGATAAATGACGTAAATGATCCGAAAGTATGTCCCAAAATCCAAAGTTCAGCAGGAAGTGTGTTTGACGCTTGTAGGGAGAGGATTTTTTTTAATGAACATTCCTCAAAACAGCGTGAATGCAACTGAATGCTACTCCAGGTGTGTTTTTGATGACGGAACATTGTTAGAACAGGGTTAAAAGCTCAAAAAAGTCACTGTAACAGAACATGTGTCCTTTAATGAATAAATAAACTTTTTTTTGGGTTTCAAAACATGACATGGCAAATTTAAGGCACTCAAGATAATGTTTAAAGGCTAAAAACAATATGAAAAATACATCATACTTTTCCTTTAAAATGACAGTCGACCTCCACCTTTTTCTCCTGTTGTGTTGACGATAAAATGTACTGACTTAACGAGCTCATACACTGATCCTTCTCCTTCAAACAGTGCTAGGTTGTGCATTTTCAACTCTATTACTCTCCTTTGGCAGCGAAGTAAATTAAAATCAGAACAGCTCTTTGTTTGCCCACACCGCTCACGCCCAAGTATGAGTCAGTATTCAGCACGTTGGCGAAGTCGCTCCCGGTCCTTATAAGTTTTTCAGCAGTAGCTCGTCGTTGGATTTCGCAGTGTTTATCAAATCGACGTCTGAGGAACAGGCCTGCCATAACCGCGCCGTGGTTAGCTTGAATTAACTAGCAGCGTTCCCAGCGTGTGCTTCTCTTCCTTTACTGTTATTTTTTCAAAAACCGCAACTTTGGGACGAGATCTGAGAGGCGCGCGGACACATTTCCATCTGTCGGCTTCATTTGCAAAAATAAAATAATGAAACGC
Organism: Rhinogobius similis; assembly: GCA_019453435.1. NCBI lineage: Eukaryota > Metazoa > Chordata > Actinopteri > Gobiiformes > Gobiidae > Rhinogobius > Rhinogobius similis. The sequence goes on from CM033623.1 coordinate 37,647,994, forward strand.
GTGCGCGGAAAGGAAAAAGCAGCGATTCAAATATATGCTTTTGCCACATCTTTCTTCCTCTGTCTGTCTTTCCAAGTGGCATATGTGGACAGCTAGGGCTTAAGAGTCTCTGGGGTTGAGGGAGAGGATGGATGCGAATGAAAGGATGATGGGGAGCGACGGAAAACAGAGGGAGAAAGAGAGAAAAAGAGGAGGAGGAGGAGGAAGCCAGCGCCTCACTCGCTCTTCCTCCCCATTCTCCGTTTCCCCAGCATCAGCTTGTCGTGCCAACCAGCCAGCTCGCAGTCTGTTCTCCTTTGAGCTTTATATTCCACCACCAGAAGACGAGGGGAAAAAAATCAATTCATATTTCCATAATCCACACTCCTGTCTGTCTGCATGTCTTTTGCCGGGCCCCCCACCTTCCTCCTCTTCCTTCCCCAGGGGTACCGTCGACTCACCCCGCCACTCCAATCCTACGGCCTACAAATGTCATTACGCGCCGCAACAATAACGTCCCGAACAAAAGGGGGCCTCGCTCTGAGCCCCGGGAGCCCCTCCGCGGCGAGGCTGCTGCTGCTGCTGCTGCCGGTGCCATATGCCGGCCAAAGCCTGGGTTTGGGAGAGAGTGGGCCGCGCGGGACACTGGGCCGCCCCCCGACAAAGAGAGTAAAAGAGTCCTAATCCTGGTAATGAGGCCCGTGAATGCTGCTTTATGTAAACGGGGGAAAGGCCAATCCCTGAGCACACGGCGACTCCAGAGCGGCGGAGGACGGGCCGAGAGTCCGGAGAGGGCAGAGGCTTCAGCTGAAGTGAGCACTCCAAAAGATGGACCGGACTGTCAGGAGGTGTCGCCAGAAACATTTAAAACAAGTCACGTTCATCAGACACACTACAGAAGTGCAATCATTTACTGCAAACAAGAAAATATCTTGTTTTATTCTGCATAAAAACAATTAAAAAACATTTAGTTTAGTTTAGATTTAGACGTGTTATGAAAAAAAGTGGACAAAAAATGGCCCCCCAAGGTGCCAGAAATGCATCTAAATGTAACCAAAAGTCGACTGAAAGTGACAAAAAATGCATCTAAATTTAACAAAAACACTACTAAAAGCAACAAAATTGCAACTAAAAGTGACAAAAATGCAACTGAAACCGACAAAAACGCTACTAAAAGTGACAAAAGCAAAATGTCCAGAAACATTATTCTTTCATAGGTTTATCAGTTCATATTTCTGTCTTTTTGTTGTAATTTAAAAGTGAACTTTGAAAATAATCCTATTGTTAAAAATAATAATCATGAATCTAATCGCAATCACAGTAATCAGAAAGTCAGAAAAATCGCAATTAGATATTTTTCTCCAAACCGTGCAGCTCTATTTCACCGTAACATTTTCATTGTTGAACAGTGACATTTCAGAGACAACAGTACTTCAGCGTCTAATGAAGAACAATGAAGGACTCCTCAAACATGAAACAATCAAAAGTGTGATGAAGCTCATGATGAAGGATTAGAAAAGTCATAATGTATGTTTAACATTTCTATTAACTTAAGTGTGGATGTAAATGAGTGATTAAATGATGGTTCAGGAGGTAAAGAGGAGTATGTTTATAGTCCAAGAGGTCTCAGGAGCAATTCTGCTGCCTCGTCTCTGTCAGTCTGCCCCAGGGCAGCTATGACTGCATTCATAGACACCCATGAACCCAAGAGAAGAAAGAATAATTGTAAAGTAAGGTCCCCTTTCTAGTGCTGTCACAATATTAACATTTCAAACTCATTTTCGATTCTAAGAAATAGACTCAATTCTTGAGACCAACAATGATTTAAAAAAGGATATGCTCAGGTCAGTGTTTTAAAGTACGGCCGTGAAGCTCCGCTGAATATGAGACTCTTCCCATTTCTCTTTCATTTAGTAACTTTTACTAACGCAAACAGACCACTAGCATGTCACATTAGCCTCCGCTAACAGGAACAACCACACAGAGCCTGATGTTCACTCAGACAAACTCTGGTCGAGGCTTCGACTGATCCTGTGAAACGTCACAGTGTCATAACTGTATTACAACTTTTAATTCATCACAACATGTATGTGATCCATAAATATTATTAGACGAAAAGAAAAGTGCAGCGGAAATCAGACTTTAAACAGTAGACCGACATTTGCAAAACAAAAATGTCAGTCATTAATAAACATTGCAGCCTTAAAGCTCAAAATCATTCTAAAACTGTTCAGTTTGAACCAGACCTGGTTTAGTCCTGGATTAGTCCTGGTTAAGACCTGGTTTAGTCCTGGTTAAGACCTGCTTTAGTCCTTGTTTAGTCTTGGTTTAGAACTGGTTTAGTCCTGGTTCAGTTCTGCAGATGTTGTTAAAGCCATTACATGTTTTTTGTGTTTCAAAAGTGTTAGTTTCTGGTTTCGAGGACAAAACCATCTGAAATATCTGGACCTCGGTAAAACAAAGTCAAACAGCCCGCTCTACAGTGTGTCAGACATGATCTCTCATCTCATTCTGTCTTTACTTTCAGTCTTTCATCCAAACCTCGTCCCTCTGCTGTTAGCGCCATATGCCACGTATAAACTGGACTTCTGTGGACCCGTCTACAGGCCACAAAGCCCCGAGAGCGCCCTAATCCTGCTCTAATGTAAACGCAGAGAGGCCGATCCCCGTGTGCCGCCGCCCCGTCCACACAGCACCAACCGGGACGAGCAGAGAGTCCTGGGGCCGGGAGAGTCTGCAGTCAAGCCCGTGTCAGCACCAGTCCTGGTTTAGACCCGGTTCAGACCTGCTTTAGTCCTGGTTCAGTCCTGCTTTAGTCATTGTTTAGTCCTGGTTCAGTCCTGGTTTAGACCTGGTTTAGGGGTGAAAAGCAGGTGACGGATTATTCCTGGTTCAGTCCTGGCAGATCCTGGCTCAATCCTGGTTAGAACCTGGTTTAGACCTTGCTTTAGTCCTGGTTCAGTCCTAGTTCAGTCCCATTTCAGACCTGCGTTAGTCCTAGTTTAGACCTGGTTTAGTCCTGGCTCATCCTGGCACAATTCTGGTTAGAACCTGGTTTAGACCTTGCTTTAGTCTTGAGTCAGTCCTGGTTCAGTCCTGCTTTAGTCCTTGTTTAGTCCTGGTTTAGACCTGGTTCAGACCTGGTTCAGTTCTGCTCATTTTGTTAAAGCCTTTATGTTTTTCATATTTCAAAAGCGTTGGACACGTTTCTGGCGTCGAGGACAAAACCCCCTGGAGTCGCCCTGGTCAGGCCCGAGTAGAGGGTCGTAGGGGCCTGGGCAGCGACTTGTGGGGGGCCTGGGCAGAGGGTGATGGGGGTCTGGCCAGAGGGTCGTGGGGGGCCGGGCAGAGGGTCGAGGGGGCCCAGGCAGAGGGTCGTGGGGGCCGGGCAGAGGGTCGTGGGGGCCTGGGCAGCGACTTGTGGGGGCCTGGGCAGCGACTCGTGGGGAGCCCGGGCAGAGGGTCATGGGGGCCTGGGCAGAGGGTCGGGGGGGCCCGGGCAGAGGGTCGTGGGGGGCCGGGCAGAGGGTCGTGGGGGCCTGGGCAGAGGGTCGTGGGGGCCCGGGCAGCGACTCGTGGGGGGCCTGGGCAGAGGGTCATGGGAACCTGGGCAGAGGGTCATGGGGGCCTGGGCAGCGACTCATGGGGGCCCGGGCAGCGACTCATGGGGGCCCGGGCAGAGGGTCGTGGAGGCCTGGGCAGCGACTCTTGGGGGGCCTGGGCAGAGGGTCATGGGGGCCTGGGCAGCGACTGGCCGGGCAGAGGGTCGTGGGGGCCTGGGCAGCGACTCGTGGGGGGCCTGGGCAGAGGGTCATGGGGGCCTGGGCAGAGGGTCGTGGGGGGCCCGGCAGAGGGTCGTGGGGGCCAGGGCAGCGACTCGTGGGGAGCCCGGGCAGAGGGTCATGGGGGCCTGGGCAGCGACTGGCCGGGCAGAGGGTCGTGGGGGCCTGGGCAGCGACTCGTGGGGGGCCTGGGCAGAGGGACGTGGGGGGCCTGGGCAGCGACTCGTGGGGGGCGTGGGCAGAGGGTCGTGGGGGGCCCGGGCAGAGGGTCATGGGAACCTGGGCAGAGGGTCATGGGGGCCTGGGCAGCGACTCATGGGGGGCCCGGGCAGCGACTCATGGGGGGCCGGGCAGAGGGTCATGGGGGCCTGGGCAGCGACTCTTGGGGGGCCTGGGCAGAGGGTCATGGGGGCCTGGGCAGAGGGTCATGGGAACCTGGGCAGAGGGTCATGGGGGCCTGGGCAGCGACTCATGGGGGGCCCGGGCAGCGACTCATGGGGGGCCGGGCAGAGGGTCGTGGGGGCCTGGGCAGCGACTCTTGGGGGGCCTGGGCAGAGGGTCATGGGGGCCTGGGCAGCGACTGGCCGGGCAGAGGGTCGTGGGGGCCTGGGCAGCGACTCGTGGGGGGCCTGGGCAGAGGGTCGTGGGGGGCCTGGGCAGAGGGTCGTGGGGGGCCTGGGCAGCGACTCGTGGGGGGCCTGGGCAGAGGGTCGTGGGGGGCCCGGCAGAAGGTCGTGGGGGCCTGGGCAGCGACTCGTGGGGGGCCTGGGCAGAGGGTCGTGGGGGGCCCGGCAGAGGGTCGTGTGGGGCCCGGGCGCGTCTGCAGAAGTGGATCAAACCCGTGTCAACACATGTTTACCCTCTTTTTCATCTCTCCCTTCTGAGGCGCTTCTGCTTCCGTTCCGCGCACAGTTCGGAGCTCGCCTGGCTCCTCGTGGCGGCGGCGGTTGAGGTGGTGGTTGTAGCGGGGCAGGGCAGACATCGCCTCGAGCGTCTTTGCCCCGGCCCGTTTATTCCTCAAAGTGGATCAGAGAGGCAGGGAAAGCGCTTCAGACCGGCCCGCTCCACCGCTGTGCGCTCAGACTCACGCACATGTTGTTGTTTCTCGTGTGTTTGGCAAAGGCTGAATGATACGGCAGAAAATATTATCACGGTTTTCTTGGGGGCAGATTATAATTTCGATTTGATCACGATTCATGTTCACTTTGTATTTTTCTATTGCCTTTAACAGAACTGCACGATTTAGGAAAAATATCTAATTGTGATTTTTCTGACCAGTGCGATTGTGATTAGATTTGTGATTTATGTTTTAATTTTATCATTTTAATTTATTTATTCTATTAATTTATTTCTATTTTATGGTTTTATGATTTTGCTTGGATTTGATTTGACTGGTTTTACAAGCCGTAAGATCAAATTGAGTTGTTATTATATACTTTGTTTTGCTGTTCTATGTTTCATGTTGTGTGCAGCACTTTGGAAACAGTTCTGTTTATTCACCTTATTATGCCCCGCCCACTTTTGCCTCTTTTTGCCACAGAAACGCACTTTTGTTGTAAACGCACTTCCGTTTGACGAGAACTCCGTTAAAGCTAATGACGAACGAGGGAAAAGTCTCACCGCTAAAATGTTACATAAAGTAGATTGATTTGTGTAAAATGTTTAATGAACACGAGCAACAACAAGTCACAACGCAACGATTTCCTGGTCAGTCTGAAAACGTCTTTTTAGTCCATGTAGAACTTATTTTCTGTTGAGTTCGTCTGCTCCATGTAAACTACAACAGAAACAAGACGGCGGCGCGTACAGCAACTTCAGGAATAAGGTGCATTAAAGGAAATAGAAAAATACAAATAAGGTGAATACAATGTGCTATACAAATAAAGTGGATTTTGATTTGAATAAGATTCTGTTCAAATTCACATTTTAAAACCCAATTTTATAGCATTTATTTTTTCAAAACAAGAATAACGTATGACGAAACTAAACCAAATGGGTTGTGCAACTATTCTTTGTACTAACAACAGAACAGCTTTATGTAACAAAACCTCAAACGTCATGAGATGTTCTGGACCAGGTCTGGACAAACTGTTCGACTCAAGGGCCACATTGGTATTTTACACTTGCCCAGGGGCCGGACCATTTACAGTTTGGATTACACTTACACTTAATGCCTAAATACACAAAAACCTACAAAAGAACAGCAAAAATCACTACCTTTATTTATTTTAGTGTGAACATTGCCGTTGGTCACTCTTTCTATCCGATGCATCAAGGTTTGGTGTCATTCTAGAGGTTGATGCTCTCAAAACTGATCTTAAATGAAAAACTGCAGTCTCAGACAACTACAAAATGACAAAAGCGCCATATTTAACTCATAAAATGTTTCATCAAATGCTTTGCGGGCGGATCAAAACACCAAAAGGGCCGCATGTGGCCCCCGGACCTTAGTTTGACCCCCTCTGTTCTAGACCAACAAGAGCCTGTAAACAGTCTTAAGAAATCAATTTAAAGGTCCAACTAGGATATCGTCTGAAACGATATTCTGTAGTCGATATCCGATCCAACTAATTTTTCCATATCAACACCAAAATTCAATATCAGTATCGTATCGGTGCATCCCTGTTCTCACCAAATATAAACTTTAAAATTTTGAAATCCTGATGTTTGCTTACTTTTAAACTTTCATTTCACATATCAACAGAATCACAGCGCCTCCTCTTGGTAAAGTTGTTGCTCAGATAAAGGAACTGGATCGACCTTGAGAGGAGAATGCACCGTTTTCGTTTTTCTCAACGAGTCAATGGTTCTGGTCACATCGAAGCATTGACTGGAAAGGTTTTAAAAACATGTTTATTTTTGGGGGGAGACATCAAGTTGTCTCAAGTCCGAACAAACCAAGACCAAGACCAAGTCCAAGTCAATGCCCTTCAAGTCCAAGTCTATGTCCAAGTCCAGTCCCAAGTCAATGCCCTTCAAGTCCAAGTCCAGTCCCAAGTCAATGCCCTTCAAGTCCAAGTCTAAGTCCAAGTCCAGTCCCAAGTCAATAACCTTCAAGTCCAAGTCTAAGTCCAAGTCCAGTCCCAAGTCAATGCCCTTCAAGTCCAAGTCCAGTCCCAAGTCAATGACCTTCAAGTCCAAGTCCAAGTCAAGTCCCAAGTCAATGCCCTTCAAGTCCAAGTCAAAGTCAAAGTCCAGTCCCAAGTCAATGCCCTTCAAGTCCAAGTCAAGTCTCAAGTCAATGCCCTTCAAGTCCAAGTCAAGTCTCAAGTCAATGCCCTTCAAGTCCAAGTCAAAGTCAAAGTTCAGTCCCAAGTCAATGCCCTTCAAGTCCAAGTCCAGTCCCAAGTCAATGCCCTTCAAGTCCAAGTCCAAGTCCAGTCCCAAGTCAATGCCCTTCAAGTCTAAGTCCAGTCCCAAGTCAATGCCCTTCAAGTCCAAGTCCAGTCCCAAGTCAATGCCCTTCAAGTCCAAGTCCAGTCCCAAGTCAATGACCTTCAAGTCCAAGTCCAAGTCCAGGTCCAAGTCAATGCCCTTCAAGTCCAAGTCCAGTCCCAAGTCAATGTCCTTCAAGTCCAAGTCCAGTCCCAAGTCAATGTCCTTCAAGTCCAAGTCCAGTCCCAAGTCAATGCCCTTCAAGTCCAAGTCCAGGTCCAAGTCAATGCCCTTCAAGTCCAAGTCTAAGTCCAAGTCCAGGTCCAAGTCAATGCCCTTCAAGTCCAAGTCCAGTCCCAAGTCAATGTCCTTCAAGTCCAAGTCCAGTCCCAAGTCAATGCCCTTCAAGTCCAAGTCCAAGTCCAGTCCCAAGTCAATGTCCTTCAAGTCCAAGTCCAGTCCAGTCCCAAGTCCAAATTCAAGTCGAAATTCATGAAGTCATAGAAACCGTGACTCAATCCCGACTCGAATCCTGGTCACGTTTGCCACAGTCTGATCTAAACCCTAAACCAGCCCGGCCTCCTTCCTCCGATCTGATTTTGAGCCGTGTAATCTGTCGGCGCGGCTTGACCTCCGGGGCCACCGTACGGCGAGCTCCTGTCCGCCGCCTCCTTCCGCCGTCGGCCTTACGTTTCGGCCGTTCCTGACAGACGACGCGCGCCTTTTTTTCCACCTCCTCAAGTACAAAACTGCCTGCAGGAGACGCCACGGGAGTCAAAAGTCACGCTCGCCGCGGGAGAGCCAGCCGGAGCAGGTAAACGTACACATTAGCGCGGACGTGTGATGGTTTTGATCAGGTTTGAGTCGCGGTGTAACTGCGAGCGCGCTCCTGGAGAGACGAAACAAAGGCGCCCCGCTGGGAAGGTGCTTTTGTTTCAGAGGGTGAAAAGGCAGGCCTGTTTTTAAATGAAAGAGCCGTTAAAATATGATGCCTGACAAGATTATTGTACCAACCGAGCGGATTCCTCACATCTGACGCAACTACAGCGTTGGCCCTGACACTTCAAACGTAAAGCTTTTTTGGAAAACAACAGAGAGCGGCTCGAGCGCAAACCCAAACTGACATTCAGCTTCAATTAATTATCTATAACACGCGCCGCTCGGTTCAAATGACGTCGCGGTGTTTCTGTAGAGTTTAATTGAGATGAGGGGAGGTAAAATTCCTTTGTTGGTATTAAAATTTTGTCATGAGGCGTGACATACAGAGTGTAGAGAGTAATGAGCGACGTCGCAAATACAAACGCTTCAGTTCCAGCGCCGAAGGATGGTTTGGGGAAAACTAATCGGATGAATTGATAATGATGAAACTATTTAAAAGGAAAAATATTATGCATTTTCCTTTATTTTAAAAATGCTAAAAGGGCCTAGGGCTGTACACAGTTTAGTGTCGTTATCACTTTAAAGCAGTGGTGGAAAGTAACGAAGTACAAAAGTAAAAGTACTGTTCTTAAGTAACATTTTTAGGTATCTGTACTTTACTTAAGTCGTTTTTACGGTGGATATTTTTTACTTTTACTTCACTACATTTGAGACCAAGTATCTGCACTTTTTACTTTTTTACTGAAATGTATAAAGTACTTTTCACTTTGTTTGAGGGTTATTCTTCTCTTTTTGATGGTGGCGTTCTGCTTGAAGGTTTTGAGTTAAAGCTCAACTAAAAGCAAAAAAAAATATACATCAAATTATCTAAGAAATAAATTTGAATAGACCTTTGTTGAGTTGACCAAAATTAAGCACAATTCTTTACCAAAATAACAACATTTTATTTGTAAAACTGGTCTCACAATCTGCATGAATTATTCTTACTTTTTACTCTTAAAGTATATTTTCAAACAGGTAAATAGGTTTTTTAAGTCGATACTTTTGCTTGAGTAATTTTTTGCACACGTATCTGTACTTTTACTTGAGTGACAAAATTACTTCAAAAGTACTTCTTCCACCGCTGCTTTAAAGTCTACATGACAGGTTCTCTAAAATGTTTAAGTATGACTTGTGTGGAGGCACCTATGGCAATTATTTATTATAGTTTTACATCCGTGAAGTTGCGGTTTGTGAAAAACTTAAAGTGCGTATGACAGGTTTTTATGATTTTCTACTTTTCACATATTTGGTGGAAAAATAACCTGTTGTGAACATAAATGACAGTTTTACACCAATCAAGAGACAGTTTGTGAAGAAAAGTTTAAAAATATGTTGAAATTTACAGGAAGTAGAGCAGAGTTCCAAACACGATGACATCACAGTAGGGAGACACACCAGGGACAATTTACAACCAAGAAACACATTTTCCTGACCCTTTAAACATTAATTCAACAAAGTAAAGGTGTTCCCATATATTTTTATTTGTCAAATAATAATTTATGTGAGATTAGAGCAGTTTTGGCCCAGTGTAAAACATGGTTGCTAGGTAATAGTTGCAGAATTCCCCAGTGTGATGTCATCATTAACAACCAGGAAGTAAAAATTTAAACCTAAAAAAATTGTCAAGCCTAGATAAAAACAGTTAATTCTTTAGAAAAATCTTAAATATAATGATCTTCACAGTGTTTTAGTAAAATGAGTCCTTCAACCTGTCATGGGCCCTTTAAGTTTAAAAGTTTAAAATGACAGGAAGAAGTGCCGAGTTCTAAAACGGAAACCAAACCCTCTGTGATGTCATCAAAAAGCGACACGTCATTTTAAATACAGAGACAATTTACAAACAACTGATGCAGTTATGTGACAGTTTAAATGGTCATTCATATTGTTATTATTGTCAAATCAGAACTATTGAGTAATTAATTCTCTGAAATGTTTTTGCATCTGATTCCTTGTTTCAATAAAAAGGGGGGCAAAAAAAACCTGCAGGGGGCGCTCTGTCGCTGAAGTTACTTAGTTCGGCATTAAACAGCAGAAGATTCTCGGATAAGTGACGTATGAAATCTGAAAAAACACCAGAGATCGAGGAAGTTCAGCAGGAAGTGTCTTTGACGCTTGATGTCCAACGTTCCTAAAAATAGCGTGAATGAAGCGAAATGCTGCTTCAGGTGTTTTTTTGATGACGGAACATTGTTAGAACAGGATTAAAAGCTCAAAAAAGTCACTGTGGCAGAATATGTGTCGTTTAACGGTTCAAAGTCTTTGTCTTAAAGATGTGACAAACAAACCTAGTTCCTTAAACTTAATCCTCACTTATGTATCCCTGGCATCCTAAAATTATCACCGCGATGAGTTTAAAAGTGCTTTCCACAACTTTCAGAGGTTGAGCAGATTTTACGGTAAAGCTAAGCATGCTAACAGCGCACTTCTGGTTCTCGACTGATAAAACACTTTATAATTAGATGCAAACAGAGGTCTCATTTTGACCCTAAAAGCTTTTCTGTTCCTTAACTACAAGGACAAACACATATACACAGTTACTTCTATAATATTGTTTTCATACCCGATTGCACTGATTGGGGGTGCTAGAGAAACTGCTGTTGTGTCCTTGAACAAGACACGTTAGCCACACTGCCCAGTATGAAAGTGACGTGTGTGTACGAGTGTGTGTGAGTGTGTGAGTGGTGATGGTTTGTCTCTTTACTGCAGCTGTCTGTTCAAACACACTTTTTCTCCTGTTGTTTAGCCTCTGAAGCCTCTGAGCAGATGACTTTATTTACCTCTTACACCTCTTAAGTGAAATAATTAAACTCAATGCACCAAAATGCAACTAAAATCGACAAAAATGCGACTAAAAACTACAAAGATAGTCGCATTCTTGTCACTTTTAGTACTCTTTGACACGTAGTCGTTTTTGTTGTTTTCACTGTTGTTTGTTGTCGCTTTTAGTTGCATTTTTTGTTACTTTTAGTCGCATTCTTGCCGCTTGCCGTATTGTTTGACACTTAAAGTTGTTTTTGTCGTTTTCAGTGTTGTTTGTTGTCGCTTTTAGTTGCATTTTTTGTTACTTTCAGTCGCATTCTTGTCACTTTTAGTATTGTTTGACACTTAAAGTTGTTTTTGTCGTTTTCAGTGTTGTTTGTTGTTGCTTTTAGTTGCATTTTTGTTACTTTTAGTCGCATTCTTGTCACTTTTAGTATTGTTTGACACTTAAAGTTGTTTTTGTCGTTTTCAGTGTTGTTTGTTGTTGCTTTTAGTTGCATTTTTGTTACTTTTAGTCGCATTCTTGTCACTTTTAGTATTGTTTGACACTTAAAGTCGTTTTTGTCATTTTCAGTGTTGTTTGTTGTCGCTTTTAGTTGCATTTTTTGTTACTTTTAGTCGCTTTCTTGTCACTTTTAGTATTGTTTGAGACTTAAAGTCGTTTTTGTCGTTTTCAGTGATGACTGTTGTCGCTTTTAGTTGCATTTTTTGTTACTTTTAGTCGCATTCTTGTCACTTTTAGTATTGTTTGACACTTAAAGTCGTTTTCAGTGTTGTTTGTTGTCGCTTTTAGTTGCGTTTTTGTTACTTTTAGTCCCATTCTTGACACTTTTAGTATTGTTTGAATCTTAAAGTCGTTTTCAGTGATGTTTGTTGTCGCTTTTAGTTGCGTTTTTTGTTACTTTTAGTCACATTCTTGACACTTTTAGTATTGTTTGAATCTTAAAGTCGTTTTCAGTGATGTTTGTTGTCGCTTTTAGTTGCATTTTTTGTTACTTTTAGTCGCATTCTTGACACTTTTAGTATTGTTTGATACTTAGTAGTTTTTGTCGTTTTCAGTGATGTTTGTTTTCGCTTTTAGTTGCATTTTTTGTTACTTTTAGTCGCATTCTTGTCACTTTTAGTATTGTTTGATACTTAGTAGTTTTTGTCGTTTTCAGAGTTGTTTGTTGTCGCTTTTAGTTGCGTTTTTTGTTACTTTCAGTCGCATTCTTGTCACTTTTCGTAATGTTTGACACTTAAAGTCGTTTTTGTCGTTTTCAGTGATGTTTGTTGTCGCTTTTAGTTGTGTTTTTTGTTACTTTCAGTCGCATTCTTGTCACTTTTTTGTTACTTTTAGTCGCATTCTTGTCACTTTTAGTATTGTTTGACACTTAAAGTCGTTTTTGTCGTTTGTTGTTGCTTTTAGTTGCATTTTTTGTTACTTTTAGTCGCATTCTTGTCATTTTTAGTATTGTTTGACACTTAAAGTCGTTTTTAGTGTTGTTTGTTGTTGCTTTTACTTGCGTTTTTTGTTACTTTTAGTCGCATTCTTGTCACTTTTAGTCACATTTGAAATATTCTCCTGACAACACGATTAACAACAGCGGTCCACAAACAGCACGAAGAACGTTATTATTATGTGCCGTCTTCAGAAAGCATCAGACTCCAGCAGAAGCCTCACATGTTCACTGCACGGGAAACTAATTGCAGTGATTATCATAATGAAGGTGATCATTTACACTCACCTCGGCGTAAAAAGGTTACGTGAAAGGTCAGATGGACGGACGTTTGGCACCGGTATTGAAATGCGCTCCTTCGACATCGTGAATTAAATGAACTCCTCGGTGAGATTATGCAAATCGATTGTAAAAACTGTGGCCAGAAAAGCATATCTTATGAAATGTTGGAGAACACACGCCGACTAAAACCAAGAGTGGAAAAATGAGAGCGTCTGAGCAGAGTTTGAGCTGATTTTAGGGCTGGGCGACAAGGCAAAAAATTATAATCACGATTTTCTTGGGGCCAGATCATGATTTCGATTTTGTCATGATTTGTGTTCACTTTGTTTTTTCTATTTCCTTTAATAGAGCTGCACCATTTAGGAAAAAATATTTAGTTTAGCGATTGTGATTAGATTTTCTTTTCAGATTCACATTTTAAGCACAATTTTGTCGCTTTTAGTCACACTTTTGTCACATTCAGTCGTTGTGTTTGTTGTAATTAAGTGAGTCTTTGTCACTTTTAGTCGCGTCTTTGTAGTTTTTAGACACATTTTTGTCGCTTTTAGTTGCGTTTTGATGCATTGAGTTCAATTATTGCACTTAAGAGGCGTAAAAGGTAAATAGAGTCATCTGCTCAGAGGCTTCAGAGGCTAAACAACAGGAGAAAAAGTGTGTTTGAACAGACAGCTGACATCGTGATTGACTGTCTCTTTAATGAGACAGTCAATCACGATACGACGATTTCACAAAAATATCTAATTGTGATTTTTCAGACCAGTGCGATTAAGATTAGATTTGGGATTTAGGTTTGAATAATAGGATTCTGTTTTGTTGCTGTTTAGTTTTTGTCACGTTCAGTGTTGTTTGTCATATTTAAATGAGTCTGTTGATTTTTGTCACGTTTTTTTCACCTTTTTGTAGCTCTTGAGTTGTGTTTCTTGTTTGCAGGCACTTTTTGGTTGCTTTTGAGGGCATTTTTGTCTTTCTTTTTGTGTCGATGTTGTTGAATTGTGCAGCCCTGGTCTTTAAGAGGTAAATAAAGTCATCTGATCAGAGGTTTCAGAGGCTAAACAACAGGAGAAAAAGTGTGTTTGAACAGACAGCTGCATTAAAGACACAAACAGTGAATCACGATACAACAATGTCATAAAAATAGCAGATTTTCACAGGGACGAGCTCACGATTCCATTTTTATCACCGTATCACCCAGCACTACTTGATTTTGAGTTGATTTTGACTTGATTTTGATTGGCCAGACTAACCGACTATCAAAAACAGGTTGGATCTTAAGTGATAAAAATTAATTTTAAAATCAATATCGGGTTCATACACCTTTTCAAAGATAAATTTCAAGTACCGTAAAATTCTGACTATAAGCCGCTACTTTTTTCCTCATGATTTCAACTCTTGGCTTATACAGCGATGCGGCTAATTTATGTATGTTTCTGGGAACGGCCTCTAGGGGTGCTCTAGCAGGAAGCGCAAGAGTTGGACAGACCAGTGAAAGAGAGAGTGTGTGGAGGAATACAGTAGTTTGACTGTGTTTGAACAGTCAGTTTACAAAATTTTACAAATTTCAGTCCGTGTTGAATTTATTTTCCGTTGAGCTCGTCTGCCCTGTGTAAAATAATGCAACGAAAACAAGATGGCGGCGCTCACAGAAAGTAAGATGAATAGTCTGTGAGTCAAGCATTTCAGCATTTCAGTTAAGTTTTTGTCACTTTTAGTTGTATTTTGTCACTTGAAGTTGCACTTTGAGCACCTTAGTCGTGTTTTTGTCCATTTTAATTGTGTTTTTATCATGTTTTTGTCATTTTTAGTTAAGTTTTTGTCACTTTTAGTTGCATTTTGTTACTTGAAGTTGCATTTTTAGCACTTTAGTCATGTTTTTTCCCATTTTAGTCATGTTTTTGCCACTTTCAAACGTGTTTTTGCCACTTTCAGTCATGCTTTTGTTGCTTATAGGCACATTTGGTGCTTTTAGTCTTGTTTTTCTTGTCTTCAGTCGCGTTTCGGGTGCTTTTAGATGTGTTTCTTCACGTCAGTTGTTTTTACACAGAATGAAACCGGATATTTTGCTGTTTGTGGAGGAAATTATCGTTATTTAAATCCTGCATCCTTGTGGTTTGCCAGTTGCGTTGATTTCGATTCCATTTCAATTCCATTTCGATTAAGCGCACAGTTTAATCGTCTGTATCTTCTCCTGTCGCTCTTAAAACATGCCATCGCGACAGGCCTACACTGCTGTTGTATTTTTAACACTTTAGTCGTGTTTTTGCTCATTTTAATTGTGTTTTTGCCACTTTCAGACGCGTTTTTGTCGCTTTGCATCATGTTTTTGTCACTTTTAGTTGCATTTTGTCACTTGGAGTTGCATTTTTGGCACTTTAGTCGTGTTTTTGCCCATTTTAGTCGTGTTTTTGCCAATTTATGTCACGTTTTTGTTGATGCGAGTCATGTTTTTGTTGCTTATAGACGCATTTGTCGCTTTTAGTCTTGTTTTTCTTGTCTTCAGTCGCGTTTCAGTTTCTTCAAGTCAGTTCTTTTTATACCGAATGAAACTGGATATTTTGTTGTTTATGGGCAAAATTATCGTTATTTAAATCCTGCATCCTTTGCAATTTGCCAGTTGCGTCGATTTTGATTCTACTTTGATTAAACGCACAATTAATCGTCTACACCTTCTCCTCTCATTCTTAAAACATGTTATCGCGACAGGCCTGTTGTATTTTTAGCACTTTAGTCGTGTTTTTGCTCATTTTAGTCGTGTTTTTTCCACTTTCAGATGCGTTTTTGTCGCTTTGCATCATGTTTTTGTCACTCTTAGTTGCATTTTGTCACTTGAAGTTGCATTTTTTAGCAATTTAGTAGTGTTTTTGCCCATTTTAGTCGTGTTTTTGCCCATTTTAGTTGTGTTTTTGCCACTTTCAGATGCGTTTTTGTCGCTTTGCATCATGTTTTTGTCACTTTTAGTTGCATTTTGTCACTTGAAGTTGCATTTTTAGCACTTTAGTCGTGTTTTTGCTCATTTTAGTCACGTTTTTGCCACTGTGAGTCGTGTTTTTTGCTTACAGACGTATATTATTATCCCGACAGGCCTACGCTGCAATCCCGACGCTTTCCACACGATTTCACGAAACGCCAACGAATCAGCGGCACTTCTTTCCTCCTCGTGAGACGTAAACAGTAAAAACAAAGGACCGGCCCAACGTGAACAGACGAGACGGAGCGAGAGGTGTGCATTCCTGTCACGACGCCGCCATAATTACCCGTTCGTCGGTTACTGAAGACCCGCTCGCTGCTCTTCATGACCGGCAGCAGACGCACTACGGGAGACAGTGAAGGCGCGAGGGGGAGGAGGCTCGAGCGCACAAGGGGAGGGGCCACGGGAGGTGCAAGTGTGTGTGCGCTGAGGGCGAAGAGACGTGTGTAAATATGTGATTAACCAAGGATCTGATGAGATTTGTGATGTTTTTAGAGCTGCAGCTGACGATTGAATTCTGAACACAATTTTGTTGTTTTTAGTTGCGTTTTTGTCACGTTCAGCAATGTTCGTCGTATTTAAACGCATCTATGTCACTTTTAGTCCCATCTTTGTCGTTTTTAGTCATGTTTTTGTCACTTTTAGTCGAATCTGTGTCGTTTTTAGTCATGTTTTTGTCAATTTTGGTTGCATTTGTGTTGCTTTTAATCGCGTTTTTGTCACGTTCAGTTGTGTTTGTCGTATTTAAACGCATCTATGTCACTTTTAGTCCCATCTTTGTCGTTTTTAGTCATGTTTTTGTCACTTTTAGTCATCTCTTTGTTATTTTTAGTCATGTTTTTGTCACTTTTAGTCACGTCTTTGTCGTTTTTAGTCATGTTTTTGTCACTTTTAGTCACGTCTTTGTCGTTTTTAGTCATGTTTTTGTCACTTTTAGTCGAATCTGTGTCGCTTTTAGTCATGTTTTTGTCAATTTTGGTTGCATTTGTGTTGCTTTTAATCGCGTTTTGTCACGCTCAGTTGTGTTTGCATCTATGTTTAGTCCCATCTTTATTTAGTCATGTTTTTGTCACTTTTATGTCACTTTAGTCATGTTTTTGTCACTTTTAGTCACATCTTTGTCGTTTTTAAGTCATGTTTTTGTCACTTTTAGTCACATCTTTGTCATTTTTAGTCATGTTTTTGTCACTTTTAGTCGAATCTGTGTCGTTTTTAGTCATGTTTTTGTCAATTTTGGTTGCATTTGTGTTGCTTTTAATCGTGTTTTTGTCACGTTCAGTTGTGTTTGTCGTATTTAAACGCATCTATGTCACTTTTAGTCCCATCTGTGTCGTTTTTAGTCATGTTTTTGTCACTTTTAGTCGAATCTGTGTAGTTTTTAAGTCATGTTTTTGTCACTTTTAGTCGAATCTGTGTCGTTTTTAGTCATGTTTTTGTCACTTTTAGTCACCTCTGTCATTTTTAGTCATGTTTTTGTCACTTTTAGTCGAATCTGTGTCGTTTTTAGTCATGTTTTTGTCCATTTTAGTTGCATTTGTGTTGCTTTTAATCTCGTTTTTGGTTGTGTTTTTGTCACATTCAGTTGTGTTTGTTGTATTTAAACGCGTCTATGTCACTTTTAGTCCCATCTTTGTCATTTTTAGTCATGTTTTTGTCACTTTTAGTCGAATCTGTGTAGTTTTTAAGTCATGTTTTTGTCACTTTTAGTCGAATCTGTGTCGTTTTTAGTCATGTTTTTGTCACTTTTAGTCACCTCTTTGTTATTTTTAGTCATGTTTTTGTCACTTTTAGTCAAATCTGTGTCGTTTTTAGTCATGTTTTTGTCCATTTTAGTTTCATTTGTGTTGCTTTTAATCGCGTTTTTGGTTGCGTTTTTGTCACGTTCAGTTGTGTTCGTCGTATTTCAATGCGTCTGTCACTTTTAGTCACATCTTTGTCGTTTTTAGTCATGTTTTGTCACTTTTAGTTGCATTTTTTGTACATTTTTTGGACAAATACAGCGACAATATGAAATAAAAATGTCTAAAAAGAATAAACAATTTCAGATTTTTATCTATAATACACTTTATTTTTAAATATTGTCCATGTAGAAGCCTTCAATCACAATATTTTGCCCTTTATTTGGTTGATAATACAGTACGTGACTAAAGTGATGATGGTCCTGATGAGATTTGTGATGTTTTTAGAGCTGCAGCTTGGGAATCGATCAGTCTGGGGATTATTGTTTCAAGTAATCGATTAATTTAGACCGTAAAAGGCCGGTGGATATAAGATTTAGGGCTGGGAGATGTGGCAAAATGTTAATTATCACGATTCCTGTTCACTTTGTGTTTTTCTATTGCTTTTAATAGAGCTGCACGATTTGGGGAAAAATATCTAGTTGTGATTTTTCTGACCAGTGCGACTGTGATTTATGTTTTAATAATAGGATTCTGTTCAAATTCACATTTTAAACTCAAATTTTGTCGCTTTTAGTCATGTTAGTTTTTGTCATGTTCAGTTGTGTTTGTCATATTTAAACGCGTTTTTGTCACTTGTAGTCGCATCTTTGTTGTTTTTAGTCATGCTTTTGACTTTTAGTTGCATTTTTGTCATTTTCAAGACATTTTTAGGACATAGGCAGCGACAATATGAAATGTCTGTTGAAATTCTAATTTTGAACACAATTTTGTCGTTTTTAGTCGTGTTTTTGTCACTTTTGATTGTGTTTGTCATATTTAAACGCGTCTTTGTTACTTTTAGTCATATCTTAATCATTTTTAGTCATGTTTTTGTCGCTTTTAGTTGCATTCTTGTCATTTTCAAGACATTTTTAGGACAAATACAGCGACAAAATGAAATAAAAATGTCAAAAAAGAATAAATAATTTCAGATTTTTATCAATAATACACTTTATTTGTAAATATTCTCAATGTAGAAGCCTTCAGTCACAATATTTTGCCCTATATTTGGTTGATAATACAGCATGTGACTAAAGTGATGATGATTCTGATGAGATTTGTGATGTTTTTAGAGCTGCAGCTGACTATTATTTTGGGGATCGATCAGTCTGAGGATTATACTTTCAATTAATTAAGATCGCGAAAGGCCGGTGAATATACGATTTAGGGCTGGGAGATGTGGAAAAAAAGGAATTATCACGATTCATGATCACTTTGTGGTTTTCTGTTGTCTTTAATAGAGCTGCACAATTTAGAAAAAATATCTAGCATTGCGTTTTTGTCACGTCTTTGTCACTTTTAGTTGCATCTTTGTCGATTTTAAGTCATGTTTTTGTTGCTTTTAGTTGCACCAATAATACACTTTATTTATAAATATTCTCTATGTAGAAGCCTTCAGTCACAATATGTTGCCCTTTATTTGGTGGATAATACAGTATGCGACTAAAGTGATGATTATGATTTGTGATGTTTTGATGTCAGTTTAACAAGTTGAGGACGATCGACCTTAAAATCTTGAGTGGAAAACTATTATGATTGTATGTATTTCTGAACATGTTTGTAGTAAGGCTAAAACAATTAATAAACTAATCGTGACTATGAAAAATAGTTTTATTTAGCCATTTTAGACGTTTTCATAACAAATACAGCAAATGTTATTAAATCCAAATGTCAAAAAAGAATGAACAATGTCAGATTGTTATCAATAATACACTTTATTCTTAAAATATTCTCTCTAGAAGCCTTAAGTCACAATATTTTGACTTTTATTTGCTTAATAATGTATTTAAAGTAGTGGTGGGCATAGATTAATTTTTTTAATCTAGATTAATCTCACTGTAATATTGGAATTAATCTAGATTAATCTAGATTAAAATGGCTCATTTGAATTCTGACGAAGACATTCAGAATATGTGTGCTACCCAAATAATGACTAAAAGTAAGTCTTTGAGAACGGGTTTCTCAAACCAGGTGGCGCATTAGACCAGGGGCTCATCACATCAGTGCTTGGCCCGGCATTAGCTCAGGGATGCTTTGCGTTTAGGTGGTACTTGAGACTGGAAGAACTCCTACAGTAAACTAATTCCACATTGCACAAGGTGCAAACAACCTTAGTCTTGTCGAGATTTCCATTGGGAAGCTTCTTAAAAATAAATTTTCTAGTCAGTGTTTCTCTGTGAGCTGCACTGTCCTCCTCTCTGATCACAGCCCCTCAGCTATAATTTGGTTTAGGTAGAATTAATAAAAAAAAAAAAAGGATATCATCATTAAGTTGTGTTCAAATCAGAGTCATGGTGTTTTTTCCCTCCAAAGCTTTCAGTTTTCTGATCCATTTTAATATAAAGATTGACTCTTATCCAGCAACACTTCTGTGCAATATTCATGTAATTCTGTATTAATTGAATTCTGTGCTTAAATTTCCCCTGGAAGCCTCTGGACAAAGTAACCTGTGTGTCATGTTTAGATCATAAGCCCATGTTTCAAATAGGCCTAATGATAATTTACAGTTAATTCTTGAAGGATGTCATTGATTAGACTTTACTGTAGCTCTGACACAACAAGTCAGTCTTCAAAGCCTAAATAAACCTTCCGTCAGTGGCCATTCATTTTCATTCTTCCAGTTTTCACTTGGGATTATTCTGCGCATAAAGCACTTAACGCCTCGTTACGCATGCAGCCAATTTACATATCAATCCACGCGAAAACTGTGCGAAGCGCTAAACTTTGTAGACGCGCTGTGGCGTTTGCTCTGATTGGTTCATGATTCTTCACTGGTGCTGAGGACAGAGGAGTCTGTGTCTGTGTCTGTGCCGCGCTGCTCACGGCGCTCACACCGCTGCCGCGTAAAGACGCGCGGAGACAAGTCAGATCCAAAATGAATGAACTCAAATCAAGTTTGTCATCGTGAGTTCTGAGAGTTCAGGGTTGGACTGATTAAATCTCCAAAAGTGCACAGCCTGACCCTGGATTAAGTTTGTGTCTAATGTGATGGTTGGACTCCAGAGGTAATGATTTTAGTGGGACTACTTTTCCGTGCGTAAGGTGGAGGAGCTCGTCTGCGTGTCTGCTGGTACAGCGTACTACCACCAAATGTTTTAGGGGTCCGCAGTAACGGGCCGGAATACGTTACTTTCAGTCTCTGCGCGATGCCCCTGGGAGCTGTGCGCAATTGCGCACGCCAGCATCTTAGAGGGAACAGTGCTCCCAACCCAACTTTGAGAATAGATTAACGGCGATATTTTTTTTATCGCCCGATAAGAGTCTCACGTTAACGCAGCACGTTAACGCCGTTACCGGCCCACCACTAATTTAAAGGGTCTTAATCTATAATAGAATAATCGTTTGACAAGTCGACGAGAAAATTCCTCAATTTAATTCTCTGCAGAAGGCAATGTATTACCTCAAATCTGCACATACTTTTTAACACGATAATAGAGACCCTTTAAAAGTTTTGAAACAAAAACATTCTAAATTCAGAATGGAGGTAAAAGTGAAGTGGAACATAATGTGATTTCACTGAGAAACTGGGATTTAACCTCAGAATATCACAAAATATGACAAATGTAGATGATTTAGTGTCAGTAAAAGCCTCAGACACATGTGAGTGACATCAGAGCTGCTTTAAACACATTTATTATTGTATTTTACATCATGTTTTAGGAAATTATGATAAACTCTTTGCATTTTTGATGAAGGAACAATCCAGATTTATGGGTTTTACTTAAAAATACTCACAGAAATGTTGAGCCCACAATCATTTTTCATTTAATCTAGAGATATATTAGATATTATTCCATAAATTAGATTCTTTTGAAGCTAAAATACAATTTTAAGGCGAGAAAACTTTATTTTGTCCATATTTTGTTATAGAAAAGCAAACTAACTGACCTTTCTACTCTGGAAATTCAAGTGTGTTGTTTTTTTTCCAAATCAAACACTTAAAACCAGAAGAATTTAGATCTAATGTGAGACAATCATTCAAACATTTACTGTCAACTTAATTTTGCCTCCAGTCGCCTCCATTTTATAATTTTGATCACATCACATTTTAATGGTTAATGACATCAAATTTGAGCGAGACTGAAGTAAAATCAAGACATTTAATTAGAGCTGTGCACTTAATCCAAATTTAAAATAGTGATTACAATGATTCAATTATAAAAAAATAAAAAAAATACTGTGATCAAGAATACAATCAGTTAAGTGTCTGGAGTGAAAAGTGCTTGTTCTGCCACTTTTTTAATCTACATTTGTACAAAAGTGACACAAAACTGCAAATAAAATATATTACGCCTATACTTTCTCTAAAACGTAGTCAAATAGGACGGGTTATGTGTTTAGGATAAATCTTGGAATGTATTTGGGAATAAACCCCAATAATTGATTTATAATTTTTGTCAATTATCGATATATATTCAGTCTTTTAGTAATCGACAAGTCGAAGTCAAAACACATATTTTTCTATTGTGCACTGAAACTTTTTAACCAAATAAAGGTTGAAATATGGCATTTTTGTCTCCTGTAGTCGCATTTTGGTTGCTTTAAGTCACATTTTTGTCACTTTTAATAGCGTTTTGTCACTTCTAGTTGTGTTTTTGTTGCTTCTAGGCGCATTTTTGACACTTTCAGTCATGTTTTGGGTGCTTTTGGATGCGTTTATGGCTTTAAGTGTCATTTTGTTGTTTTAAGTTACTGATTGTAAGAAAAAAACTATTTCTATGTTTTAGAGTCTGTATAGTCCAGATAACTATTTTGATTATCAAAACTTTAAAAAAAAAATTGTTTATATAGTCTGGCTTTTAACACTGCGTGAGATGTGTTTTATTGATTGATTTAATTATCTTACTGTTTTATCTGTTGCATTTTATGTTAATTACTGTGTTTAGCAAATATTTATTGTTTTAGAGTATTTATTTACTGTTGAATTATACATATATTGAGGGTTTTTTGGCGCTGGTAGAGCAATTGTAATTTGTTGGCATTTTTGTTCCATTTCTGTCGCTTATAGATGCATTTTGGTTGCTTTAAGTCACATTTATGTCCCTTTCAGTCACATTTTTGTCACTTTTAGTTGAGTTTTTGTCACTTGTAGTCACATTTTTAGTGCTTAAAGACACATTTTGTTTGCATTAAGTCACATTTTTGTCACTTTTAATATCGTTTTTGTCACTTGTAGTCACATTTTTAGTGCTTAAAGACACATTTTGTTTGCATTAAGTCACATTTTTGTCACTTTTAATAGCGTTTTTGTCACTTTTAGATGTGTTTTTGTCACTTGTAGTCACATTTTTAGTGCTTAAAGACACATTTTGTTTGCTTTAAGTCACATTTTTGTCACTTTTAATAGCGTTTTTGTCACTTGTAGATGTGTTTTTGTCACTTCGATAATATTTACGAATGAAGAGTATTATTGTTTTTTTATGTTTATACTTATTTAACATTTCAAACAGTAATTTGTTCGTTTTAAATGCTATTTTCAATGCATTTCAGTTCATAAAATGCGTTATATAACTAAAATGGACTGGATTGAACAGTCAGACAGTCACGACGAGCTGATTAATCGCCGTTTCGACTGTGATTAATGCCTCGGCTGTGCACGGCGGGGTCAGAGAGGGCAGACGAGCCGCAAGATTCTGGGAAATGTGCGAGGAACGGTAAGAAAAAAAAAGAGAAAAAAAAACAGAAAAAGTGCAACGGCAGAACGAGGCTGTGTGGATGTGCAGCCGGAGAAGCACAAACCTGGTCGGGAGGGTCCTGGGGGAAGCTCCACAGCACGCCCGGATCTGGAGGTAAATTGACAGACAGCATTAATCAGCGAGTGAGAAACACAGCGGCGTGTTCGCGAGCGGCGCACACATACATATTAATGAGAGGGGAGGGGGCACGAGACAGGAGCCCGAGCAGGAGCCGCTGCCAATATGCAAATCCCACATCCTCCGTGTAGACATTATACACCAGATCAGCCGCGTTAGAACAAAGTCGGCCGCGCGCACACTCCCGCACGCTCGCGCCTTATCGCCTTAATTTCGCCGACTGGAATGATGTTTTGCCGGAGCTTAAGCGGTTTATTATTGTATGTGCTATAAATAAAGATATTGAGAGATTAGGATACAAATGGGGAAGAGTTGGAGACAAAATACGGAATTATAGTTGAGGAGTTGAAGAGCTGTGATGGGCATTTCGACATTTCTCGGATTTTCGTTGTGAAAAACAGCGAGTGTAAAGGATTTTGTAAGATATTAAAAAGATCTGTGAAGATTTAGAATAACTTTACAATATTATTATGTCGTTGGTTACTCTGGCAATGTGCAAATGTGTTCAAAGTCAATGTTTTAATCATTATTTAGTACGTTATTTATGGAGCATCTTTCACACCAAAAAGTTAAAATACAGAAAAATAAAACACACTTAAACAGTACAAATGTAACAAATGTAAGGACTAACGTTAAAAATAGATGTATTTCTGTAAGAGGAGTTAATTTATGGAACAATTTGGAGGAGACATTAAAAGACTCTAAAAGTATTTACACTTTTAAAACAAAATTTAGATCCAATGTAATAAAAAAATATCAAGAAATCAAAAGAATGAGTGTGTGAGTGCGTTTGTACAGATCAGTAACTGTTTGTGTCTGTTTATATTAGACATATTTATGTATAAAAAGTGTTATTTGTGCCTGTGATTATAGATTTCTATTATGTTCATCTGTCGCTCTCTGCACGTCATACTTTAAGTTATTAGGGTTTGCTAAAATAAGTGTTAAACTTCAGCCTAAACCCTCTCGGTCTGTAAAATGTTTTCTTTCTTTATTCATATGCTTTTTCTGTTTTTTTTGTTTTTGTATTTCTATGGACTGAAGAAAAATAAACTAACTAACTAACTAAGGCAGTACACACCACAATATGACAGTGAAATCAGTCATTTTTTCTGCTGAAGTTAAAACACTCGAGAAAAAAAGAGAGTTTGCTTTTGAACGAGTCAACAGTATTTATGTTTTATTTGTGTGTGTTATGGTTTTAATGCATCCTTTCTTGTTCAGTAAAGCACTTTGAATTACTCTGTGCACAAACTGTGGTCAAAAATACAAAATAAAACACAATTATATAGATTTAATGAACATTTTAATCACCTTACAATAGGTACAAGTGTTCAATTTACACCATTCAATCCTAAACAAAATAACAATCATCATAATTGACCAAATCAATAAAGCTAGAACAGCTAATCAGATCATTATTGGGAGGCAACAATCCGATATCAACCGATACCACTGCCGAGAAATGAAGATGTTTTGTGTTTGTGTGCAATTTAACACTTTGTTATTGAATCCCCTTGAAAAAGAGATGGTGCATCACAAGGCGCCATCTTTAACAAACAAATATCAAAATCGATAAATAGTTATAAAGCAGTAAGATATAATTGATAATTTACATGTTTAGAGTCAAATACAGCTGGATTCATTCATTCATTCATTGATTTTCTACCGTTTATTCCCGTTGGGGGTCGCGGGTGACTGGAGCCTATCCCAGTGACTTTGGGCCTTAGGCGGGGTACACCCTGGACAGTGGCCAACTCATCGCAGCAAACACAGAGACACAGACAAGGACAGACAACCATTCACTCTCACATCGCAATTTAGAGTTGTCAATTAACCTGAACACAGTCATGTCTTTGGACGGTGGGAGGAGCCAGAGAACCTGGAGAGAACCCACGGTAACACGGGGAGGACATGTAGACTCCACCCAGAGAGATCGTGTGATGTTGGGGTGGTCCGGGATTCGAACCCACGATCTCCTTATTGAGAGGCAGAAGCTCTAGCCGCTCTGCCACCGTGCACCCTTACAGCCGGATTGTAAATGGTAAACGGTCACATTATTTAAGGCTGGGTATTGTCTTTATGACATTATGACATTATGATATGTATCTCGTTAACTTGAGACGATACGTGTCCTGATACATGGATCTCCTTCACAACTAGTTAAAAGTTAAAAGGTTCACTGAATTGATGTTTTGATATTGTAGAATAAAAAATGCAATGAAATTTCTTGTTCACAAAGTCCTTCATATCAAAATACAATTGTTCTATGAATAGTTCACCCTTTCAGCTGCAGATTCAGCCTCAATGCAGCAGTCAGAGTGTGATAATTGTTTAACCCTGCAGTTCATTACGAATGTATGCCGTTTGAAAGTATCAAAACAAAATCTGTATTATCTCTGTATTATCGTGTATCGCCAAGAAGTCTCCCACGATATCGATATTTTGAGACCAGCCAGTATCAAGGCACTTTTACTGAAATATAGAAGTACAATCACATACAACAGTGTTTCATGTCGCCAAATATAAAAAAAGAGAGCCACGGTTTCTCAGGAGAGTTCCCTTTGGGTCGACGTCAGGAAATGTTGCAGTTAGTTTTCCGCACAGAGAAAGAACTGAGCGACAATGGGAGCTTCAAACGCCCCGAAAATACATTTACAACCTCCACACGGACCTACAAAGATGTTTAATGAGGTAAACATGTTACTTAGTTCTGCTTTAATTTCCTTTCTTCTGCCTTAAAACTAGTGTTGAGCAGCCGTAACACGCAGGTCTGTAGTAAACACGCATCTCCAGCTCCAAGGTCGAGGCTCGACCCGGGCTGGAACTGAGAGGGTCGAGGGGGAGAAGGGAGCGCTCCTGCCGGGATCAGCGTGAACGAGGACCCGGCGCTGAGAGGACGAACAGCAGAGGAGCAGAGGGACGAGCAGAGGAGCAGAGGGACGAGGAGAAGAGCAGGACGAGAAGAAGAGCAGCAGGACGAGCAGAAGAGCAGGAACGAGCAGAAGAAGAGGACGAGGAGAAGAAGAGCGGCAGGACAAGCAGAGGAGCAGGACGAGCAGAGGAGCAGCAGGACGAGCAGAAGAGCAGAGGAGCAGCAGGACGAGCAGAAGAGCAGGACGAGCAGAGGAGCAGCAGGACGAGCAGAGGAGCAGCAGGACGATCAGAGGAGCAGGACGAGCAGAGCAGCAGGACGAGGAGAAGAGCAGGACGAGCAGAGGAGCAGCAGGACGAGCAGAGGAGCAGCAGGACGATCAGAGGAGCAGGACGAGCAGAGGAGCAGGACGAGGAGAAGAGCAGGACGAGCAGAGGAGCAGGACGAGGAGAAGAGCAGGACGAGCAGAGGAGCAGCAGGACGAGCAGAAGAGCAGGACGAGCAGAGGAGGAGCAGGATGAGGAGAAGAACAGGAGGACGAGCAGAGGAGCAGCAGGACGAGCAGAGGAGCAGGACGAGCAGAGGAGCAGGACGAGCAGAGGAGCAGCAGGACGAGCAGAGGAGCAGGACGAGCAGAGGAGCAGGACGAGCAGAGGAGCAGGACGAGGAGAAGAGCAGGACGAGCAGAGGAGCAGCAGGACGAGCAGAAGAGCAGGACGAGCAGAGGAGGAGCAGGATGAGGAGAAGAACAGGAGGACGAGCAGAGGAGCAGCAGGACGAGCAGAGGAGCAGGACGAGCAGAGGAGCAGGACGAGGAGAAGAACAGGACGAGGAGAAGAGCAGGAGGACGAGCAGAGGAGCAGGACGAGCAGAGGAGCAGGACGAGGAGAAGAGCAGGACGAGCAGAGGAGGAGGACGAGGAGAAGAGCAGGAGGACGAGCAGAGGAGCAGCAGGATGAGGAGAAGAACAGGAGGACGAGCAGAAGAGCAGGACGAGGAGAAGAACAGGACGAGGAGAAGAGCAGGAGGACGAGCAGAGGAGCAAGACGAGGAGAAGAACAGGAAGAAGAGAAGAAGAGTGGCAGGACATGCAGAGGAGCAGGACGAGCAGAGGAGCAGGATGAGCAGAGGAGCAGGACGAGCAGAGGAGCAGGACGAGGAGAAGAGCAGGACGAGCAGAAGAGCAGGACGAGCAGAGGAGCAGGACGAGCAGAAGAGCAGGACGAGGAGAAGAGCAGGACGAGCAGAGGAGCAAGACGAGGAGAAGAACAGGACGAGGAGAAGAGCAGGACGAGCAGAGGAGCAGGACGAGCAGAAGAGCAGGACGAGCAGAAGAGCAGGACGAGCAGAAGAACAAGACGAGCAGAGGAGCAGGACGAGGAGAGGAGCAGGAGGACAAGCAGAAGAGCAGGACGAGCAGAAGAGCAGGACGAGGAGAAGAGCAGGACGAGCAGAGGAGCAGGACGAGCAGAGGAGCAGGACGAGCAGAGGAGCAGGACGAGCAGAGGAGCAGGACGAGCAGGACGAGCAGAGGAGCAGGACGAGCAGAGGAGCAGGAGGACGAGAAGAAGAGCAGGACGAGCAGAGGAGCAGGACGAGCAGAGGAGCAGGACGAGCAGAGGAGCAGGACGAGCAGGACGAGCAGAGGAGCAGGACGAGCAGGACGAGCAGAACTCACCGACATAAACACAAACAAACCCAGGATCTGTCTGCTCAACTGCAGCTACCACCAACAAAATAGGTTCAACACTCACTTGAGAACTGGAGAAACTGGGATGATATACTTTTGTCATTCAGAATCTACTGCACAGAGCTGCTCAAACACAGTCCCACACAGGGAATTACCAAAAGCTAGCTTGCCACCACATGCTAACGTAAGCGCGCAATCGACAGAAACAAGTCTGTGATGATTTATGGACTGGAGACCTCAGGAGCGCTACCTTTGACTTCACTAATCTGGGAAATTTGAAACTGAGTGTTTGGTGATGTGGCTCACAGAGGACTTACTAAACATGATTCATCAAACAAGCGTGAATGAAGCTATATCCACAATACGTTCTTCTTAAAGACAAATTAAATCGATGTATTTAATTTGTCTTTAAAGGGCGTATGACGGGTTTTTATGATTTTCTAGTTTTGACTTTATTTGGTGGAATAAAACCTGTTGTGAATATAAATGATAGTTTTACACCAATCGGGTGTCAGTTTGTGAAGAAAAGTTGAAAAATCTGTTGAAATTTACAGGAAGTGGAGCAGAGTTCCAAAACACGATGACGTCACACTAGGGAGACTCACCAGGGACAATTTACAACCAAGAAACACATTTTTCTGATCCTTAAAACATTAATTAATAAAAATAAAGGCGTTCCTATATGTTTTTAATTGTCAAATAATAATTTCTGTGACATTTGAGGAGTTTTGACCCAGTGTACAACATGGTTTCTAGGCAACAGTTACAGAATTCCCCAGTGTGATGTCATGATTTACAACCAGGAAGTCAAAATGTAAACCTAAAAAACTGCCAAACTGGGATAAAAATTGTTTTGTTTTTAGTAGAATCTTGAATATAATTATCTTAACTGTGTTTTAGTAAAATGAGTATTTCAACTTGTCATGGGCACTTTAAGAAGAACATATCGTGGCAATAACAAAAGAACATAATGACAGTTGTTGGAGTGAATGAAGATAAATACAACTCCAGATGTTATAACATGGTTAAAACCTCCAACAAAAAGAAGTATATAATATAATATGAGTCCTTTAAGTTTTAACCATGTTCCAATTGTGGGTCGACCTCAAAAACACACCACAAGACCAAAAGCACAACAACCAAAATAGTAAACTGAAAACTGAAAAATTATTTGATCAGTGGTCAGACATGGGTGGAGTCTGCATGTTCTCCCCGTGTTACCGTGGGTTCTCTCCGGGTTCTCTGGCTCCTCCCACCGTCCAAAGACATGACTGTGTTCAGGTTAATTGACAACTATAAATTGTCCCTAGTGAATGAATGTGAGAGTGAATGGTTGTCTGTCCTTGTCTGTCTCTGTGTTTGCTGCGATGAGTTGACCACTGTCCAGGGTGTACCCCGCCTAAGGCCCAAAGTCACTGGGATAGGCTCCAGTCACCCGCGACCCCTAACGGGAATAAGCGGTAGAAAATGAATGAATGAATGAATGAATGAATGGTCAGACATGTGACCATATGGAGTTGTAATGTGTATATTGTAATATCTGCACTGTTGTATGTATTGTTTTTTAAATGTACTGTATTTTAAACGCTCTGTATTTTAGTTGTACTGTATTTTCTCTAAAAGCCCTTATGGGGACGGACATTGAGAATTAGCCTCGGCTAAAATGTTGTCGTATGTGACATGAGCTCATGAAGCACACTTGTCCCTATTCAAATAAACTAAACTAAACTATTTTGTTCCATTTGTTTAGTGCTGCTAAAAGTGCAATTCATCATGCTCCACTTCCCACTGTTACCAGCAGAGGGCGACAGACACCAAATCTAATAATTTTCAATCAAAGTAATCATTGGTAAGTATTACAAATTAGAGAAGTATAAAGAAAGTAGTAAGGTGGGATATTTATCGAGACAAAAAAGGAATTGTTTATTTGGAGATTTGTTAAATTTCAGAATCGAGTGCATCTTCGAATGGAAAAAATGAGAAAAGTGTCTAGTTTAATCAGCCAAACAACGATACAAAGTGGTATTTCTGCACTTCTCAGGTTAATTTCATGGTCCTTTCACGTTTTGTGCATCTCAATCAAGACATTTATAGACACATTCTAGCACGATCCTGATGCTTTGTGAAAATATTGGTATCGAGAAACGCCATGAAAGGTGCCAAAAGAGCGTTTTTTGTGTGTCAATATCGCAAACCACTAGAAAAGTAGGAGTATAAATTAAGAAACATACAAGAAAATGAAATATAAAGCATCATGAACACAGTCACTCTTGAGAAACAGAGACGCTCAGTCACACAATGAGCAAAAGGAACAACAGACACATTCACACATTCAAATCCATAACTCCTGACATAATCCTTTGGGCTGATTTCACGGGCCTCGTCTCTGACCCCGGCCCCTCCCCGTGTCCCGTGATCGGACACTGTTAGGCACATTTTATGGTGATTTACCGACTCAGAGGACGAGACAACAGGCCGGACATGAAGAGACACAACACAGAGACAATTGTGCTTTTTTAAAATCCTGATAACAATATTCAGATGGTGTTTTTGCATCTGAAATAAACAAAAATATGGACGAAACATAACAGATTGTATTGATTGACAGGTAGAGCTGCAGAATTAATCGAAATCCAATAAAAATAGC
This sequence comes from Rhinogobius similis, assembly GCA_019453435.1. NCBI lineage: Eukaryota > Metazoa > Chordata > Actinopteri > Gobiiformes > Gobiidae > Rhinogobius > Rhinogobius similis. Next base: position 37,678,462 of record CM033623.1, read on the forward strand.
CATCGTAACTGGCAAATCGGAAAGACTGCAGTTTTTGAAGCGCAGTCATTTCTTCTGTAAACAACACAATTTACTGACTTGGTATAAAAACTGCTGTAGGTTAGATTAGTTAAAATATGTTCTGAAGGAAAAAAAAGAGACAAAGACTAAAACTTGTCAACTAAAGGTGACAAAAACATGACTAAAAGCAACAAAAAGATGACTAAGAGCAACAAAAACGCAACTAAAAGTGACAAAAACATGAAGAAAAGTGACAAAAACGCAACTAAAAGTCAGAAAAATGCAACGAAAACATGACTAAAATCAGGACGAAAACCAGGACGAAAACCAGGTCTAAACCAGGACTACAACCAGGTCTAAACCAGGACTACAACCAGGTCTAAACCAGGACTACAACCAGGTCTAAACCAGGACTACAACCAGGATTACAACAAGGTCTATAACAAGGACTAAACCAGGACTACAACCAGGACCACAACCGAGTCTAAACCAGGACTACAACCGGGTCTAAACTACAACCAGGACAACCAGGATTACAACAAGGTCAAAAACAAGGACTAAACCAGGACTACAACCGGGTCTAAACCAGGACTACAACCAGGACCACAACCGGGTCTAAACCAGGAGTAAAACAGGACTAAAACCAGGACTACAAGCAGGTCTAAACCAGGACTAAAACCAGGACTAAACCATTAGCAAGACATTAAATACTTTCTATATTTTTGAAAATGGGTTGAGGGCCGGATCATATCCCTTGGAGGGCCTGATTTGGCTCACAGGCCTTCAGTTCAGACCGATTAAACGGCAATTTAATTTTTTTTTTAAACCTTTATTTAACCAGGAAAGTCCCATTGAGATCACTAATCTCTTTTTCAAGGGAGTCCTGGCCAAGACGGCAGCACAAATTATACATTCACATAATAACATAAAACAAATTCCCTAAAAACCGTTGCAGATAGATCTCATTTCCAAACCTTTCAGCACAGATTTAAACTGACCCATTGAAACAAGTTCTTTTAATTTCCAGACTTTGTGTAAAAGACTACAGCCCAAGCTTCACTGGATCAAAAAATCTGAGGCCATTCATTTCCAAAGCCACCACCGACCCCAACAGCACCGGAGCGCCTCCCCACGGACGCCGCCGGGCCGGACAGGAGGGGGCGGCGGCGGGGGCGGTGACGGGGGGCTGAAGCTGAAGGTTACGGAGGTGAAGAGGACCCCTGCCGCTCTGCCGGGGGCCACGAATGTCACCGGGACGGATCCGCCGGGCTCCAAAACACTCAAGGTCCCACCGCGCCAACCTCCAAACCCACCGTTAATTACCCCCGCGTTCACAGGCCGGCGGTTTGTCACGACACGGACGACTACAGGCCTGTCCGGACTCTGTGGTTCTGCAGGTTTAGAACGAAACGAAAACAAGCAACGCCGGAGCATCTGCTGTTATTAAAACAATACAGCTGTACAGGGTTGTTTTATCTACGCTTTTTTGAGAGATTTTGCATATCTGAGGTCAAAACTCACAGTCTAACCCAGTGTTTTTCAACCTTTTTTCAGTTTTTGGGTTGAAATGATGCCACGGCGCACCAACTAGACCTGGGACGATATTGAAGTTTTGTGTCACGATGAACGATAATATCACGATGGTTATTAAAATGGCTGACAATTGAAAATGTGACGTATAAAGACATTGCTTTCTCATTATAAATAACTTCTGACATATTTGTACTTTATTTTAAGTGAAAACAAACATGATCTAGAAGAGAACATAAAGGGTAAGTTGCTTTTTTTCTGCACAATCTGGTGACAAAATGGCGATTATCTTTGTTGACGATTTTACAAAATGTAGCACAAACGATTATTGTCTTCCCTTTTTATCACGATAAACGATATTATTGTTTATTGTCCCATCCCTAGCGCCTACAATTAGAACATGACCAAACCAGACCACTTCGTTTAAGAAAAATATTGTAAATGTCTGGTTCCACTGTCTGGTTCTTGGGTTTGCGTTAGTTTTTGGTGCAGAAGTTGCTCAGGACACTCCAAAATGATAAATGATAAATGAGTATGTGTATGTGTATGATTGTATATTATGGGTCGATAGGAGAACTTCAAGGGTCCAGTATTATTCGTTTGTCTTGTGTCGTCTTGTGTTGTTTGTCAATTCGTCTTGTTTTTGTTGAATTGGTTCGTATTGTCCAACCTTGTCTTGTCTTATTTTATGTTGTCTTGTCGAGTGTTTTGTCCATTTTTTGATTTTATTCATTATTATTTTCATACTTGTATGTTTGTTGTTGTTTTTTGTTTGCTATTATAATTGAGTAGTTTATTTTTTATGGTCATTTTAATTTAAATTGATTTAAAAAAAATGTTTCAATTATTAAGTTGTAATCTGTATTATTTTTGTTTGTTTGTTTGTATTCTGTTATTTGTCTGTCTAGTATCAAAAATGGCACAGATGTAAGATTTGATACAAAGAGCTGAATAAAAATAGTTAATTGCAAAAAAAAACATGATAAATTAGTCAATTCCATCCACAACTGTCAATATGTAAAGTTAAATTCTTTCTTTAGTCTTATGTTATTGCTTTTTTTGTTTTGTTTTTTGTATTTCTATGGACCGAAGAAAACTAAACTAAACTAAACTAAACTAAACTAAACTAAACTAAAGTAAACTGACATACTTTGACTGTTCCACGTTTTAGATTTTACCACCATTTACACAGTTGTCTCGGGATCTCGCGAGATTGAAACGCCTCAAGATTGTACGAGCGCTCACAGAGTAAATGTAAATGTTGACTGATTGTCCATGTTACAAAGACCAAAGGGAAACGATCTCTACAATTCAGAAAGAAAAAAGTTTTAGAGACCAATTTAACTTTTAACAAACATTCATTCAATCCCAAACTTGATTTTCGATGCAATAATGTCTGTTATATTAAAATAAAAACCAACAAATATAAAACGGAGGCTGATTTAGTTTGAAAAAGCTAGATTTTTTTCATGATTTTCAATGTTTTCATTTTAAAAACAGAACATTTCTATCAGCTGGAAGATGTATATTGTTTGTTGCGATATCGTTATTGCTTTTGCGATATATTGTGCAGCTCTAGTAACAATAAAAAGTCTCTTTATATTGTCTTCAAGAGGTAAAACAAAAGAAAGCACTTTGGAGACCTTGAATGTTGTAAAAGGCTATAAAAATAAATGTTGACTGATTGTCCATGTTACACAGACCAAAGGGAAACGATCTCTTCAATTCAGAAAGAAAAACGTTTTAGAGACCAATTTAACTTTTAACAAACATTCATAAACTCCTAAACTTGATTTTTGATGCAATAATGTCTGTTATATTAAAATAAAAACCAACAAATATAAAACAGAGGCTGATTTAGTTTGAAAAAGCTAGATTTTTTTCATGATTTTCAATGTTTTCATTTAAAAAACAGAACATTTCTATCAGCTAGAAGATGTAATTTGTAATTTAATTTGTAATGTATTTATTTAAAGGACAGTGTGCAGTTACATTTAAAAGATGGCTGCACCAGATTTAGCAAAAATGCTAATTTCCATCTGTAGTCCATATTGTTTGTTGCGATATCGTTATTGCATCAGACAATATTGTGATATCAGTACTTTTGTGCAGCTCTAGTAACAATATGAAGTCTCTTTATATTGTCTTCAAGAGATAATACAAAAGAAAGCACTTTGGAGACCTTGAATGTTGTAAAAGGCTATAAAAATAAATGTTGACTGATTGTCCATGTTACAAAGACCAAAGGGAAACGATCTCTTCAATTCAGAAAGAAAAACGTTTCAGGGACCAATTTAACAAACATTCATAAACTCCCAAACTTGATTTTTGATGCAATAATGTCTGTTATATTAAAATAAAAACCAACAAATATAAAACGGAGGCTGATTTAGTTTGAAAAAGCTAGATTTTTTCATGATTTTCAATGTTTTCTTTTTAAAAACAGAACATTTCTATCAGCTGGAAGATGTATATTGTTTGTTGCGATATCGTTATTGCATCAGACAATATTGCGATATCAGTACTTTTGTGCAGCTCTGGTAACAATAAAAAGTCTCTTTATATTGTCTTCATGAGATAAAAAAAAAGAAAGCACTTTGGAGACCTTGAATGTTGTAAAAATAAATGTTGACTGATTGTCCATGTTACAAAGACCAAAGGGAAATGATCTCTTCAATTCAGAAAGAAAAAAGTTTCAGGGACCATTTTAACTTTTAACAAACATTCATAAACTCCCAAACTTGATTTTTGATGCAATAATGTCTGTTATATTAAAATAAAAAGCAACAAATATAAAACGGAGCTAATTTAGTTTGAAAAAGACCTTGAATGTTGTAAAAGGATATAAAAATAAATGTTTATAGCTCAATGCCCATGTTACAAAGACCAAAGGGAAACGATCTCTTCAATTCAGAAAGAAAAAAGTTTCAGGGACCATTTTAACTTTCAACAAACATTCATAAACTTGAACTCTGAACAACCGCCTTCGTGCTGTTCCGCCGAAAAGTCAACAAGAAACGCTCACACCTGCTCCGTCGATGCAAAATATTTACAGCCAAACTCGCAGCACGACCTCTGCGCCTGTGACTCCCTTGTCCGTCTAAACACCTCCAATCCCCAGGTTAAACCCGCCGCGCGTCGAATTCCAAATGTGTTTATTGTTATTTTCCGCACTTGACAGAATCCATAAAGAGTCGTCCAAACGCGGGCCGCTTTAGCTGACGCCGGTGACAGCCCGAGTGACGCAAACAGAGCCGGCGGGTGAAAATGGAACTGAAATCACCTCGGCGGAGTCGGGCCCCTCATTCAGACGAGACGGAGAGGTGCAAATGTGACGAGGGGCAGGGCCAGGATGGCGGCGTCTGAAGAGTCGGGCGGGAGGTCCACAGAGACGGGACACGAGAAGAGCGGCAGATGTGGTCTATTAAACTGGACATTTTACTCATAAATCTGTTTATATGGGTTTTAAAGGACAAATATGATGCGTTATTTGTGTTGTTATCGGCCTTAAACATGCTCTTGAGTAGGTCTGGGCGATATGGCATAAAACTATAATCACGATTTTCTTGGGGCCAGATCATGATTTCATCATGATTTGTGTTCACTTTGCTTTTTCTATTTCCTTTAATAGAGCTGCACGATTTAGGAAAAATATCTAACTGTGATTTTTCTGACCAGTTTTGCGATTGTGATTAGATTTTAGACATTCAGTTGTGTTTGTTGTAATTAAGTGAGTCTTTGTCACTTTTAGTCACGTCTTTGTCACTTTTAGTCGCATTTTTGTTGCTTTTAGTCGCATTTTTGTTGCTTTTAGTGCATTGAGTTGAATTATTGCGATTATTAAGAGGTAAATAAAGTCATCTGCTCAGAGGCATCAGAGGCTAAACAACAGGAGACAGAGGATACGACGATGTCATAAAAATAGCAGATTGTCACCGGGATGTGCTCACGATTCGATCTCATGATTTAGAACTAAAATTAAAATGTTTCTAAAAAGAACTAAAGCTGGTCGATGCGGTAAAAAATTACTATAATGATTTTCTTGGGGACAGATCATGATTTCGATTTTATCATGATTTGTGTTCAGTTTGTTTTTTCTGTTGCCTTTAATAGAGCTGCACCATTTAGGAAAAATATGTAATTGTGATTTTTCTGACCAGTTTTGCGATTGAGATTAGATTTTCTATCCAGACGTCAGGAAACGCCTTTGTTTGGGTAAAATTGACTAAAATTCTCATATTCAAGTGTATTTCATGCTCTAACAACTAATCAATTCATCAAAGGAATAATCCTTAAATTACAGTTTTAGCAGAGTCGCAACTAAACACTCGACTGCACACGGACACGTTTTTACTAAACACTTTCGACTGCACACGGACACGTTTTTACTAAACACTTTCGACTGCACACGGACACATTTTTACTAAACACTTTCGACTGCACGCGGACACATTTTTACAAAACACTTTCGACTGCACATGCGCACATTTTTACTAAACGCTTTCGACTGCACACGGACACATTTTTACTAAACACTTTCGACTGCACACGGATACATTTTTACTAAACACTTTCGACTGCACACGGACACATTTTTACAAAACACTTTCGACTGCACACAGACACATTTTTACTAAACACTTTCGACTGCACACGGACACATTTTTTCCCCAAACAATTTCAACAAAACTGGCAGAGAAGATTCCTTGGAGCGGTTCCCTTTGGACGGCGTACAACGTACAACGGTTTGGGTCCAGGTCGGGAATAACGGTGACCTCGCTCCACTTCGGCGCCTTTGTCCCGCTCTAAACTCCGCCGTTCTCGCCTGCACCGGTGGATCCCAACTAAAGGAATTAAAGCGGGTGAATTACGAGGTATCTGCGCACAATACACGGGTGAATCAACCACCGGCTCACCCTTTGGTCTTCCCTTCCTCCTCCTAACCCTAAACCACAAAAGTACTAGGAAACATAGTATTTATATGTTAGACTTAAAAATCTTCATTCCATATCGTCTTGTTTTTGCTTTTTTTGGTCGTATAAATCCATTTCATCTAAAGAAAAAAAAAAGATTAGTCGACCAATAAAGATGTTGGTCAACTAAGACTTCATCGACCGATTAATCAACGACACGACTAAAGGATACAGCCCTGGTCGCAACTAAACACTTTAGACTGCACGAGGACACATTTTTACTAAACACTTTCGACTGCACACGGACACATTTTTACTAAACACTTTCGACTGCACACGGACACATTTTTACTAAACATGGACACATTTTTACTAAACATGGACACGCATTTTACTAAACACTTTCGACTGCAATTTCGACTGCACACGGACACATTTTTACTAAACACTTTCGACTGCACGTAGACACATTTTTACTGCACATGGACACATTTTTACTAAACACTTTCGACTGCACGTGGACACATTTTTACTAAACACTTTCGACTGCACACGGACACATTTTTACTAAACACTTTCGACTGCACGTAGACACATTTTTACTGCACATGGACACATTTTTACTAAACACTTTCGACTGCACGTAGACACATTTTTACTGCACATGGACACATTTTTACTAAACACTTTCGACTGCACGTGGACACATTTTTACTAAACACTTTCGACTGCACACGGACACATTTTTACTAAACATGGACACATTTTTACTAAACACTTTCGACTGCACACGGACACATTTTTACTAAACACTTTCGACTGCACTTTCGACTGCACATGGACACATTTTTACTAAACACTTTAGCCTGCTCACGGACATGTTTTTACTAAACACTTTCGACTGCACACGGACACATTTTTACTAAACACTTTCGACTGCACATTCGACTGCACACGGACACGTTTTTACTAAACACTTTCGACTGAACATGGACACATTTTTACTGCACATAGACACATTTTTACTAAACACTTTTGACTGCACACCAACACATTTTTTCCCCAAACAATTTCAACAAAACTGGCAGAGAAGATTCCTTGGAGCGGTTCCCTTTGGACGGCTCTGATCGTACAACGGTTTGGGTCCAGGTCTGGAATAACGGTGACCTCGCTCCACTTCGGCGCCTTTGTCCCGCTCTAAACTCCGCCGTTCTCGCCTGCACCGGTGGATCCCAACTAAAGGAATTAAAGCGGGTGAATTACGAGGTATCTGCGCACAATACACGGGTGAATCAACCACCGGCTCACCCTTTGGTCTTCCCTTCCTCCTCCTAACCCTAAACCACAAAAGTACTAGGAAACATAGTATTTATATGTTAGACTTAAAAATCTTCATTCCATATCGTCTTGTTTTTGCTTTTTTTGGTCGTATAAATCCATTTCATCTAAAGAAAAAAAAAAGATTAGTCGACCAATAAAGATGTTGGTCAACTAAGACTTCATCGACCGATTAATCAACGACACGACTAAAGGATACAGCCCTGGTCGCAACTAAACACTTTAGACTGCACGAGGACACATTTTTACTAAACACTTTCGAATGCACACGGACACATTTTTACTAAACACTTTCGACTGCACACGGACACATTTTTACTAAACACTTTCGACTGCACACGGACACATTTTTACTAAACATGGACACATTTTTACTAAACGCTTTCGACTGCACACGGACACGTTTTTACTAAACACTTTCGACTGCAATTTCGACTGCACACGGACACATTTTTACTAAACACTTTCGCCTGCACGCGGACACATTTTTACTAAACACTTTTGACTGCACACGGACACATTTTTACTAAACACTTTCGACTGCACGTAGACACATTTTTACTGCACATGGACACATTTTTACTAAACACTTTCGACTGCACGTGGACACATTTTTACTAAACACTTTCGACTGCACACGGACACATTTTTACTAAACATGGACACATTTTTACTAAACACTTTCGACTGCACACGGACACATTTTTACTAAACACTTTCGACTGCACTTTCGACTGCACATGGACACATTTTTACTAAACACTTTAGCCTGCTCACGGACATGTTTTTACTAAACACTTTCGACTGCACACGGACACATTTTTACTAAACACTTTCGACTGCACATTCGACTGCACACGGACACGTTTTTACTAAACACTTTCGACTGAACATGGACACATTTTTACTGCACATAGACACATTTTTACTAAACACTTTTGACTGCACACCAACACATTTTTTCCCCAAACAATTTCAACAAAACTGGCAGAGAAGATTCCTTGGAGCGGTTCCCTTTGGACGGCTCTGATCGCATAAACGTTTGGGTCCAGGTCGGAATAACGGTGACCTCGCTCCACTTGGCGCCTTTGTCCCGCTCTAAACTCCGCCCGTTCGCCTGCACCGGTGGATCCCAACTAAAGGAATTAAAGCGGGTGAATTACGAGGTATCTGCGCACAATACACGGGTGAATCAACCACCGGCTCACCCTTTGGTCTTCCCTTCCTCCTGTTCTCCGCGTGAGGCCAGGAATATTGGCGCTCGCAAGTGGGCTAAAAATGAATAATGCTGGCATCTTCATCTTGGCATCCGTCGGTGCTCCTCCACGTTTTCCAAGTGGGTTAAAAAGGAGCTGTTGGCAGAAGATGTCACTCCTCGCGCTGCCCTGGCGCTGCTGGCTGTGAGCGTTGGCTCCTCACACCGGCGTGTCAGAAGACTGCCCACATTACTCAACTCTCACTCCCAAACGCCGAACGGGAGAAATATCTGTGCATCGAGGCTGGAAGTAACTATTATTTTGGTAGTTGACAAGTCAAGCGGTTATTTCTGTTGAACATCGAGAATTTTAGAGTCTTTTAGTCGATTAAGGTGAGACACTGCAGGTGAATAGGAAAAATGTTAAATTTAGTAGTTTACTCACATAAATGTAAGAAAAAAATATATTACACGTTTTTTATGGCGTGTTTTCATGTAGAAATATGGGATTTTATGTGTGATAAATGACAAAAACCACACATATTTGGGACATATAAGCCTGAAAAATGGACAGAACCAGGTTTATATTTCTCAGTTCATTTTGTAACATATTAGTTATAAAAATGTACAGAGGGGATTTTGGATGTATTATTTAGTTTTTGAGTAAACCAGATTGGACTGAAAATTGCCCTAAAAATTTAAATTTCTCCTCAATTTTTTGACTTAAAACGTCAATTAATCAGTTTTAGAATTATATATCAACAAATCCTTCAGTGCGTTCTGTCAGAATCTTGTTGAGTCCAGATTGTACAGTTTGGTGTAGGATCTACTTTAAGGCTGATCTATATGTCTTGAGGGAGAAAAATGCATTTTAAGAAAACGTCCTTTGAAGTCACAATGTCCCAGAGAAATCTATGGATGAAGTGGATTCAATGGAAGAATAAAACATCTTTAGGAGCAGATTGGACACGTTTGTTGTTTCCACATGAAAGACGACATGTGAGAAAAAAAAAAGAAAAAAAATTTGGAAAAAATGTGTTATGCTTGTAGTGCCTTAATCAGTTGATGGTGTTTTAGTCGACTAACATTTATTATTCATTCATTCATTCATTCATTCATTTTCTACCGCTTATTCCCGTTAGGGGTCGCGGGTGACTGGAGCCTATCCCAGTGACTTTGGGCCTTAGGCGGGGTACACCCTGGACAGTGGCCACTCATCACAGCAAACACAGAGACACAGACAAGGACAGACAACCATTCACTCTCACATTCATACACTACGGACAATTTAGAGTTCTCAATTAACCTGAACACAGTCATGTGTTTGGACGGTGGGAGGAGCCTGAGAACCCACGGTAACACGGGGAGGACATGCAGACTCCACTCAGAGAGATTGTGTGATGTTAGGGTGGTTCGGAATTCGAAACCACGATGTTGGGGTGGTCCGGGATTCGAACCCATTATTAGTCGACTAATTATTTTATTTAAAGGATCTATATGACAAAACAATGAAAAAATGAAGATGTGGTGCGAGTAGGGCTGTGATCCTTTAGTCGTTGTTGTTGTTGTAGTTGTTTAATCGGTCAATGGTGTTTTACAGCAAAAATGAGAAGTGAGTTTGGAGTAAATCTGTATCTCTAACAAATAAATACACTGTTTACTAGTACTTTTCTGTATAAATAGTTATTTTTGCATGAACTCCTGTGCAGTTTCGGTCTTCTGAGTGCAGTTTGGGTCAGATACTTCATAGTCTAGATATATATTTTTGCCACACCCCCTTTTAGTCGATTAATCGTTTGATGAGGCAGGTCTTTAGTCGACCAAAGATCTAATCGAGACTTTTTAAAGACATTATCAACTAAATAAAGGTTGAAATACTGTGACTGAAGGCTTTTAGAAAGAGAATATTCACAAATGAAGTGGATTATTGATGAACAACAGAAATAGTTTATTCTTTTTGACATTTTGATTTAATAATGCCACTGTCTTTGTTTTTAAAAGGTCTTTTGACAGGTGTATTAGAGCAGCGTTATTCAACCTTTTTTGAGTTGTAGCACAGGTTTTAGGTTTGAACAATAACATGGCACACTCTCCACTTCTAAAACATGACCAAATCAGACCATTTAGTATAAGAAATTGTATATAATGAGAAGGAGTGTAGTCGACTAAAGAAATTCTTGGTCAACTAAAGACCTGTCCTATCGACCAATTAATCGACTAAAAGGGGGTGTGGCAAAAATATATCTAAACAATGAAGTATCTCCATGTATCTGAGCCAAACTGCACTCAAAAGACAAGAATCTATACAAAAACAGCCAACAATTCAAAAAAAGTGCAGGAAAGAGTTTATTTGCTGAACTCCCAATAGCTTCAGCAATCCATATCTTCTATTTTTTGGTGTGTTTGCTTTATAAATCTAAATAAAATAATTAGTCGACTAATATAAATGTTGGTCGACTAAGACACCATCGACCGATTAATCAACTGAGGCAACTAATGTCTGTGCCACTGTGTAGTTCTTTGGCTTTACGTTCTTTTTTGGTCGCTTAGGACACTCCAAAACGGTAAAACTAGTCCGTTACATCCACATTTGTGAATCCGTTTACTCAAAGTGGACATTTTTTTTTCAAATTTCAAGTCACACCGAGCTAAACCCGGAGGCACAGCAGTCTTCCCGACACACTGGCTGAAAATCAAGGTATAGAGTCTGTCATACGATTATGAAAATACCATTATTTTAGACGTTGACTAGTCATGATACATGGCTGCAGCCCTACTTTGCATTTCGCTTGAAGAAGAAGCTTGTGATAAATATGAACTACACCCACAATGCACAAGAATGTTGTTTCTATAGGATCAGGTCTGCAGAGCAACAACAGGGAATTGAATGCTTTAAAAACAGTAAACCTCAAGCAGGTCTAACCCTAAATCCAGAGTGAATACACATTTAGATAAAAGGCCTTAGTTTATAATTCTCTATACGCTGAATCAAACAGACTCCAGCCTCATGGCCATGCACTCTTCTGAAGGCATAAGAAATGCTCTTTTCTCACCTCCTCATGAGCCACAGTGAGCGAGTGAAAAGGAGGCCTGTTTGTTCGAGGCCAAATCCCATATGGTGAACAGCAGCTCGGTGTGTGAAAGCCACCGGCAGCCCCTCTGCTGCGGCTAACTCTCCTTGTTCCTCCTCTTCTTTGGCCAGAGGTTAAACTGCTGAACTCTCGCCCCGCTGCCAGTGGTTTCATTCACAGCGCTGCTCCTCTCTCATCTTCAGCGCTTTATTCCTCACAGTGCAGTGGATTAGGCCCCTCGTATGCCCCTGGACAAAAGCATTGTTTTAGCGCACTCTGTTTGGCTGTAACAGGAGGAAGCTAGTGCTACCGAGCGTCCACAATGGTCTTATTGTGGACGCCGGCCTGAAGGACCTTGCCTCGGCGGCCGTCTAGACTTTGAGCTCTGGCCCGTTGGAGGAACACTGAGAGAAAATCCCATCAGCAGTGGAGTGAAAGTTTACTAAAGTAACCTGCTGTGAACCTGATGAAGATGTCAAGACAACATATGGCCCAAAACGTCTTTTGTGAGAGGAGGGGCTTTCTTCCCTGCGCGGAGGGCGGACCAGGGGGGAAACCTCCCGAAGAGCGGCACTGGTCATCACTTTACTTCTGGATCAGCGCTCGTATTCTGTCCGGGAGGCGGCCCAGCGCTGCTCTCACAATTAAAGGAGTAAGCAGATTAAGTGCGCGCTCTGAAAGGCCGTCACACAGAAAAACACGGCACTAAAGATGGTTAAAACTGTGTAAAAACGCTGCTCCCTTTGGCCCAGCAGCCTCTGACCGCTCTCTGCAAATGGCATTACATTTCATGCTGATTTAGCGAGCACGGCGCTGGAAAAGGGAAACTTCTGCGACGATGATATGCCCCTTAAGTTTAGCAGAGCAGATTGGTCACACCAGACTGTTACACATCAGGAGGGAAGTACAGCGAGGACTTATAACAAATGTCCCGGCAACATGAGAGAGACGATGGAAACGAGCTGCGAAACCGACAGACGGAATCAAATGTCTGTGAAATAGAGCGTTTGAGTGGTTGTAATGGTGTGCATTTATAAAAAGGAATGTAAAGTTCTTAGAAAACAGCAAAACATGAGCCTCTGTGGACCTCAAACTACATTTATGACGTTTTGTAGTTTGTAGTTCAGCAGCGTAAATGTCACTAATGGGGTGCTGATGCATTTTCCATCATTGATCGATCTTAATTTATGATTCTATTGGATTTTTTCTTTTCAAACACAAAATAAAAATGGCTTTCCGCATTGATTTCACGAACATAGCCATACAGACTTTTATCGTTAATGTTGAGCATAAAAGTAATCACATTTCTTCCTCCAAACTCTGAACTCTAAACGCTAAACCATGTGTTTTTGGCTGTGGACCTCGAGATTCAAAACACCAAAGCTGATTATTGATGATTCAACATGAATACACACACAATTAACCAAAATCAAATCGAAATCGCGATTTGAATGGATGCAAAGGCTGGAATTTTTGAAGTGCAAATGACAAAAACACAACTAAAAGCAAAAAAAAGTGAGAAAAAGTGAGAAAAAAAACATACCAAAACCTTCTTTGGAACTAATAAACATTACTTGAATAGTTTGGTGGGTCATATTTCACTCTTTTTGTCAATTCTCCTGGTTGTGTTTAAAGTGTGAACTTTGAACAGAATCCTATTATTAAAACATAATCACAAAACTGGTCAGAAAAAAAACGCAACAAGATATTTTAGGTCTAAAACCACAAGTAGACCAGGCCAAAACCAGTTCTAAACCAGGGTTAAACCAGATCTAAAACCATAACTAAACCAGGTTTAAACTAGGACTAAAACCAGGAATAAACCTGATCTAAAACCAAAACAAACCAGGTCTAAACCCAGGTGTAAACCAGGACCAAAACAGGTCTAAAATCAAGTCTAAACCAGATCTAAAACCAGAACTAAACCAGGTCTAAACCAGGAGTAAATCCAGGAATAAACCTGACCTGAAACCAAAACTAAACCAGGTCTAAACCAAGACAAAATCAAGTCTAAACCCAGGACTAAACCAGGACCAATCCACAAACAAGAGCTAAAATACTTTCTACATTTTAAAGATGGTTGAAGGTTTGATTTACCTTCAGTTGATCTAGCGCCTGATTCTCTGAGGAAAAGCACAACCATCTTATTCTCTGACAAACTAAATCAAAACCAGATCATTTTTGAAAACTGTACCACAAAAAAACTACATACACCTTCCCCAAATGCATCAGTAAATGAATATAGATTAGGTCAAACATAAACCATCATTTCGATTCCAGCGCTTTCAAACGTGAATAAAACAAAACAAGCTCCTGTTTCAACTGCCAAAAAGAAGACGAAGGAGAGGGGGAAAAACATCAGTTGGCATGCTCCACGTGAGATGCGCCGGCCTGGGGGATTTCTGCGCCATTTTTCACGCCGCACATCTGAGGAAAGTAAACAAGCACCTCGCGCTCTGGAAGGAGAAGAAAGAGCTCGGCGCCGGGACGAGGTGACCCTGTTAATTCCGCATTAGTTTCTCTGTCTTCCGCGCGGTACAGAGTAAAGAAAACGAGCGCCAGGAACGACCGCGGCGGCGTCTTCGGGCTTCGTCGGGATGCAACCCAATTTCACAGCTTCACGAATGAGTGGCGCAGCATATGGACGTCGCCGCGGTGACAGACAGCGCGAAACGGAGCCGCGGAATCAGTCACAGCCCAAACGGGTCCGGCGTTATGTCAGACGCGTCTCCGCTCCGCTGCCTTCGCCGCAAAACAACAGCAGCAGCAGCAGCAGCAGCAGAAGCAGAAGCGGAGCGTCCCGAGGCGCCTCAAACCGACTCGTTTTGTTCTGCAATTACGCCGTGTTGTGATGGAGAGTGGAAGTTAGACTGGATCAAAGTGGAGGAGAGGGTTTTTGAGTCATTGTGATTGCGTGTTAGAAAGAATTATCACGATTTTCTTGGGGCCAGATCGCGATTTCGGTTTGATCACGATTCATGTTCACTTTGTATTTCTCTGTTGCCTTTAACAGAGCTGCACCATTTAGGAAAAATATCGAATTGTGATTTTTCTGACCAGTGCGATTGTGATTAGATTTTGCGACGTTTTAACAACAGAATTCAGTTCAAATTCACATTTTAAACACAATTTAAGTTGCGGTTTTTGTCACGTTCAATTGTGTTTGTCATATTTAAACGCGTCTTTGTCAATTGCAGTCGCGTCTTTGCAGTTTTTAAGTCGTGTTTTTGTCTGTTTTAGTCGTGTCTTTGACGATTTTAGTCGCGTCTTTGTCACTGTCAGTCACATCTTTGCAGTTTTTAAGTCGTGTTTTTGTCGCTTTTAGTCGTGATTTGGTGCATTGAGTCGCGTTTGTTGCTTGAAGGTGTGTTTTTACACATTTTTAATCGCTTTTGTCACTTTTTTCAGAACATGTTTGTAATTCTGATTGCACGTTAGGGATCACGATTTTCTTGGGGCCAGATCGCGATTTCGATTTGATGACGATTCATGTTCAGTTTGTATTGTCTTTAATAGAGCTGCACGGTTTAGGAAAAATATCGAATTGTGATTTTCTGACCAGTACGATTGTGATTAGATTGTGATTTATGTTTTAACAATAGAATTCTGTTCAAATTCACATTCTAAACACAATTTTAGTAGTGGTTTTTGTCACGTTCAGTTGTGTTTGTCATATTTAAACCTATCCGTGTCACTTTTAGTTGCGTCTTTGCGGTTTTTAAGTTTTGTTTTTGTCGCTTTTAGTCACGTTTTGGTGCATTGAGTCGCGTTTGTTGTTTGTAGGCGTGGTTTTGTCACTTTTGAACACATTTTTATCACTTTTGGTCACACTTTTGTCGCATGTTTGTACAAATCCAAACTACAGGGTTGCAGTTTTTGTTCAAATCGAAGCAAGACATTTTGTTGTTTGTGAAAGATATTATTGCACTTCACAACCTGCAGTCTTTGTGATTTGCTAATTACATCCATTAAAATTGCGATTCTGTGTGGATTTGGTTTAATTGTGCAGCTCTGGCCTTTAAGAGGTAAATAAAGTCATCTGCTCAGAGGCTTCAGAGGCTAAACAACAGGAGAAAAAGTGTGTTTGAACAGACAGCTGCATTAAAGACACAAACAGTGAATCACGATTTCACAAAAATAGTAGATTGTCACAGGGAGGAACTCAACATTACATTTTTATCACCAGATCACCCAGAACTATCTGCAATTACGCCGTGCTGTGATGGAGAGTGGAAGTTAGACTGGATCAAAGTGGATGAGAGGGTTTTTGAGTCATTCTGATTGCGCGTTAGAAAGAATTATCACGATTTTCTTGGGGCCAGATCGTGATTTCGGTTTGATGACGATTCATGTTCAGTTTGCCTTTAATAGAGCTGCACGGTTTAGGAAAAATATCGAATTGCGATTTTCTGACCAGATTTCTGACTAAGATTTATGTTTTAATAATAGGATTCTGTTCAATTTCACATTTTAAACACAATTTAAGTTGCGTTTTTTGTCACGTTCAGTTGTGTATGTCATATTTAAACTTGTCTGTCACTTTCAGTCGCGTCTTTGCAGTTTTTAGTCGTGTTTTTGTCTCTTTTCGTCGTGTCTTTGACGGTTTTAGTCGCATCTTTTTCACTTTCAGTCGCGTCTTTGCAGTTTTTAAGTCGTGTTTTTGACGCTTTTAGTCGTGTTTTGGTGCATTGAGTCGCGTTTGTTGTTTGTAGGTGTGTTTTTACAACTTTTGAAAAACTTTTTTTATCGCTTTTAGTCACGCTTATGTCGCTTGTTTCAGAACATGTTTGTACAAATCTAAACTACAGTGTTTTGTGCAGTTTTTATTCAAATCAAAGCAAGACATTTTGTTGTTTGTGGAAGAAATTATTGCTAATTGCATCCAATAAATAGCAGTTTTGTGTGGATTTCGATTAATTGTGCAGCTCTGGCCTTTAAGAGGTAAATAAAGTCATCTGCTCAGAGGCTTCAGAGGCTAAACAACAGGAGAAAAAGTGTGTTTGAACAGACAGCTGCATTAAAGAGACAAACAGTCAATCATGATTTCACAAAAATAGCAGATTGTCACAGGGAGGAACTCAACATAAAATTTTTATCACAAGATCACCCAGAACTATCTGCAATTACACCGTGTTGTGATGGAGAGTGGAAGTCAGATTGGATAGTTTTTGAGTAATTCTGATTCCACGTAGGACTGGGTGATACGGCAAAATATTATTATCACGATTTTCTTGGGGCCAGATCATAATTTCAATTTTATCACGATTCATGTTCACTTTGTATTTTTCTTTTGCCTTTAACAGAGCTGCACCATTTAGAAAAAATAATCTTCACGATACGATAATTAGGGGTGGGTCAATTTCCAGAAATATCACGATTTTATCACGACTGATGTTAACCAAATATCTTAAAAGTGTATCATGTTTATAATGTTACTTCCTCGTTGAACATGAGAGGTAATTCCACAACTGTTACCTAGCAACCAGACTGTAAACAAGGGTCAAAAGTAGAGATGCACCAATACCGATACTTGTTTCGAAAATCTGCAGTGATGCGAAAAGAATTAGTTGAAACGGGTATCAACCAAAATATTGATTCAATAAAACTCTTGACTGTCCCTTGTTGGTCCAGAACAGCTCATGACTTTTGAGGTTTTATTTATACAAAGTAGTTCTGTAGTTATTTCAAGGATAAACAACTGTTGCACAACCCATTTGCTTTTGTGACACGTTATTTTGGTTTTAAGAAAATAAATGCTATTTTCAGTCTCTATCGGTTGATATCGGGTATCGGCAGCAACTTAAAGCCCAAGTATCGAAGTCGGTATCGAATCTGAAAAAGCTGGAACGGTGCATCCTTTGCCAACATCCATGTACATTACACAATAGTTGGGAATTGACAGTAAATAATATGTGATAACACCTTTATTTTGTTGAATGATGGTTTAAACCAGGGGTGTCTAAACTTTTTTCCATCGAGGGCCGCATATTGAAATACAGACCAATTGGAGGGCCACAAATCAATCGTGAAACATTAAAAAAGCTGCATTTATCTGATGTTTTAAGCACCACCACATCTACATTCAGTCTCAGTGCCTTAATATCAAGTCTGTATCGCACCAAAATGTAAGTTATTTCAGATAAAATTGTAGAAAATGTTAAATTTGCTGTAAAAAGTACTTCTCAGGATAATGTGGGCCAATCACCAGGAAGCCTGAGGGCCAAGAAAAATTGGTCTGAGGGCCGCATTTGGCCCCCGGGCCTTAGTTTGGACATGCCTGGTTTAAACTGTCAGAGAAACGTGTCAGTTGCTGTAAATTGTCTCTGTATTTTCAATGGTGCGTCGCTTTTTGATGACGTCACAGTTTGTTTAAGACTTCCTGTCATTTTAAACTTTTATCTTTCAAACTTTCTTCACAAACTGCAACTTCACGGATGTTAAACTGTGATAAATATTTACGACAGATGCCCAGCAGTAGCTCAGTTGGCAGAGTGGGCGCCTTCTGATCCGAAGGTCGGCAGTTCGAATCCCACTCCAGACATGGAGTAGTTGAGTGGTTAGATCCTCTGACCCGCAGGTTGGTGGTGCGATTTCAGCTCCTTCAGATGAATACTGCCGTTGTGTCCTTGGGCAAGACACTTAACCCACCTCGCCCTCAGTGTCTGCATACACTGGTGTATGAATGTGTGAGTGAATGGGTGACTGGTTCCTTGATGTAAAGCGCTTTGAGTGCATTAAATGTGCTATATAAGCGCTATATAAATGTGACCATTTACCATTTACCTTCCACCAAACTAAGTCACAATTAGAAAAACATCATGTCATATAGACTTTAAAGAGTCATTTGCTAATTCTGAAAGTTCACATGTAAAAAAATGGTACGTAAAAAGGACGCGTTGTCGAAAAAGTGTCTTTGTTTGAGCACAGAGCTGTATACCATAGAACAGTGATTTTCAACCTTTTTTGACTCACGGCACACTATTTTTGGTTGAAGAGTTACGACGGCATACCACCTTTTGGTAAACAAAATCTGATATTCACCTTATTCCGGAAGTTGCCGTACGCGCCGCCGTCTTGTTTCCGTTGTAGTTCACACGGAGCAGACGAGCTCAACAGAAAATAAGTTCTACATGGACTAAAAAGACGTTTTCAGGAAATCGTTGCGTTGTGACTTGTTGTTGCTCGTGTTCATTAAACATTTTACACAAATCAATCTACTTTATGTAACATTTTAGCGTCAGACTTTTCCCTCGTTCATCATTAGCTTTAACGGAGTTCTCGTCAAACGGAAGTGCGTTTACAGACGGAAGTGCAAAAAACGGCAAAAGTGGGCGGGGCAGAATAAGGTCAATACTGTGTAATGTGTCAAAAAGTGTTTGTGCACTGTCTAGTTCTTTAAATTTTGCAGTTGTGATTGTTTTTTTTTTGCTTTCTTTGCCATAGAATATTGTGAGGCACAGTATGGACATTTTACCAAAAAAGCAAATCGTCACAGGAATGGAAATCATATTGTCTGCGCTGAAATGGAGCAAAGGATCATGGTCTTTGTAGTTCCCACAGAATTGTACGAAAACAATGCATTTAAGACCTGTAGCTTGTAATTCATTCAATATATAATGATGCCCCATGATATTATTGTGAGATTTTTGACAATATTTTCAGTACTTATACATTCCTACAGCAAACAACAAAATATCTTATGTATAAAACCTTCCACTTTTGTAGTTTAGACCTCTACAAACGTTGCAAAAGCCTTTGAGCATCTTGTAAAGCCTAAATGTCATTACAACATACTTTGTTTTCAAAAAGAAGAAAGAATATTTCAGTTTTGTTGCATCACTTCTGAATAAAACACAAGCTGTGAAGCGTTACTGATTATTTAGCCTTGAACTAAAGGAGCTGGTTTGAGTTAAAGTCGGGGTGTTTTACTTGCATTGTTGGACACGAGGAGATAAAAGCAGCCAAAATGTAGCAGCAATTAGTACTGAGTGATACGGCGATAGAAATGGAATGTTGAGTTCCTCCCTGTGACAATCTGCTGTTTTTGTGAAATCGTCGTATCGTGATTGACTGTTTGTGTCTTTAATGCAGCTGTCTGTTCAAACACACTTTTTCTCCTGTTGTTTAGCCTCTGAAGCCTCTGAGCAGATGACTTTATTTACATCTTATAGGCCAGGGCTGCACAATTAAACAAACTTGACACAAAATCACAATTTGAATGGATTCTATTAGCAAATCATTAAAGTAAAGGGCTGCAATTTTTGAACTGCAATAATTTCTTCCACAAATAACACAATGTCTTGCTTCGATTTGAATAAAAACTGTTAATGCTGTAGTTTGGATTTGTACAAACATGTTCTGAAACAAGCAACAAAAGCGTGACCAAAAGCGATACAATTATGACAAAAAATGACAAAAACTAAAAGTGACAAATACATGTTTAAATATGACAAACACAACTGAACATGACAAAAACGTGACTAAAAGCAACAAAATTGTGTTTAAAATGTTAATTTGAACAGAATCCTATTATTAAAACATAAATCGCAAATCTAATCACTAATCTAATTTCAAATCAAATCAAATCAATTTATTTTTATAATGCCCAAAATCACAACAACAGTGGCCTCGATGGGCCACAGGTCAAAGCAGTTCAGATAACTGTCCCAGAATGCCCCTGTCCTTTGACCCTCCTTCGCGGCGAGGAAAAACTACAAAAAACCCCATGGGAAAAAGTAGAAACCTCGGGGAGAACCACAGTGAAGGAGAGATCCTACTCCCACGGACGGACAGGCTACAGATGAACTAGGACTGACGCATCCACTTGACTAGGACTGACATCCACATCCAATTTAATTTGAATAAAAACTGCTCACACTGTAGTTTGGATTTGTACAAACATTTTCTGAAACAAGTGACAAAAGCGCGACCAAAATCGATAAAAATGCGTTCATAAGAAACAAAAACGTGACTCAATACACCAAAACGCGGCTAAAAGCTACAAAAACACGACTAAAAACATTAAAAATGCTACTAAAAGCAAAAAAAAAATTTTTAAATGACAAACACAACTGAACGTGACAAAAACGAGACTAAAAGCGACAAAATTGTATTTAAAATGTGAACAGAGTCCTTGCATAAAAACATAAATAACAATCTAATCAGTCGCACTGGTCAGAAAATTCACAATTAGACATTTTTCCTAAATCGTGCAGCTCTATTAAAGGCAATAGAAAAAAAACACAAACTGAACATAAATCGTGATAAAATCGAAAACATGATCTGGCCCCAAGAAAATTGTGATAATCATTTTTTGCCGTATCGACCAGCTCTAGCAGCAATTCACACAATAACGAACAAAAGAATTAGGTAATGCTTTAGATTAAGGTTCCTTAGTTAACAATTTATAAGATGTTAATAAGCACTAATAGTTTGTTTATGCACTTATAACGCCTTATACATGTTTATAATCCATTAACCAACATGTTTGAGTGAATAAACCACATGTACAGAGCATCAATGAGCTGCATATCACATTATTTTCAAATTTCACGCTAATAAATGCTTGTAAATGCCTTGTAAGTGCTTCTAAACACATAACAAGTGCTTATTAATGCATTATAAACAGTTTATTAAAGAACCTTAATCTAAAGCGTTACCAAAAATTACAGCCTGAACTTTGGAGACAAGACAGATGGCAAATATGACTCCCCACAAACACTTAAAGAATCTTTTTTGGTGAATTTTAGTCATCATTCAGCACCACTTTCTCTGTCTCAAACCCTGTCATTGTCACAGGAAGTCGGCGCCCAGAGATTTGATCACTTGCTCAGGTTAATGGCGATGATTCTTTCACTGATCGCTGGCTCACATTTTCAAAAAACATCCAGCGTTCTTAATCACATAGTTCTTCCCATATGGTCCCGCCATCTGCTTTGGTCCAAAATAACATCGATTAAAAACCTGCAAATTAAAAACGCCGTAATGAAGGCAAAACGCTGCTGGTAAAAGGCGCTGAGGAACTTTTCTTTGCCGTTTTAAAAGTTGCGATATAGAAGTTATTCAAGCGACGCAACATTCGAAATTTTGTTTTTTGCAGCGAGTGTCAACGGTAGGACTGGGTGATACGGTGATAAAAATCAAATCGTGAGCTGGTCCCTGTGACAATCTGCTGTTTTTGTGAAATCGTCGTATCGTGATTGACTGTTTGTGTCTTTAATGCAGCTGTCTGTTCAAACACACTTTTTCTCCTGTTGTTTAGCCTCTGAAGACTCTGAGCAGATGACTTTTTATAGCAGAGCAGATTAAACCAAATCAACGCAATTTTAATGTTTGAAGTGCAATGATTTCTTCCACAAACAACAAAATGTCTTGCTTTGATTTGATTAAAACTGTTAACACTGTAGTTTGGATTTGTACAAACATGCTCTGAAACAAGCGACAAATGCGTGACAGAAAGTGACAAAAATGCGCTCAAAACTGACAAAAACGCACATTCAAACCACAAACGCGCCTCAATGCCCCAAAATGCTACTAAAAGCAACAAAAACGCGACTAAAAACATAAAAAACGATCAAAGACTATTTGCTGGCCCTCAGGCTTCCTGCTAAATTGGCCCTAATAACCAAAAAAAAAGGAAATACTCCACTATCAAAACTTAAACAACAATAATTTATGCCCCAAGTCTTATTAAAGGTGTTGTGGCTTGGATAAAACTATACCAAATGCTAAATTTTGAATGAGTCACTTCATTGCTCAGTTGTCTGGGCCCTTCTGCTCTGTAAATGTTTCAAAATGCAGCCCTCGACGAAAAAAAAAATAATTTTCTTACAATTTTTTGCTTAAACGGCCCATGACAGGTTGAAGTACTCATTTTACTAAAACGCAGTTAAGATAAATATATTTCAGTGTTTGCTAAAATGCTGTTCAAATTTTATCCCAATTAAGTAATTTTTCAGGTTTTTAATTTCACTTCCTGGTTGTGAATGATGACATCACACTAGGAAATTAGAACGTACACTGGGCAAAAACTCATCTAATGTTTGAGATTTTTTTTTAATTTGACAAATAAAAATACACATGAACGCCTTTATTTCATTGAATTTATGTTTAAAGGGTAAAAAAAGTAGTCTCTTTTACGTAAATTATGCATAACCTTTGTCTCCCTAGTGTGATGTCATCGATTTGTTTACTTCCTGTAATTTTCAACAGATTTTTTCCATTTTTCTCCACAAACAACCACATGATTGATGTAAAATCATCATTTATATTTACAAGAGGTACTAATACACCAAATAAAGTCAAAATTAGAAAATGTTAAAAACCTGTCATACGCACTTTAACTTTGAGCCACTGGGATGACAAAGCGTTACTTCATGTTCAATCTACAGACAGCAAATAAAACTAAGACTAAACCCGGAAGAAAACTTGGACCAAATAAACCAAAAGTAGATCGGGACAGAACGAGGGATCGACTCAGGCGACGACCGACGTGTGAACGCAGCTCGTGTCCCGAAAGAAACCGATGGAACGGCTCACGATTAGAAGAAAGTAAATGTAAGTCCACTTCATTTGCGCTTTTAAAAGAGCACAAGCAGCTCGCCTCCATGTTTGAGTCTTTGTGGTGTTTGACAAAGAGGTCCTGTTGGCTCAGACCTGGTCGTTCTGCGGCTGTGGAGGTGTTAACGAGGTTTGACCAGAGCCGTGCACCAGAGACATCCTGCTGCTGCTGCACAGAACAACCACCGAGGCCTGTCGCAAAGTCACGCACGGAGGATTAAGACTTAGCTGAGAACATTAATTTAAAAACATCCAAATTAAATTGAAAGTGCAATATTTTACAAAGGCTTTTATGGTCTTTATTGAGCTTTATTTAACCAGGAAAGTCCTGGTTTAGTCCTGGTTTAGATCCGGTTTAGACCTGGTTTAGACTTAGTTTGTTCCTGGTTTAGTCATAGTTCAGTCCTGGTTTAGACCTGGTTTAGTTTTAGTCATAGTTCAGTCCTGTTTAGACCTGATTTAGTTTTAGTCATAGTTCAGTCCTGGTTTAGACCTGGTTTAGTTTTAGTCATAGTTCAGTCCTGTTTAGACCTGATTTAGTTTTAGTCATAGTTCAGTCCTGGTTTAGACCTGGTTTAGTTTTAGTCATAGTTCAGTCCTGGTTTAGACCTGGTTTAGTTTTAGTCATAGTTCAGTCCTGGTTTAGACCTGGTTTAGTTTTAGTCATAGTTCAGTCCTGGTTTAGACCTGGTTTAGTTTTAGTCATAGTTCAGTCCTGGTTTAGACCTGGTTTAGTTTTAGTCATAGTTCAGTCCTGTTTAGACCTGGTTTAGTTTTAGTCATAGTTCAGTCCTGTTTAGACCTGGTTTAGTTTTAGTCATAGTTCAGTCCTGTTTAGACCTGGTTCAGTTCTGGTTCCTCACTTCGAGGACAAAACCATCTGAAAACTCTGAACAGCCCTGATCATTTCAAAACTTTCCTGGAAAGATCAGCGTAGTCGACTAGTCAGATTATTTTCTTGATTAGTCAAAACACTTTTTAAAATACATTATCAGCTAAATAAAGGTTGAAATATGGTGTCTGGGGGCGAGAATATTTATAGATAAGGTGTATTTTTGATGAAAATCAGCAATAATATTTTTTTTTTTTTACTTTTGTATGTATAAATGTCAGGGTCCTAGTTATAAAACGTCTTTGGACATGTGTTTTAGAGTCTGTTTAGTTCAGTAAATGGTAAATTGGTAAAAACCAATTGATTATCAATTTTGACAGTCGATTATTTTTAATAGTCACGATTAGTCGATTAATCGCTCTAGTATCCAGTATTTAATTAATCTTGTCAAACTAAAGTTTAGGGTTAGGTTTAGGCGACTAGAAACAGTGAAGACTGAAGCGATAACATTCATGTCTTGTTGTGTTTTGGATCAGAAAACTGTTTATTGTAGCTCAGGACTCTCCATGATCCGTTCTAACATCCTTCAGAGACACGAGAGCGAAGCGCTGGTGGTGATCGAGTGATCGTCAGGCGGCTGACGCTGGGAGGGACTGTCTTTCCCCGTCTTTGAGCCTCTTCAGACGGCGGCGGAGAACAGGGGCGCGTCGCGGCTGCTCCTTGAGGTGTTGAGGGGATCGATCTCACTTAATGTCAGAAAGCACGGCACCCGGCGGCATGAGCGCGCTGCCGTGACACTGCAAAGCCTTGCCTTCGGCGGCTACATGCTCGCTGCTTCGGAGGCGGGTTTGAAGTTCTGACAGCTCTCAGTCACGGCGTTCAGCAGGCGGCGCCGACGTGACAATGGCTTGTTTTCACGTGACATCACAACAGGCAAGGACTGGTTTAAAATAGAGCTGAGAGAAGGCTGTGGGCGACTAGAGAAACCCTTGGTTGACTAAAGACCAGCTCTATAACGACTGATTATTGACTAGAAGGGGGTGTGGCAAAAATACATCAAAACTAGGGCAGGGCAATATGGCCAACATTTTTTATCATGATATTCACCTTATTCCTGAAGTTGCCGTACGCGCCGCCGTCTTCTTTCTGTTGTAGTTCACATGGAGCAGACGAGCTCAACAGAAAATAAGTTCTACATGGACTAAAAAGACGTTTTCAGACTCCAGGAAATCGTTGCGTTGTGACTTGTTGTTGCTCGTGTTCATTAAACATTTTACACAAATCAATCTACTTTATGTAACATTTTAGCGGTGAGACTTTTCCCTCGTTCATCATTAGCTTTAACGGAGTTCTCGTCAAACAGAAGTGCGTTTACAACATAAGTGCAAAAAACGGCAAAAGTGGCAGAATAAGGTCAATAAAAGAGAAAATTTGCAATAACTGTATAACTGATGATATAAATGACACTAGACTAAATACTTAACAATGGAACCAATATTTGACTTGTTTAAAGAAGCTTTAACCATTTTTTTCATGTAAGAAAGTACAATCAGCTCCGCCTCAGCTCAGATGTGTTGTAACCCAAAAAGCTCAGTTTTGCCGATTACAGAAATGACAAGTCAATGTCAGTGTTTTTAATTAAACTTCTTGCTTCAAAATCCTTATAACTTTTTCACCATTTCATACAAACATAAATGAAGTTAAATACAATGTCTGAAATGTTTAAAATGCCGCAGTGATGTATTTGCATGGATGTATTAAATGAACTGGATAAGACACGCCCCCTCTGTCTGTGTCCCAGATTGATTAGTGGTCGTGTGAGGTACTGCAGCCTCTTGGAACCAGCCTTTTTCTATAATTGAACATTATAATTGCAGACAGGACTGAATTATTATCGGTATTTAAATAAAATAGAAGGAAATGTTCTTTTCTACCGTTTCTAAAATCATCGAAATTACCGTTTTTATATGAAGTTGGGGATTGTAGTCACCAGGGGCGTTTCTAGGATTTGCTGAGATCCGGGGCTTAGCCCGGTGTGTTCTTTAAGTCATCACGGAAAATCCTGACGGGGGGTCTGGGGGTCCCCCCCCAGAATTTTTTTTCCCAAGGGAGACTTATTTCTTGTATTCTGGTGCATTTTAAGAGGTTTTGAGCAACTAAAAAATAAACGTTTTTTGTAGGCACAAATGAGTCTTTTATTACAAAACAACAATTATTGTTTTGAACTCCGTTGACTGTCATTGTGTTACTTGTTTAACCTGTTACTTGTGAGAAGGTGGGACCATGAGATTGTACCTTCTGGATTTCATCTTTGCAAACTGGTCTATTATCTAGTTATGTTTAATGTTCGTCAACCAGCGATAAAAAAATAAATAAATACAATGTATTATAGATAGATGGATAGAATTTAAAACACAAAAGTAAAAATTGTAATAAATTATATATTACTAGTTACAGAGCTAAACGCCTGATATATTTGTATTACAATATTACTGTCCCAAAAATGAAAAAAAAGAAGAAAGTCACGCAACTTAGGTTCCCAATTTTCTTCCTAATTTTGTAATTTACAGATTTTTCCAATTATCACGGAGCTGGTCACCCACTGCATTTTATAAAATTGCACATGTTTCATTGGATTAAGAACAAATTAGTAAATATTATTTTATACTTTTTGAAACTTTTGAACCCTCACCTATAGTTTGAGAACCACTAACCAAATATAAAGTCATATTATTAAGGTGGTTTGGGGTCACTGGGTCAAATGCCCTACAACAACAACAAAAAAATGCACTGTAGGATTTTTTTTTCTTTACATCACTGTGCAGTAATTTGCTGACGGTCCCTAAAGAAGCACGGATACCGCTGCAGTAAACTAACTTTCACTTGTACTTAACCTGTTAAGACCCACCTCATTTTGGCAGTTTTTCTCGAAAAGTACATACCCAAATGAAAAAGCTTATTGTATGGCTAACTTACAGTCTATAGGCTTGTATGATGTGTCATTTGAAAGCTAAGACCTTCTAGTTTCAGAAACTGTGCTTTGTCTGAGTGAAACACAACCGGCAGTACACCTGTTCAAACACACCCCAAAAGAGAAAACAAAAATGTCTTCCTGAAGACATACTTCATGCTGTGCAATTGAAACTCACCACAGCAGCTGTCCACCTTGTTGACAACAACTGTGTGGAATTTCTGACTTCTAGGTCCAACCATTTTGACGTTGAGCAGCTTTTTGTATGAAATAACCCTAATCCGAACAAGAGGTCCTTCTCTGTGCCAAATGTGCCAAACTGCTTTCCATGCATTTTGCCTCTAATGACCCTGAAAACCACATTTGGTCATTTTGGTGACTATAAATATCCCTTATAGATTATTTTTTTCATAAACTTCCTCAAATCAAAGGCAGGCCGTGAGTAAAGACCGCTGCGTAAATGATGCGTAAAACGGTGCCTTTGTCTCTTTACGCACGAAAAACCAGCTCCTGCACTCAATGAACCTGCAAGTCCCGCCCCTCATTTGAAAGCTGTGGTGATTGGCCAGAAGAATTTGTGATAGACTTTCTGACTCATCAATGGCATTCCAAGCTGTGACGCCTTTACGCACGCGGAGCTGACGCTCCTCACGTGTCAAAATGGATCCGTTCGCTTTGTTCAAAGGGCTCTCCCTCTGGAAGTACTCGACGGAAAATTGCAGGGATAGGCTCATTTTGAAGACAAGACTGAGAGGAAAACGAACATACCCATACCCATACATACCGAAGATATCTCTGCAAAGTGATGCGCAACAGTTATGTTTTTATTGCTTTTGTGTTACTGTCAAATGAAGAAGATGCGTTTACGGGTGGATATCAAGAAATGGATTATATTATTTGAAATAACAACTGGATATTCTTATTTTGTGGACTGTGATGGGCAGAAAGAGTGCACACACTTCTGGATTGGATTTTGTTTGCGTCTGGAGGAGCCAACGAAAGGTAAGAAATGAGAGATGAACAGTTTGGTTATGTTACAGTGTGATAGCTTACAAGTATTTTATGAGGTTATTTAACGAGGATTGAACATTTTAGACGTTTAGTGGTGACTCTAAACTTTCAAATGACATATAACATGTCTGTATTGAAAACATTTGTCTTTAAAGAATGACGCATGTATGTAAAAACTCTGAAACTGTCCCTGATCAGGGACGGTGGGTTTTGACTGCCTCAAAGTGCAGTTGCAATTTTGAGGCTGTGCAGGTTATAGAGAAAATTAATATTGGACACATCTCGGTCCTTGTCTAGGACAAATTAATTAGGATGAATTAGTTAGGAGGTTGAGTTCTTCTGTCGCTGCAGTGAGCCAGAGCACTCTGCGATTTTGTGAAGAGAGAGAGAGTAAAAGGCGTGGACCGACACGGAGCCATGAGGCGCCAGCCTCAGGTGGGACTTTTCTCGGAACTGTCTGGAGGATGTGGACGGGGAGCGCATGGAAAAGGCGCTGAGAGCAGCAGAAGCGCTGAGGCGGCTTGAATGACTCGCCGATTGCACCAGCACCCCTCATGGAGCGGACGGCCTCGCGCACGACGAGCGCCCGGCCCGCGCACGGAGCGCCCGGAGGTTCCCGCGACGGAGCGCCCGAGACCCGCGACGGAGCGCCCGGTGGCCGCGCGACGGGAGCGCCCGGAAGGCCCGCGCGACGGAGCGCCCGGCAGGCCCGCGACGAGCGCCCGAGCCTCGCGCGCAGGAGCGACGAGGCTCGCTGTCGGAGCGCACGAGCCTTGAGCACAGAGCGCACGCTCGCCGCCTCGGAGCGCTGAGTCCCGCTCATCATAAAGTGCAATGTAACAGTGCGGACTTTGAATCAGAATCACAATAATTTTGGGAAATAATTTCATTCGGGGCTAGACGTAAAACATCCGGGGCTCAAGCCCCGGTAAAATTGGTCTGGCGACGCCTCTGGTAGTCACGTGTCGCCCTAAAGCAAAGATGGCCGCCTCCGTATCAGGAAGTAAAGCAAAGATGGCCGCCTCCGTATCAGGAAGTAAAGCAAAGATGGCCGCCTCCGTATCAGGAAGTAAATGCGGAAGTAAACTTTTTTGGGGTCATGCGCCAATGAGCTCACTCCATAGGGATAAACAGGGCGGCCATTTTGGATTCATCTTCCAGGTTTTATTATAGTTCTATGTGTATTTGTGTTGTTTTCAGAGTAATGGACAAAGCAACTCCAGGTTTAATCACTCCAATGTGTGTTTATTTGTACCTAAGTTACTATATTTTAACTGTTATCCTTCATACCTGGAAAAGAAAAGAAAAATATATACAAATGAGGGAAAAACATCGCCATAATATCGTTATCGCAACCCTTGACACCCATAATCGCATAAATTTCCAATATCATGCAGCCCTAGCAACTAGTTCTGCTTTTCACGTGTCAAAACGGTAAAAAACAGATGCAGCCCCTTTAAAGAAAGCACTATTGAAAATGTCAGTCTAATGGAAAAAAAAAAAAGAGCATTGTACTGAGACAATTCCTTAAAGTTTAAATCTTACAGTATACTGACAATTGCTCTGGTTAACAGCGCTATTTTCTCATCGTTCTGAAACCCATGGATCCGACACGTGTTTTTGGACGAGCGTAACGGTTTGATCTCACACTTATTCACAGGGGCCCGGAGATATCGACAAGCCAAACAACTGAAAACGCACTGAAATTCAACTGGCTTTGAAACTGACTTTGTGGGGCGGGTTTGAAATGGCCATGGACACACGACTAAGAGCGATCAAACTGCAACTAAAAGTAACAAAAACTCAACTGAAAGTGACAAAAACACAACTAAAAGTGACAAAACATGACTAAAAGTGACACAAACGCAACTAAAAGTGACAAAAAACAACTGAGAGTGACAAACACGTGGCTAAGAGCGACCAAAATACAACTAAAAGTTACAAAACACAACAAAAGTGACAAACATGCGACTAAAACTGACAAAAACAGAACTAAAAGTAACACAAACTCAACTAAAAGTGACAAAAACAGAACTAAAAGTAACACAAACTCAACTGAAAGTGAAAAACACAACTAAAAGTAACACAAACTCAACTAAAAGTGACAAAAAGCGACGGAAAGTGACACAAACCCAACTAAATGTGACAAACGTGACTAAAAGTGACACAAACCCAACTGAAAGTGACAAAACGTGACTAAAAGTGACACAAACGCAACTAAAAGTGACAAAAAACAACTGAGAGTGACAAACACGTGACTAAGAGCGACCAAAATACAACTAAAAGTTACAAAACACAACAAAAGTGACAAACATGCGACTAAAAGTGACAAAAACAGAACTAAAAGCAACACAAACTCAACTAAAAGTGACAAAAAGCGACGGAAAGTGACACAAACTCAACTAAAAGTGACAAAACGTGACTAAAGTGACACAAATGCAACTAAAAGTGACACAAACCCAACTAAAAGTGACAAAACGCAACTAAAAGTGACACAAACGCAACTAAAAGTGACAAAAAACAACTGAGAGTGACAAACACGTGACTAAGAGCGACCAAAATACAACTAATAGTTACAAAACGCAACAAAAGTGAAAAAACGTGACTAAAATTGGCAGAGACGCATTTAAAAGTGACAAATACGCGTTTAAATATGACAAACACAACTGAACGTGACAAAATTTAGTTTAAAATGTGAATTAAAACTATTATTAAATCATGAATACTGACAATTGCTCTGGTTAACAGCGCTATTTTCTCATCGTTCTGAAACCCATGGATCCGACACGTGTTTTTGGACGAGCGTAACGGTCTGATCTCACACTTATTCACAGGGGCCCGGAGATATTGACAAGCCAAACAACTGAAAACGCACTGAAATTCGACTGGCTTTGAAACTGACTTTGTGGGGCGGGTTTGAAATGGCCATCTGGAGAGAAAAGACCGGCGCGTTCCTTTACATTTTACCTCCGCGCTCTGCCTTTAAAAGGAAAGTGCACTTTTGAAGCCGGGTTTAAAGAAACATGACACCGGCCGACGACTGTGTGCTGCTAAAGAAGCTTCGGTTTAACACACAAACATCGACGCGTCATGTCTCTGGCTGCAAAAACAAGAGACTCAACATGTAAAGAACACCATGGAAATTTTTTTTTTTTTTTAAATAATAAACTGCAAACTAGGGCTGCACGATCAATCAAAATCTAATCGCAATTGGGATTTATATGGAAGCAATCAGAAAATCTCAAATGTTGCAATTTTTCAAGTACAATCATTTCTTCTGCAAACCACAAAACATACTAATTCTGCATTAAAACTATAAAACCGTGCAGCACAAAACAACATCTAAAAGTCAAAAATGTTTAAAGCTCGACTCAAAGTGACAAAAACACAACTAAAAGTGACAAAAATACGACTAAAAGTTACAAAACGCAACAAAAGTGACAAACATGCGACTAAAAGTGACAAAAACAGAACTAAAAGTAACACAAACTCAACTAAAAGTGACACAAACGTGAGTAAAAGTGACACAAACATGAGTAAAAGTGACACAAACGTGAGTAAAGTGACACAAACGTGTGTAAAGTGACACAAACGTGAGTAAAAGTGACACAAACGTGAGTAAAGTGACACAAACGTGTGTAAAGTGACACAAACGTGAGTAAAAGTGACACAAACGTGAGTAAAAGTGACACAAACGTGAGTAAAAGTGACACAAACGCGAGTAAAAGTGACACAAACGTGAGTAAAAGTGACACAAACGTGAGTAAAAGTGACACAAACTTGATTAAAGTGACACAAACGTGAGTAAAAGTGACACAAACGTGAGTAAAGTGACACAAACGCAACTAAAAGCGACAAAAATGAGACTAAAAGCCTCAGAAACGTTCAACTTTGCATTTTGTAAATTTTCTAGTTGAGGCTCATCACCTGATTTTCTCACAAAATTGTTTTTGCGTTGACTGGAAGGTTCCACAGTGTGACATAAACTCATCTTTGTTTCATTTGTCCAGTTAAAGGAGTCTTTGTTGCCCAAAAAGTACTTGTTTTGCTGATTTATTTAACCTATTTATTGTGTTTATTTATTTTAGGCTTAGCATTTTAGATGCATTTATTTATTATTTATTTAGTTTTACTCTATTTCAACCCAATTATTGACTTATTTCTTAATATTTATCTATTACTTTATTCATTTTAGACTCTCCAGTGTTTCCTATGAGCACTTTGTGTTGAAAAGTGCTATATAAATAAACTTTGATTTGATCTTTTAAACCTAAAAAGTGACAAAAATGCAACTAAAAGTGACAAAAACGCAATTTAAGTGGCAAACACACAACTAAGAGCGATCAAAATGCAACCAAGTTACAAAATGCAACTAAAAGTAACAAAAACACAAATAAAAGTGACAAAAATTGGACTAAAAGTTCTTTAAAACTTTTAAACCTAAAAAGTGTTCCGCAGCTTGAAAAAGGTTGAAAAACACTGGACTAAGTAAAGAGCAGTCAATGCACTGTATTTGATATTTGATTAAACTATTCTCAGTTCAGCTCCACCTGTCCTCATCAAGATAATAAAACATTTAAATTAAAGCTCTACACCAAACCATCACAACCAAAGACAATTATTTTAATCCGACTGACCAGCGAGCATGCTTTTTGTGGGCTCTAGTGTTTATGTAAATGACCGCACTGGAGCTTATGGCCAGAGGCGAGTCTGAATAATGAGCATTAACCCTGGGAACGACCCCGGCTCCTGCACACAAGAACATGTGCAGCATCAGAGCGTTATCTACTGTCCAGGACTTAAGTCTGGGTGAAGGCTGTTCTAATTGTGACTTAGTTTGGTGGGAGGCGCCTGTGGTAAATATCTATTATAGTTTTGCGTTTGTGACGTTGCGGTTTGTGAAGAAATTCTGAAAAATACAAGTTTAAAATGACACAAAGTCGTTCTGAAACTGAATCCCTCTGTGATGTCATAAAAAAGCGACACGCCGTTGAAAATACAGAGACAATTTACACACGATTGAGACATTTTTCTGACGGTTTAAACCAGGGGCTAAAAGTGACAAAAATACAACTAAAAGTGACAAAAAAGCAACTGAAAGTGACAAACACGTGACTAAGAGCGACCAAAATATGACTAAAAGTTACAAAACGCAACAATTTTTGAAGTGCAATCTTTTAAAAAATGTCAAAAAGCTCGACTCAAAGTGACAAAACACGACTAAAGCTGACACAAACATGGCTAAAGTGGCAAAAAATCCTACAAAAAGTTACAAAATGCAACATAAAAAGACGAACATTTGACTAAAAGTGACAAAAACGCTACTAAAAGTGACAAAAATGAAAAAGAAAAGCATAGCTAAAAGCCTTAAAAACACTGCTAAGAGTGACAAAAACGTCCAGAAAAAGTTACACAAACGCAACTAAAAGTAACAAAAACTCAACTGAAAGTGACAAAAATACAACTAAAAGTGACAAAAAAGCAACTCAAAGTGACAAACACGTGACTAAGAGCGCCCAAAATATGACTAAAAGTTACAAAACGCAACAAAAGTGACAAACATGCGACTAAAAGTGACAAAAACAGAACTAAAAGTAACACAAACTCAACTAAAAGTGACAAAAAAGCGACAAAAATTAGACTAAAAGCCTCAGAAACGTTCAACTTTGCATTTTGTAAGTTTTCTAGTTGAGGTTCGTCGCCTGATTTTCTCATAAAATTGTTTTTGCGTTGACTGGAAGGTTCCACAGTGTGACATAAACTCATCTTTGTTTCATTTGTCCAGTTAAAGGAGTCTTTATTGCCCCAAAAAGTACTTGTTTTGCTGCTTGTTCGGTTTTATTCCATTTCCAGGAGAACAGAACGCTTCATACTCATCCTACACCAACAAACTACAGTGACCCTTTAGAAACAAGCTTTTTCCATCGAGGGCCGCATATTGAAATATAGACCAAGCGGAGGGCCACAAATCAATCGTGAAATGTTAAAAAAGCTGCATTTATCTGATGTTTTAAGCACCACCACATCTACATTCAGTCTCAATGTCTTAATATCAGGTCTGTCTCGCACCAAAATGTTAGTTATTTAGGTTGGAATTGTAGAAAAACTACTGGTAAAGTGTGTATTTATCAGTAAAAAAAAAAAAAAACTCTTTTATTTTATTGTGAATAAATCAATAAAATAAATTAGTCGACTAATAAAAATATTGGTCGACCAAGACACTATCGACCACTAAAGATCGACAGCCCGACATGACAAGTCATTTATAGAGTAAGATCATTAAGAATTTGTCTTGTTTCTGCAGCATTTTCAGTCAAAAACTTTTAAATGTCACCTCAATTCGACTTGTTAAGTATCAATCGGTCTTTGTATCGATTTTGTCTTGTTTCTGCAGCATTTTCAGTCTAAAAACTTTCAAATCTCACCTTGTTTTGATTCGCTAAAGCATCTATCAGTCTTCGTATCGACTTTCGCACACACACGCACGAAAAAAAACAACCTACTGTAACTCCAAACCCACGCACCGAGCTAACCGAAGCGTAAACGTCCACGATTATTATCTGGCTCCAAGAAAATCGTGATTATAATTTTTTGCCATATCTCCCAGACCTCGCTCAAGGTCTTTTATAGCGTAATTTCTGATGATTTTGTCTTGTTTATGCAGCATTTTCAGTCTAAAAACTTTACAATCTCATCTCGTTTTGATTAGTTAAGTATCGATCGGTCTTTGTATCGATTTTGTCCTGTGAATTTGTCTGGTTTAAGCAGCATTTTCAGTCTAAAAACTTTCAAATCTCACCTCGTTTTGATTCGCTAAACCATCAATCAGTCTTCGTATCGACTTTCGCACACACACGCACGAAAAAAACAACCCACTGTAACTCCAAACCCACGCACCGAGCTAACCGAAGCATAAACATCCGCGAAAAACAACCCGACGAACCCCGTGATCGGCGACGATAAATAGCCCGGGACACGCAGCGCCGTCGGGACTGACCCACATTCGCCGCGAGCGAGAAAATAGGCCAGAACCCAAATTAAAGGGGCGGCGGGTCTTAGGTCGCACGTTTAACCGCTCTGTAATTGCGCCGGGGTGTGAGAGACGTACCCCGGGGGCGCGTGTAAACATCGGCGCCCGAAGCGGAGGCGACAGCGCAGACGGGACGCTTGAAGGAGAGGCGTCCGGGGCGAGTGAACGGCGGACACGTCAGGGCGCCGGTCGATAAGGAGGATGATTCCCTTAATTGGCGAGGAGCGAGCGTTCTGTCGTTCGCATCACACGTTTTTCAATCAGAGCGGCTGGTTTTTGTGGCAGAGTGAGGCCACGGAGCGGACCGGACTGTTCTTAATGACGGGCCCGGGGTTTCGTTGGATTCTGCCGCTCGTTTCGACGGCTAAATCGACCCATTTTGTCGATCTGTTCACTTGATAAAGCTGGTTTTAATGTAGGGTTGAATGAGCTGGTCCCTGTGACAATCTGCTGTTTTTGTGAAATCGTCGTATCGTGATTGACTGTTTGTGTCTTTAATGCAGCTGTCTGTTCAAACACACTTTTTCTCCTGTTGTTTAGCCTCTGAAGCCTCTGAGCAGATGACTTTATTCACCTCTTAAAGGCCAGAGCTTTGATTTGAATATAAACTACTAACACTGTATTTGTTATTTGTTATATGTTGTAACGGCAACTGTAGTTTCAATGGTTTGTAAAGCGCTTTGGGTGCCTATTAGGTAGAAAAGCGCTCTATAAATAAAAATTCTTCTTCTTCTTTTTCTATTTTGGATTTGTGCAAATATGTTCTGAAACAAACGACAAAAGTGTGACCAAAGTGACAAACTATAACTAAAACACGACTGAAAGTGACAAAAACATGACAAAATTGTGTTTAAAATGTGAATTGGAACGGAATTCTATTATTAAAACAAAAATCACAAATCTAACCACAATCGTACTGGTCAGAAAAATCACAGTTAGATATTTTTCTTATCAATTTCAGTTTATTCAGACATTTCCCCAAAGGCTAAAATCATAAAATAATGTATGGTCTGAAAAGGGAAAAGGCAGAAGTTTGAAACTCTCAATTTAAACACTTTTGGCCATGAATGTACATGTATATACTCTATATACATTAAAACAATCAAACAGAGCTATCTGTGGAAAAAAATGTGACTAAAAGTGATAAAAATGTGACTAAAAGCAACAAGCACATGACTAAAAGTGACGAAAATGTGACTAAAAGTGACAAAAATGTGACTAAAAGCAACAAGCACACGACTAAAAGTGACGAAAATGTGACTAAAAGTGACAAAAATGTGACTAAAAGTGACAAAAATGTGACTAAAAGTGACAAAAATGTGACTAAAAGCAACAAGCACACGACTAAACGTGACAAAAATGTGACTAAAAGTGATAATGATAGAAATGAGAAGCACGCAACTAAAAGGAACAAAAACGTGACTAAAAGCGGCAAGCACACGACTAAACGTGACAAAAACGTGACTAAAAGTGACAAAAATGTGACTAAAAGCGACAAGCACACGACTAGAAGTGACAAAAACGTGACTAAATGTGACAAAAAATTGACTAAAGTGACAAAAATGTGACTAAAAGTGATGAAAAGTGACAAAAATGTGACTGAAAGCAACAAGCACACGACTAAAAGTAACAAAAATGTGACTAAATGTGACAAAAACGTGACTAAAAGTGATAATGATAGAAATGAGAAGCACGCAACTAAAAAGAAAAACGTGACTAAAAGCGACAAGCACACGACTAATCGTGACAAAAACGTGACTAAAAGTGACAAAAATGTGACTAAAAGCAACAAGCACACGACTAAATGTGACAAAAACGTGACTAAAAGTGACAAAAATGTGACTAAAAGCAACGAGCACATGACTAGAAGTGACAAAAATGTGACTAAACGTGACAAAAACGTGACGAAAAGTGATAATGATAGAAATGAGAAGCACGCATCTAAAAGGAACAAAAACGTGACTAAAAGCGGCAAGCACACGACTAAACGTGACAAAAACGTGACTAAAAGTGATAATGATAGAAATGAGAAGCACGCAACTAAAAGGAACAAAAACGTGACTAAAAGTGACAAAAACGTGACTAAAAGTGACAAAAATGTGACTAAAAGTGACAAAAATGTGACTAAAAGCGACAATCACACAACTAGAAGTGACAAAAACGTGACTAAAAGTGACAAAAACGTGACTAAAAGTGACAAAAACATGACTAAAAGTGAGAAAAATTTTGACTAAAAGCAACAAGCACACGACTAGAAGTGACAAAAATGTGACTAAACGTGACAAAAATGCAACTAAAAATGATAATGATAGAAATGAGAAGCACACAACTAAAAGGAACAAAAACGTGACAAAAAGTGGCAAGCACACGACTAAACGTGACAAAAACGTGACTAAAAGTGACAAAAATGTGACTAAAAGTGAAAAAATTGTGACTAAAATGTGACTAAAAGTGACAAAAATGTGACTAAAAGCAACAAGCACACGACTAAATGTGACAAAAATGTGACTAAAAGCGACGAAAATGTGACTAAAAGTAACAAAAATTTGACTAAAAGCAACAAGCACACGACTAGAAGTGACAAAAATGTGACTAAACGTGACAAAAACGTGACTAAAAGTGATAATGATAGAAATGAGAAGCACACGACTAAACGTGACAAAAACGTGACTAAAAGTGATAATGATAGAAATGAGAAGCACACGACTAAACGTGACAAAAACGTGACTAAAAGTGATAATGATAGAAATGAGAAGCACGCAACTAAAAGGAACAAAAACGTGACTAAAGCGACAAGCACACAACTAGAAGTGACAAAAACGTGACTAAATGTGACAAAAACGTGACTAAAAGTGACAAAAATGTGACTAAAAGTGACAAAAATGTGACTAAAAATGACAAAAATGTGACTAAAAAGCGACAAAAATGTGACTAAAAGCAACAAGCAAATGACTAGAAGTGACAAAAAAAATACTTCCTCTATTCTGCAGCAACCGAGCCAATCAGAGCCGTGAGAGGAGAACGTCACATCCGTGTGCCGCGATTACGATCATAACAAGCAAGATGGCGTCCACCACAGAGAAAATGTTGGGGCTTCTCTCTTTAAAAACCAGGACGTGTCGTTCAAACCACAGCCAGAGGAAGCCATTTTGGACGGACACAGCTCTCTCTTTCATAAACCGTCCTGTCGTGTCGCTGTCGTCACGTCCACTGTTTGTCTGATTGACGCATGTTTGTCCCACCCCCTGAAGTCAAATTATGTGGCGGCATCCCCAGAATAATGACAGGATTGAATAATACATCGAGTTTAGAATGGAGGACAGGCAAGACGAGCTCAACAGAAAATAAGTTCTACATGGACTAAAAAGCCGTTTTCAGGCCTCAGGAAATCGTTGCGTTGTGACTTGTTGTTGCTCGTGTTCATTAAACATTTTACACAAATCAATCTACTTTATGTAACATTTTAGCAGAGAGACTTTTCCCTCGTTCGTCATTAGCTTTAACGGAACGCGTTTACAACAAAAACAGGAACAAGCGGTAGAAAATGAATGAATAAATAGATAATAAATACAATAAAATACAACACAGGAGCAGTTCTTCAGTTCTTTACGGACACAGACCATTTTTGAGAAAGATCATTGTCATAAATAATTAGAACTGATTAAAAAGTTATCATCACAATTCGTTTAGAGTTTAAACCCGTGGAAACTATAAATTTCAACGATATGACTGGATATTGGCCAATGATGTCGTCTAACACTGTCATAATCCTCTTTTACGTGACACAGATATTATTGGAAGTCGACGGATAAAACCCCGTTCAAACGTGTCAAAAATCCGCCGGACAGTACACATCATTTCAATGTCCGATCCAATTTATGCGAGCGGGATTAGCATGACACCGAAGCCGCTTAAACCCCAATAATCCCACTCATTTGGGTCCAAACTAGGCCACATCGGAATTACAGGCATAAACCGGCCAATCACGGCGCTTAGTCTGGAATCACCACTTTCTGAGCGCGCCATCTGTTCTGCGCGACGCCAGAAGAACTATCAATTGTCTTTAGCTGCCCTTTGCACAAAAAAAGTGAGAAATTTGAAAAAAAAAAAGTAGTCGCATTAATGGGAGATGTGCAGAATTAGCGTAGCATTTCATCTGTGATAAAAAACGACGGCTAATTAGCGGAGGAAGATATTGAAAAGTGTATAATGTCATCATTGTTGCTTGTTTGGAGATGGAAAATTAGATAATCAGGCGTATTGTCAGTAACCAAGGCAATTAAATATGAGCTCGATGGGAAACAGAAACGTCTAATTGAATGCGAAAGACCAAAAAAAGGTATAAAGTAATATTTCTGTTAGGGCTGTACGATATTGGAAATTAGCGCGATGGCGGCAAGTGTTGCGCTAACGATATTATTGCGATATTTCTCCCTCATTTGCATATATTTTTAATTTATTTTCCAGTACAATTAAGTACTCAACTCTTACGCTTGTTCCCGTGTCTATCCCAGTGACAACAAACGCGACTTAATACATGAAAACGTGACTGAAAGCGACAAAACCGTGACTAAAAATGACAAAAACGCGACAAAAAACGCAAGTAAAAACGAAGTAAAGTAAAGTAAAATAAAAAAAAACATTGTGTTTAAAATGTGAATTTGAACTAAATTCTAGGGCTGCACGATATGGGAAATCAGTGCGATGGTGTCAAGTGTCGCGATAACGATATTATTGCGATATTTTTCCCTCATTTGCATATATTTTTAATTTCTTTTCCAGGTATAAAGGATAACAATTAAGTACTGAACTCTTACTGTAAAATATAGTAGCTTAGTACAAATATTTAAGACCTTTGGAGAGAAATCTGGAGTTGTTTTATCCTTTACTCTCTGAGCAGATGACTTTATCAAAAAAATGATAAAAATGCGTTCAAAAGCGACAGAAACTCAACTTCATTCATTCATTCATTCATTCTCTACCGCTTGTTCCCATGTCTATCCCATCGACAACAAATGCGACTTAATACATCAAAACGTGACTAAAAGCGACAAAAGCGTGACTTAAAATGACAAAAACACGACAAAAAACGCCAGTAAAAACCACAAAGACGCGTTTAAATATGACAAACGCGACTGAACGTGACAAAAACACGACTAAAAGCAACAAAATTGTTTAAAATGTGAATTTGAACTAAATTCTAGGGCTGAACGATATGGGTGTCAAGTGTCACGATAACTATATTATTGCGATATTTTTCCCTAATTTTTTATCAATAATACATTTTATTCATTAATATTCTCTTGCTAGAAGCCTTCAGTTGCCATATTTCAACCTTTAAATTGGCTGATGTTGCATGTAAAAAGTTTAAATATACATTAGAAATAATCGTTTGACTAGTCGACTAATCAGGAAAATACTCACTGACCTGTCGACTACTTAAATAATCGTTAGTGACAGCCCTAATTTTGTGCATTATCCATTCATTCAACACTTACTGCTGGTGTTTGAGATACAGCAGGAGAATTAACTTTATTAATCTCTAAATTTGTCCTCTGCATTTGACCCATACTTTACTGCAAACCTTGAACAGAAAAGCTCGTTCCTTAGTTAACTTAGGTTCCTTAGTTAACTATTTATAAGATGTTAATGAGCACAAATAGTTTATATATGCACTTATAACGTCTTACACATGTTTATAATCCATTAACCAACACGTTTGAGTGAATAAACCACATGTACAGAGCATCAATGAGCTGCACATTACATTATTTTCAATTATCGCGCTAATAAATGCTTGTAAATGCCTTATAAGTGCCTATAAACACATAACCAAGTGCTTATTAATGCATTATCAATAGTTTACTAAAGAACCTTAATCTAAAGCGTTACCAAAAACTCAAGCCGGAAGTCAAATCCAGAACCTTCTTGCTTGAGTTGAGAGTATCACGCAGCAAGATGGATGAAATGTCTTGCTCAAGGACACACACGATGGCGGTGTGTCATGGTCTCAAGATTCAAGATGTGCATTTATGTTTGACTCCATGATCTTTGTCGTCGAGATAATCCAGAACATTTCCTCAGACTCTGAATTCTACAGGATTTATTTTTAAACACAAAAAATTCCCAAATCTCTGGAGGAGAGAGGAGGGGAGAGGAGAAGAGAGGAGGAGAGAGGAGGAGAGAGGAGGGGACAGGAAGAGAGAGGAGGAAAGAGGAAGAGAGAGGAGGAAAGAGGAGGAAAGAGAAGGTTGGAAGAGGTGAGCAAGAAGTGGCGAGATGAGACAAGAAAAGGAAAGAGGAGACGAGAAGAGGAAAGAGGAGGCGAGAGGAGGTGAGAAGAGCTGAGCAAGAAGTGGCGAGATGAGCAGAGAAGAGGCGAGGGGAGGAAAGACGAGGTGAGAGGAGCTGAAAGGAGCCGAGTGGAGACAAAAGGAGACGAGAGGAGACAAGAGCCAAGAGGAGCTGAAAGGAGCCGAGAAGAACTGAGAGGAATCGAGAGGAGACAAAAGGAGCCGAGAGGAGCAGAGAGTAGACCAGAGGAGTTGAGAAGAGCTGAGAGGAACCGAAAGGAAACGATAGGAGACGAGAGGAGCAGAACCGAGCCAAGAGGAGCTGAAAGGAGACAAGAAGAGCTGAGAAGAGCCGAGGGGAGCCAAGAAGAGCAGAGAGGAGCTGAAAGGAGACAAGAGGAACC
Source organism: Rhinogobius similis (assembly GCA_019453435.1). NCBI lineage: Eukaryota > Metazoa > Chordata > Actinopteri > Gobiiformes > Gobiidae > Rhinogobius > Rhinogobius similis. Next base: position 37,720,609 of record CM033623.1, read on the forward strand.
AAGAGGAGTCAGAAGGAGCCAAGAGGAGACAGAAGGAGTCGAGAGGAAACGAGGGGAGTCAAGAAGAGCCAAGAAAGCCGAAAGGACCCGAAAAGAGAAGAGCAGAGAGGAACCGTGAGGAGCCGAGAGGAGACAAAAGGAGCTGAGAGGAGCTGAAAGGAGACGAGATGAGCCAAGAGGAGTTGAAAGGAGACGAGAAGAGCTAAGAAGAGCCGAGGGGAGCCAAGAAGAGCAGAGAGGAGCTGAAAGGAGACGAGAGGAGCCAAGAGGAGACAGAAGGAGCCAAGAGGAAACGAGAGGAGTCAAGAAGAGCCAAGAAAGCCGAAAGGACCCGAAAAGAGAAGAGCAGAGAGGAACCGTGAGGAGCCGAGAGGAGAGAAAGGGAGCTGAGAGGAGCTGAAAGGAGACGAGAGGAGCCAAGAGGAGACAGAAGGAGCCAAGAGGAAACGAGGGGAGTCAAGAAGAGCCAAGAAAGCCGAAAGGACCCGAAAAGAGAAGAGCAGAGAGGAACCGTGAGGAGCCGAGAGGAGACAAAAGGAGCTGAGAGGAAACGAGAAGAGCTGAGAGGAACCGAAAGGAAACGAGAGGAAAAGAGAGAAGCCGAGAAGAGCCGAGAGGAGACAAGAGGAGCAGAGAGGAGCTGAGAAGAGCCAAGAGGAGAGGAGCAGAAGTGAACCAAGAGGAGCCGAGAGGAGCTGAGGGTAGACGAGAGGAGCTGAGAGGAGCCGAAAAGAAACAAGGGGAAATGAGAGGAGCCGAGAAGAGCAGAGAGTAGCTGAAAGGAGACGAGAGGAAACAAAATGAGCTGAGAGGAGCTGAGAGGAAACGAGAGGAGTTGAGAAGAGCTGAGAGGAACCAAAAGGAAACGAGAGGAAATGAGAGGAGCCGAGAAGAGACAAGAGGAGCTGAAAGGAGACGAGAAGAGCTGAGAAGAGCAGAGAGGAGCTGAAAGGAGATGAGAGGAGCTGAAAGGAGCCAAGAAGAGCAGAGAGGAGCTGAGAAGAGCCGAGAGGAGAGGAGCAAAAGTGAACCAAGAGGAGCTGAGAGTAGACGAGAGGAGCTGAGAGGAGCTGAAAGGAGACGAGAGGAGCAGAGAGGAGCTGAAAGGAGATGAAAGGAGACGAGAAGAGCTGAGAGGAGCAGAGCAGAGCCAAGAGGAGCTGCAAGGAGATGAGAGGAGCTGAGAAGAGCCCAGACGAGAGGAGCAGAAGTGAACCAAGAGGAGACGAGAGGAGCAGAGAGGAGCTGAAAGGAGATGAGAGGAGCAGAAGTGAACCAAGAGGAGACGAGAGGAGCAGAAGTGAACCAAGAGGAGACGAGAGGAGCAGAGAGGAGCTGAAAGGAGACGAGAGGAGCAGAAGTGAACCAAGAGGAGACGAGAGGAACAGAAATGAAACAAGAGGAGACGAGAGGAGCAGAAGTGAACCAAGAGGAGCGGAGAGGAGCAGAAGTGAACCAAGAGGAGCGAGGAGGAGCGTGAAGCAGCCAGAGGAGCCGAGGTACAGGAGCCTATAAATAGCTTGTGTCAGAGCCGCTGCAGCAGGAGCCCGTCTCTGGTGAAAGGAGGAATACATTACTGCACTTTTTCATACGCGCTTAAACCTCACACGCTGCACCTGCCGCTCCTGTGTCACTGCACGGAGAGTCAGGCGCCCCACTTATTCACACTCCACGCTCCCGACGACGAGCGCCTGTTATTTACCGTTTCATCAGGCCAGAACGACACCGGGAAAAAATCGAATTGCATTTTTTGTTTTGGGAGATTCACACTGACATTAGCAACAAAGAAGAAATCACAGCTGAGAGAAAACTGAAATATTAACGGATAAACTGACAAATAAGAATCACATTTAAGAACCAGTTTTAAAAAATCTACATTACAAGCTGTTTTTCTTTATAGGATTGTAGGATAATTTTATTTTTCTTGCACCTAAACATATGTATGATATGGTTTAACACTAAATAATTGGAATTATTTTTATTTTTTAAATTATTATCACATAACAACAACAAAAAACAAATACTAAGACACAGACAAAGGTCCCACACAAGATACCAAGACAGAATCCCCATCTAACAGACAACAGAAAGAGAATTAAAAAAAAAACAACAACAAAAAAACACTAAAACAAACAACAACAACAAACAAGTAAAAAACCAGACAAAAAACAATGAACAATGCAACATTACAATGACTGATTCAGAATTGGGACTGGGAATTGGGATTCATCATTGCAGTCATAACCCTGATAGTCAGTGTACTTTGCGTGCCTGTCCACACGATATCGGAAATGATTGCGATACGGCTATTAATATCTGCAATATCGATATTATTGCCATATTTAAAGACACTTTTTGACTAAGACTGAAACTAACAATTATTTTAGTCGTCACTAGTCAGAGATTATTTCTATTGTAGATTGAGGCTTAAAATAAACATTAAGCATTTTTAACCAAATAAATGTTGAAATATTGTGAATGAAGCTTCTAGACAGAGAATATTTATGAATAAAATGTAGAATTGAGGAAAATTAGAAATGATCTATTCTTTTCTGCCGTTTTTCTTTAATAATGTCACTTTCTTTGTTCTAAAAGTCTTTAAGTTTGTGCTTTATAGTCTGTTTAGTCCAAAGAACGAAGACAACATCAAAATACTATTAATATTGTTTACAGTCGATTTCATGATTATTCTACTGATTTTTTATGCAATAATGTCTGTTATATTAAAATAAAAAACAACAAATACAAAACCGAGGCTAATTTAGTTTGAAAAAGCTAGATTTTACTCCCTTTCAGATGAAGACGTATTTTGTTCATTGCAATATCGTTATTGCGTCAGACAATACCGCGATATCGATCCTTTTGCCATGTTTCCTGCAGCGCTCCATCCTGTAGCCCAGTGGTTCTCAAACCTTTTCAGTCGTGACCCCCAAAATAATAGTTCACATTCACGACCCCCAAACACAGAAAACAGACGACACACAAAGTGATAAATTAGCCTTATATCTAATGTTTGATTTGATTTAGAGAATATAGACCTAGAAAAATGACTTTAATAGGCCGACAAATAGGAATCTACATTTACCACTGCATTTGAAGGTGTCCAGCCTTGTTTAACTCTATTGTATCAGTTTTTCTCCATCTTCTGGAGACCCCTGGAAATCATTTCACGACCCCCATTGGGGTCCCGAGCCCTAGTTTGAGAACCACTGCCTTAGTAGACAAATCGATTAATCCAACCTATCAATTATTTAAATTCTTGTCAACTAATTAAGTAATCAAATAATCCTTAACTGGTCTATGCACCGACTCCAAAACATGCCATGAGCTGAAAGAAGACGACTGAGCAGGAATCACAGAAAAATGACAAGAGCAATGTGTAAATGTAAAAAAATATATAATAAATAAAAAATATTCTCCACCAGAATGTCCTCAAACATCTTCACTTGAACTTCATCAGGGTAAAATGTTTACAAAAATCTCATTTTAAACAACTCATTGATTAGCAGAGGTGGAAAATAACGAAGTACAAAAGTAAAAGTACTGCACTTAAGTAAATCTTTCAGGTATCTGTACTTTACTTAAGTCATTTTTAAAGTTTATACTTTTTACTTTTACTTCACACATTTGAGACCAAGTATCTGCACTTTTTACTCCACTACATTTTTTTAACTGAACTGAAAGGTAGAAAGTACTTTTCATTTAGTTTCATTTGTGTTTTATGTTTTGAGTTCAACCTCAACAACAAACACAAACATACACATTAAATTCTGCACAATTATTTATTAAGAAACTACTTAATAATAGACCTTTGTTGACCGAAATTAATCACAATTCTTTACCAAACATTTAAAACGTAAAACTGGTGTCATAATCTGCATGAAATTTACTTTGACTGTTTTACTCTTAAAGGGCCTCTGACAGGTTGGACGACTCATTTGACAAAAATACAGTTAAATTAAATATATTTCAAATTTTGTTAAAATACGTCACAAATTTTATCACGGTTTAGCAGTTTTTTGTTTTACTTCCTGGTTGTAAATGATGACATCACACTAGGAAATTACCATAGCAACCATCCTGAACATGTCACAGATGTTTTTTTATTTTACAAAAAAAAAAAAAAAACATGCAAACACCTTTATTTGTGTAATTAATGTTTAAAGGATCGTCATTTATTTTGTGTAAATTATGCTTAACTTTAGTCTCCCCAGTGTGATGTCATCAGTTTGTTTACTTCCTGTAATTTTCAACATATTTTCTAAACAAATGGCTACTTGATTTCTGTAAAACTAAAATGTACAGGTATTAATACACCAAATAAAGTCAAAATTAGAAAATCATGAAAACCTGTCATACGCCCTTTAAAGTACATTTTCAAACAGATACTTCAACACGTTTACTTAAAGGGCCTCTGACAGGTTGAAATACACATTTAACTAAAATACAGTTAAGATAAATATATTCAAATTTCTACTAAAATCTTTACAAATTTAACCCCAGTTTAGCTGTTTTTTAGGTTTTAAATTTTACTTACTGTTGTAAATTATGACATCACACTAGAAAATTACCATAGCAACCGCACTGTACACTGGGCCAAAACTCCTCTAATGTCACAGATTTTGTTCATTTGACAAAGAATAACACACGTGAACACCTTTATTTTGTTGAATCAAAGTTTAAAGGGTCAAAAAAGTAGTTTATTTTGTGTAAATTATGCATAACCTTTGTCTCCCCAGCGTGATGTCATCAGTTTATTTACTTCCTGTAATTGTCAACAGATTTTTCAACTTTTCTCCACAAATAGCGACTTGATTGGTGTAAAACTATAATTTGTATTTACACAAGGTATTAATACACTGAATAAAGTCAAAATTAGAAAATCATAAAAACCCGTCATGGGCCCTTTAAGTAGATATTTTAATGTGATACTTGAGTATATATTTTGCACATGTATCTGTACTTTTACCTGATTAACAACATGGAGTACTTCTTCTACCATTGTCGATTACCAAAATAATTGTAGTTCTAATTCTTTGTGGTGTAAAAAACAACGTGCAATGACATTCACTTTCCTCTTGACTATTAAAACTCGATCAAGGGTCATCTGCGATCGCACCGAGCCCTTTACACAGACGAGTGGGAGGAGATTTCACACCAGAACTTCCCACCACAAAGTTCTTCTACTTCCTCGCAACGTTTACAGGAAACACTTTGAGCGCCACGAGAAAAAAAAAAAACCCTTGGATCAGATCTGCTTTCCTCAGAACAAAAGCCAATTTTCGTGAAGCCGGGTGACGAGGAGGCACAGGAGCCGAGACGTAAGCAAAGTGTGAGACCGCGGGGCCCTTCCTCTGGCGCTTGGCCCCTCTAATGACCAATCAACACCCTTCTCTGCTGCCGTAGCATCTGTTAGCCCTCCAATGGCCTCCGCCGAAGTGTGAGCCCCGTGTGAGAGTGTGCGCGAGGCCGGCAGCCAATCAGAGCGCGGCGGCGGTGGCGGAGACGGGTCAAGGAGCAGCCCGGCGTTTCGCGAAGTGTCGATGGTGAGGCTGCGGCGGAAAAGTTGTTCCGTAGGAGTTTTGTTAGCGCATAATAAGGGTATAAACGGGCGAGAAGAGGCGCGAAGTGAGGTGCGGGTCGCTAACTGGATAAGTTTTGAGGATTGGTTACAAAGATGCTGGTTCTGGGTGGGTTCTGGGCAGGTTCTGGGTTGGTTTGCTGGTTCTGGGCTGGTTCTGGGTTGGTTCGCTGGTTTTGGGGTGGTTTTGGGGTGGTTTTGGGGTGGTTCTGGGGTGGTTTTGGGCTGGTTTCTGGGCAGGTTCTGGGCGGGTTCTGGGTTCTGGTTCTGGGCTGGTTCGCTGGTTTTGGGGTGGTTCTGGGCTGGTTTGCTGGTTCTGGGCTGGTTTTGGGTGGGTTCTGGGGTTCTGGGTGGGTTCTGGGCTGGTTCGCTGGTTCTGGGCTGGTTTTGGGTGGGTTCTGGGCTGGTTTTGGGGGGGCTGGTTCTGGGCTGGTTCTGGGCTGGTTCTGGGCTGGTTTTGGGCTGGTTCTGGGCTGGTTCTGGGCTGGTTCTGGGCTGGTTCTGGGCTGGTTCTGGGTGGGTTCTGGGCTGTTTTGGGCTGGTTCTGGTGCTGTGTCGCTCGGTTTTCCACCAAATAAGGGCTTGTGTTTGTTGTTCCCAGAGTAAGAAAACTGCCCGCATTTCAAGGTATTTTTGAACAATAAAAACACCTGTGATTGAGTAAACGGACTATACTGTGGAACATTCTAATCCAAACAATAACACAGTGCACGTTTAGGTTTTATACTCTATTTAAAACCATTTTTTAAATTATTATTGGTGTAACTAAATCAGAGTACTGCCCTATCAAGAAGACGGGATGCATTTTGAGGAAACCGGTAATTAAGACTCAAACTACATGGAGTTGACCAGTGGGGTGCCCCAAGGGTGAATCCTAGGACCCCTTCTATTTAATCTTTACATGCTGCTATTAGGCCAATTAAAATCTATATGACAGGTTCGACTACACATTTCACTGAAACATAGTGAACATGATTATATTTATGATTTTACAGAAAATGTCACATATATATCTTCAGTTTGACAGTTTTTGTATGATATATATAATGTATAATGTTTATAATTATACTTCCTGGTTGGGGATGAGCAGTAAATATGGCAGCAACTTTTACCATTAAAAAAAAACAAAAAACATTGCCAAAATCAAAGGTATACAGTAGTGTTTAAAGGGCCTATGACAGGTTGGACTACTCATTTGACAAAAATGCAGTTAAGATAAATATGTTTCAAATTGTGTTAAAAAAAACAACTAAAAAACCCACAAATTTCATTGTGGTTTAGCAATTTTTTAGGTTTTTTGTCTTACTTCCTGGTTGTAAATGATGACATCACACTAGGAAATTACCATAGCAACCATCCTGTACACGGGCCAAAACTCATCAGATGTCACAGATTTGTTTATTTTACAAATAAAAATACATGTTAACACCTTTATTTTGTTGAATTCATGTATAAAGGTTAAAAAAAAGTAATTTATTTTGTGTAAATTTTGCATAACCTTTGTCTCCCCAGCGTGATGTCATCAATTTGTTTACTTCCTGTAATTTTGAACAGATTTTTCAACTTTTCTCCACAAATGGCTGCTTGATTGGCGTAAAACTATAATTTATATTTACAACAGGTATTAATACACAGAATAAAGTCAAAATTAGAAAATAATGAAAACCTGTCATACGCACTTTAAACCAGATTTGAAAAGGTCAGGCCTTTGTTTCCTGTAGGTTGGACAACGACAATAACAGGATTAATTTAGTCAAGAGAAATACATTTTAAAAGGTTCTAGGACAAACTCATTACCTTTTAACAGCTGTGCCCCAAACAAGTATCTGTTAACGTTTTAAATTGTTTGTGTTTTAAAGCTGTAGCTAACTCCTATTTGCATGAGGCCTGAGAGACAAACAAACACTGAACAGCTCTTTCCTTAAATCCGACTGCAAATCTAGACCTCAGCACAAACAGAACGGACAGGAGCCAGGAGCCACAAATTGAGTTTTATTTTTAACACTAAATCTGGATCCTAATTGCGGCGTGAAGCCTGCTGTAAAAGCCAGGAGCAGATCTGTTAAGTTTATGGCTTTGTTAGCGCGACCAATCTGGCTGCAGGGAGCGGGTGAGGACAGGTAGCATCTGTCCCTGTGCGCGCGCCTTGGCAGCAGCTCCGCCGTCGTCTGCTGCTCTGGCACAGGCCTGGATCCACATCAGAATGGGCCCGTGTGGAGAGCTGTGCCGCCAGGCGAAGTCACGCGCTCGCACAGCCCCGGGAGTGCCGGGCTGAGGGGGGCGCACCTCACCAGCCCCAGGACCACCGCCGTAAAGAGGGTAAAGGTGCTGGAGCTCAGTACGTCACACATACAGTTAGGATCAGGGCCAGGCATGAACAGAGTGTCACTGTGACTGTGTTTTATGCTCAATAACAGAGGCTAGCAGTGGCTAATAGTGGCTAATAGTAGCTAATAGTGGCTTACAGTGGTTAATAGTGGCTTACATTGGCTTACAGTGACTTATAGTGGTTTACAGTGGCTAATAGTGGCTTACAGTGGCTAATAATGGCTAATAATGACTTACATTGGCTTACAGTGGCTAATAGTGGCTTACAGTGGCTAATAGTGGCTTACATTGGTTAATAGTGGTTTACATTGGCTTACAGTGGCTAATAGTGGCTAATAGTGGCTTACAGTGGCTAATAATGGCTAATAGTAGTTTACAGTGGTTAATAGTAGCTTACAGTGGTTAATAATGACTTACAGTGGCTAATAGTGGCTAATAGTAGTTTACAGTGGTTAATAGTAGCTTACAGTGGTTAATAATGACTTACAGTGGCTAATAGTGGCTTACATTGGTTAACAGTGGCTTACATTGGCTTACAGTGGCTAATAGTAGCCATATAGTGGTTTACAGTGGCTACTAGTGGCTTATTATTATTTTATTTTTTTGCCATTTTATTTCAAACCTTCATGCATTTTACAACACAGATTCACATCATTCACATACAATTGCCTGGTTTGAAAGGGGGATGGTGGAAGCTTTCGCTTTTTAGCTTACAGTGGTTAATAATGACTTACAGTGGCTAATAGTGGCTTACATTGGTTAACAGTGGCTTACATTGGCTTACAGTGGCTAATAGTGGCTAACAGTGGCTAATAATGGCTAATAGTAGTTTACAGTGGTTTATAGTGGCTTACAGTGGCTAATAGTAGCTAATAGTGGCTTACAGTGGCTAATAGTGACTTCTTCTTATTATTAGTATTATTATTATTATTAATAATAATTTCTATATATATTTTTTTGCCATTTTATTTCAAACCTGCATGCATTTTACAACACAGATTCACATCATTCACATACAATTGCCTGGTTTGAAAGGGGGATGGTGGAAGCTTTCGCTTTTTAGCTTACAGTGGCTAATAATGACTAATAGAAGTTTACAGTGGTTAATAATGACTTACAGTGGCTAATAGTGGCTTACATTGGTTAATAGTGGCTTACATTGGCTTACAGTGGCTAATAGTGGCTAACAGTGGCTAATAATGGCTAATAGTAGTTTACAGTGGTTAATAGCAGGGCAGCAGAAAGAAAATGGAGGAAAAACAAAATTACAATAAATAAGCAAATCCTGAATGAACTACAAAAACTTTATAATAAAACAATTAGATATTCTAGAAATGCATACTTCAGCAAAGTAATTACCGATAACAAAAATAATCCCAAAACTCTTTTCTCTACAGTCGATCAGTTTTTTAACCAAGATTTTAACAAACCTGAATTAACACCCTCCGACTCTCTCTGTGAGGAGTTTGCAGACCACTTCATGGGGAAGATAGACACCATCAGATGCAATTTTTTATCCAGTCCATCTACCTTTTTTAACACATCTGAGTGTCTGTCTTTACCGGAGGAAACACTGGACAGTTTTCTCCCGGTTAATGCTGAGATGCTTGATAAAGTTTTCTCCTCAGTGAGACCCACCACATGTCTTTTAGATCCAGTTCCTACAAGGTTTTTTAAGTCATTTTATGGATCTTTTAGGGAGGAGCTTTTAAACATGATGAATTGCTCTCTTCAGACAGGGGTCTTTCCCACTGCCTTTAAAGCGGCGGTGGTGAGGCCCCTGTTGAAGAAGAGCAATTTAGATTTGAATGATTTTAACAATTACAGACCAGTATCTAACTTACCATTTTTAAGTAAAATTTTCGAAAAACTTGTTTTTACTCAGCTTAACTATTTCTTAAACTCACATGATATTTTTGAGAAATATCAGTCTGGTTTTAGGGTAAACCACAGTACCGAGACAGCCTTGACAAAGATTTTAAACTATTTTAGACTAAGTTATGATTTTAAACAGGTGACAGTGTTGGTTCTACTGGATCTAAGCGCTGCCTTCGATACAGTAGACCACACTATTCTTTTAAACAGACTCAAGCACCTGGTGGGCCTCTCTGGTACTGTATATAAATGGTTTACTTCTTATCTCACAGACAGAACATTCATGGTAAGTTTAGATACCTGCTCCTCCAAGGTCCATAAAATCACATGTGGTGTGCCCCAGGGTTCGATTTTAGGTCCTGTGCTTTTTAACTTGTACATGCTCCCTCTTGGTGATGTCATCAGGAGACATGGAGTCAGCTTCCACAGTTATGCTGATGATACACAGCTGTACATCTCCATGTCTCCTGATGACACCAGGCCAATGGATGCTCTTTTTAACTGCATTTTAGACATCAAATCCTGGATGGCAGAAAACTTTCTCCAGCTTAACCGGGACAAAACGGAGGTTTTAGTCATCGGTCCTGAGGCCCAGAGAGAGAAACTTTTATCCAAACTCCAAGCACAGTCTTTTAATCCATCAGCACAAGTAAAAAACCTGGGCGTTATCTTTGACTCTGAGCTCACTTTTATCCCGCACATCAAGAACGTCACAAAAATAGGTTTTTATCACTTAAAGAACATAGCCAGAGTCCGCCCCATTCTCTCTCGGGCCAACACGGAGACCCTGATGCATGCTTTTATCTCCAGTCGAATAGACTACTGTAATGCCCTGCTCTCTGGTCTTCCCAAAAAGAGTATTTCAGGTTTGCAATTATTACAAAACTCAGCAGCACGAGTCCTGACTAAGACCAGGGGCGGGACCACATTACACCGGTTTTAAAATCACTGCATTGGCTCCCGTGTGTTTCAGGATCGATTTTAAGGTTATTTTACTGGTGTATCAAGGTCTTAATGGTCTTGGGCCTTCTTATCTATCAGAACTGCTTTTACCATATGAACCCTCGCGGCCCCTGCGCTCCTCCGGCAGCCGGCTCCTAGTCATTCCCAAAGTCAGGACGCACACTCACGGCGAGGCGTCTTTCCAGTACTATGGCCCTCGTCTGTGGAACGGCCTGCCGGAGAACCTCAGGGCCGCAGAGAACGTTCAGGTTTTTAAGAGCAGGCTCAAGACCCACCTTTTTAGTTTAGCTTTTGACTAATATTTAATTTAATTAGTTCATTTAATATATTTATTTATCCTATTTATTGTGTTTATTTAACTTAGGCCTAGCATTTTAGTTGTATTTATTTATTATTTATTTAGTTTTACTCTATTTCAACCCACTTATTGACTTATTTCTTAATATTTATCTATTGTTTTATTCATTTTAGACTCTCCAGTGTTTCCTCTGAGGGGCCCTCTGTACCGAGAGCGGCGGTCGTCTGTGGCTGTGGGGCCCTGGCTCATGGGCCCCTGGTGGAGGTGTTTGCCTCATCTCTGGGCCCTGAGTTTGTGTCCTGTGGCTGTGGCCGACTCTGCTCCTGGTGCAGACGGCTCCTCTGATGATGCTTGTTCAGCTGGTGTATCTGTGCTCAGCCTCATGTCTCTTAGAACGTGTGCGTGCGTGCGTGTGTGTGTGTGTGTGTGTGTGTGCATGTACAGGTTTGTATATGTGACTGCCTTTGGGGGGGCGGGGTTGGTTGAGTGGGCTGGATGGCTGTGGGGGAGGTTGGAAGGGAAACGGGATGTGGGAATGTTTTTAATGCACTGTAAAGCACTTTGTGTTACATTATATGTATGAAAAGCGCTATATAAATAAAGTTTGATTTGATTTGATTAATAGTAGCTTACAGTGGTTAATAATGACTTACAGTGGCTAATAGTGGCTTACATTGGTTAACAGTGGCTTACATTGGCTTACAGTGGCTAATAGTGGCTAATAGTAGTTTACAGTGGCTAATAGTAGTTTACAGTGGCTAATAATGGCTAATAGTAGTTTACAGTGGTTAATAGTAGCTTACAGTGGCTAATAATGGCTAATAGTAGTTTACAGTGGCTAATAGTGGCTTACAATGGCTAATAGTGGCTTACAGTGGTTAATAATGACTTACAGTGGCTAATAGTAGTTTACAGTGGCTAATAATGCTAATAGTGGTTAACAGTGGCTTACAGTGGTTTTCAGTGGTTTACAGTAGCTAATAGTGGCTAATAGTGGCTAACAGGACTACAAGTCAAAATCAGGTCTGTCACGATAACACAATTTGATATATTGCAGACCAAAACTACAAAATATCCTGTCTTTTTCTGCAAACATGTTCAAACATGTTTTTATTAGTTTGGCAGTTATGGGCCTATTTAAGTCTTTTTTCAAAATGTTTACAATGTGAACTTTTTATAAAAAGATTCTGCTCTAACATAGTGAAAGTCTAACCGCAATCGCAATTAGATATGTTTCCCAAATCGTGCAGCCGTACTTTTGATTAACTGATTTGCTGCTTAAGTTGCAAAAGGCCGGCAAATATGAAAATAAAATGTCATTAATCTTCCAACATTCTTGTGTCTTGAATCATTTTGGTTTGTATGAGTGATAAAACATCTCTGAGCACGTGGCATGTTTTGGAGTCTGTGTATAGTCCAAAAAACAATAATTTGATTGCTAAGTGGGTTGATATTTCTGACCTGAGCAGGTTTTGACGAGGAAAATTATGCAAAAAACACAGCAAATGAATACAGCAAAGACAAGAATGAAAGAGAGAATGTTAAAGATTGAAAGAGTTATTTTAAAATTCTTCATACTTTGTCTGAAGAATCAAAGTGGCCCATGGGAGTCATTTCTGGGCCCAAGTCCAACAGAACTTTGGCCCGATCCATTATTCTAAATGACAAACAGCAAACAAACACACTACCCACAATTTATTAAGCATCAAAATAGAGTTGTGCATCAAGTGTTAAAGGAGTACAGCAAATTTTCTATTTTTGAGCTTCCCTTCGCTCACCAAAAAAACCCATCTAGAGTTGTATTTAGCTTCATTCACACTTGTTTCACTTATGCTGTTTACGAGGTTGTCTTCTCTGCTTCTTCTCTCAGCCTCACAAAACACTCTGTTTCAAATCCCCCCAATTAGTGACATCAAAGGTAGAGATCTGAAGGTCTCCTGGGCTGTTTTAAAGTCCATAAATCACCTCCAGACTCATTCTGTCTCAAATCATGTTTCCCTTCCAACTGCGCGCTTACACTGGCATGTTGGGGCAAGCTAGATGTTGTTTATTTACCCACAGCAATTCCCTGTGTTTCCATTAGAGTTCTAATGCCATGTGTTGTTTTTTTTAACAGATACAATACTTATGTTATAAAAATTAAATGCCAAAGCAAGTTTAAAGGCCAACAATAACAGAGTAAACAAAATATGTGTCCTTATGTTAAAGGTTCTCATTATATTCAAATTATGACTTACTTTTGGTGGGAGGGCATTTGTCATTGTTTTACATTTGTGAAGTGGTAGTTTGTGAAGAGATTTTGAGAAATAAAAGTTTAAAATTGCAGTACCATTGAAAATAGAGAGACAAGTTATGCAAATATGACACATTTTATGAATGAATAAAGGTGTTATCAGGTATTATTATTTACCAAATCACAACTATTGTGTAATTTACGAGTTTTGGCCATTGTTTTCAAAATGGTTGCTAGGTAACAGTTGATGAATTACCTCTGATTGTCATAATTGTGCTCATGTTCAACCAGGAAGTGAACATTACGAAAACTGGGGACAAACAGGCAAAATATTTAGTAAAATCTTAAATATAATCATGTTTACTACGTTTTAGTCAGACGTGTCATCTAACTGTCATATAGACTTATCCTGAAACTCTGCATGACTTGGGGATTCCCCTCTGCTTTGCCCACGTGGTGTGGTTAGCTTATCACTCTGTCTGCTCACTGAAGTCGTGCACCACTTTGAAGATTTATGCTGCTAAAAAGCGATACACAAATAAAGACTGGATTGAATTTACAGTGAATTAGACACAATTTATTTAAACGTGACCCAAACCAAATCTCATCTCACAACTACAACTCGTAAGCCACACTTTTAGCACCTTAGTGGTTAACGCGTGGTCGGCCGCCGAGCGCGAGGCACGTTCACTGCATCTGCAACATCTGCGTCTGTGCCGGCTCCGCCCACCGCCACCGCCGCGAACTCTGACCCCTTTTCAAAATGCCCGGCTTGTCTCCGTGTAAAACATTTCACAAGTTCCACCAATGAAACTCCCACAACCTTCGAGAAGTACGTGCCGTCGCGTTTATAGACCCCATACTGTCTGGTCCAACAAAGCTAATTACAAAGTGAACTTAGTGGCATTTGCGAGGGTCACACTTTAGCATATATACATTTTATTAGCATATATAGCTCTGTGAAAGTCTGGAAATAGCCGTCCATATTAATTTTCCAAGTTCTAATTAATTTGCAGCCCATAAGTGAGCGGTTACTCGGTGGCATATAGAGAAATGTCACTGCGTGTATACATTCTCGGAGCCAAAATGTTATCTGTGTGATGAGCGAGTAATCTATTCTAAGATAAACTGAAAAAGGTCACGGTGGAGCCACTTGTTAAAGGATGAGTTTGAGAGCGCTCGTGGGCGTACAGGCAGCCAGAGCCGCGACAAAGTGTGAAACCCAGTTAGCACAGGAAGCCGAGGCCGACCAATAAACGCCCGGCTATTCCCGTCCGCTCGAATACTCATAACTGGACATTTACTGAAGTGAGACCAGGCAGTTTTGTTTTGGTGTTTGAGAAAAATGTCTTCTTCTGTTTCAAAGTGCATGTAAAATTGACTGTGTCTGTTATTGAATGAGTTTGTGGTGTAGTGTCAATGCTTTTCAATCTTTTCTTCTGTTCTGTTTTGTATGAATTGTGCTCTACAAATAAACTTGCTTTAGGCAAGGCAAGTTTATTTGTAGAGCACAATTCATACATCATTCATCATTCATCATAAATTTGTAAAGTGCTTTACAAATTTACAATCGCAATTGCACTGGTCAGAACAATCACAATTAGATATTTTTCTATTGTGCAGCTCTATTAAAGACACGAATCGTGATCAAATCGAAATCATGATCTGGCCCCAAGAAAATCGTGATAATCATTTTTTGTCATATCGCACAACTCTAACTTGAACATATTCACCTTATTCCTGAAGTTGTCGTACGCGCCGCCATCTTGTTTCCGTTGTAGTTCACATGGAGCAGACGAGCTCAACAGAAAATAAGTTCTACTCGACTAAAAAGACGTTTTCAGGAAATCGTTGCGTTGTGACTTGTTGTTGCTCGTGTTCATTAAACATTTTACACAAATCAAACTACTTTATGTAACATTTTAGCGGTGAGACTTTTCCCTCGTTCGTCATTAGCTTTAACAGAGTTCTCGTCAAACGGAAGTGCGTTCACAACAAAAGTGCAAAAAACGGCAAAAGTGGGCGGTGCAGAATAAGGTCAATACTTTTTTTTGTGTTTATTTACAGAGTGAGCACTTTGACCAAGCTACACTGTAAAAAAAAGCAAAAGTTTTCTTGCGTTTGTGTGTTGTTTCTTCACGCAGCAGAGAGCACTTTCACCATAGGAAGCTGCCTTGAACACACAGTTGCGCCCTGGTCTGGCCGCGCACACCTCTGCAGTGACACGTGGCTGCACATGGATTTCCTCAGACGCAGGACCAGGATGTGGTGAGAGCGGCACGACTGCTGCAGCATCAGCAACACGACGCTCCATAAACAGGGTTAATGCACGCTGTAGGAAACAACTGCACGAGGAAACAACTGCTCTGCTTTAAAGTCTAGATCAGTGTTTCCCAACCAGGGGTACGTGAGGAATTACCAGGGGGTACTTAGAATGGTTTCAGGTTTTAAATAAATTTACTTTTATCTGAATAAAAAAGTAAATTTAGCATCTTTTTGGAGTATCTTGGACCATAAATATAATTAAAACAAAAATATATTAATAATAATTTTCTATATTCAGCCATTAAACACATTTATTTGCCCGAAACTCAAGTTAAGGGGTACTCAGAGTGTGAAACAAAGCTTAGGGGATACGTGAAACAAAAAAGGTTGGGAACCACTGGTCTAGATCAGTGGTGCCCAAAGTAGGGGTCGGGACCCCCCGGGGGGTCACGAGGGGTGTGCTGGGGGTCGCGAGATGATTTCAAGATCTAATTTAAATTAATATGACACTGTTTTTACTCTATTTTTTACTAAAAACAGTGTATTTTAGTGAAATAGGGTCTAATAAGGCAATAAACTACTCAAATAACAAATATTAGACCTGATTTAACACCCTTTTGACAATTAAAATTGTTGCTACGGTTATTTTCATCTCACTTTGGGGGTCCTGAGTCGGTTGTATGGATATTTTGGGGGTCCCAGCCAGAAAAGTTTGGGAACCCCTGGTCTAGATGACAGTTTAGATGTCACATTTCATTAAAACGTGTGAACATGATTATATTTAGGATTTTAATAAACATTTTGCCTGTTCGTCCTCAGTTTTTGTAATGTTTAAAATGCTCTGGTTGGACGTGAACAGCAAATATGACATAGTTAGAGGTAATTCTGCCAGCATAGTTATGATTTGTCAAATAATAATACCTGATAACGCTTTTATTTTGTTGAATGACCGTTTAAACTGTCTGAAAAATGTGTCAGTTGAGCGTTAACTGTCTCTTTGGCTGTGTCCGAATGTCCACACTCATTCTCTAAGTAGGATGTAACGATCCTGGCGATATCGTGATAGTAAAAGTGTCACGATATCGTAGTCGTCATGTTACGATATGAAAAACAGCATGTCTACGCGAAAACGAAACTATGGTTTAGCATTATTGACTAAAAATGATTATTATTAATAAGAAATAACAAGGTACATTACAGAAAACACAGCAGTTATTATTGTTGTTCCTGACATAACTTGAAAATTGCACCTTAGCGTTGCCATGAGATCATTTCTATTATTCTGGTTCTAAAATATGACAATAAAGCCCTAATAATTAATGGCAGGAGAATATTACATGTCACTCTTGTTATTATGAACATGGATAAACATCGTGAGCTTCTCCATGACATCGCAAACGTATCGTGAGGTTCATATCGTGATAATATCGTATCGTGACGTTTGCATATCGTTACATCCCTAACCCCTCATTCACTCACAGTCCTGCCCTGTTCAGTGACTAAATAGTGCCCTCAATCCTGGAGCGATTCGGACTCAGCTCATACTTTCTCCTCACGTCACATGACTCTGGCGAGAAAAAAAGTCGGCAAAACTCCAATAAAAGTTTATTTCTGTAATGAATATGGGTCAAATCTGCCAGATACGCACATATTTATGGACTAATAATCATCACAAGATCAATAATCATCAACTTTTGCCTGAGATTTGCGATCTTTTCACAGCTCAAGCTAAGGTAAACGGCTAGCGCAAGCAACTCAACTGCGTAACGGTTTGTTTAAAGTGCTTTGTTCATAATCTCGACTCAACAGTTTGTTTAAACAGCTCGTTCTGCTTCATTCAGTCTGTTGTGTTCAGTTAAAGACCTGTCACTGTTTGTTGTCTCAACGTATCGTCTTTCATGTGGAAACAACAAACGTGTCCAATCTGCTCCTAAAGATGTTTTATTACTTAATTTAATCCACTTCATCAATAGATTTCTATGGGACATTGTAACTTCAAAGGCCGTTTTCTTAAAATAAATTTTTCTCCCCTCGGGACATAAAGATCAGCCTTATCTAGGACTCAACAAGATTTTGACGAAAAGTACATAAGGTTTTTTATGTTTTAAGTCAAAGAAATTAGGTGAAATAAAAAAATTTAGGGCAGTTTTCAGTCAGATATCGTTTACTCAAAAACAAAATAAGAAATCCAAACCCCCCTCTGTACATTTTTTTGTGACCAATATGTGAACAAAATGAACCAAGAAATTTAAACCTGGTTCTGTCCATTTTTCAAATTGAAATGCCCCAAATATGTGTAATTTTGGCCATTTTTACACATAAAATGCCTTATTTCTACAAGAAAACATGACATGATGAAAAACTTTAAATACATTTTTTTCTTACATTTATGTGAGTAAACTGAATGAGAAGTTTCAAATTGATATCTTTAAAGTTAAGTTTTTTCCTCATACAAATTATATATAAATTATGACATCACACTAGGAAATTACCATAACAACAACACTGTACACTGGGCCAAAACTCATCTAATGTCACTTTTTTTTTTTATTTGACAGATAAAAACAAATATGAGCACCTTTATTTTGTTGAATCAATGTTTAAAGCATCAAAAAAGTAGTTTATTTTGTGTAAATGATGCATAACCTTTGTCTCCCCAGTGTGTAATTTTGGCCATTTTTACACATAAAATGCCTTACTTCTACGAGAAAACATGACATGATGAAAAACTTTAAATACATTTTTTTCTTACATTTATGTGAGTAAACTGAATGAGAAGTTTCAAATTGATATCTTTAAATTTAAGTTTTTTCCTCATACACCAGCAGCTTTAAACAAACACGAAACTGCAATAAAAACTGTCCAATATTTTTAAAACTTTCTAAACGAGAACAGATACCAAAACTGTCCCCACTTCTGCAAACACAAATCTCGCGCCGCGTTGTCATGACGATTTAATTATAGCGTGCGCGGCGCTGGTGTTGTGTTCGTCCGTTTGTCTGTGGGCAGATAAAGTGTGAACGCCGGGCTGTGGGAGAGCCGGGCTTATGCGGCCAGAGTGGAGGCTTCGGTTTGGCTGGAGACGCTCCGATCTGAGTCAGGACCGAGCTCCAGCCGAAAGCCAGAGAGCGGAGTCCAAACACGGGGCTTCAACAGGCGGCTGAGGGCCAACGCGTCCATCTGGGCCAGAACCAAGCGCGCAATAAGAGTCACGCGTTTGATTTAAGCGCTTGTTTTGGAAGTAAAAGACATTTCTGTATGAGTTGTTTAACACGGTGGTTTAGTCCATAGAACTATAATAAAACCTGGAAGATGAATCCAAAATGGCCGCCCTGTTTATCCCTATGGAGTGAGCTCATTGGTGCATAACCCCAAAAAAATGTCTTACTTCCGCATTTACTTCCTGATACGGAGGCGGCCATCTTTGCTTTAGAGTGCCACGTGACGACAATCCCCCATGATGCTTTGAGCGACGTGAACGACCAGCAGCTGCAAGTTTTTGTGTTAACGTTAGCTTGTGTGATTGTAATTGTGTTCTTCATGTTAGACACACGTGAAGCGTCTGAAATGAAATAAAATACAACTTACAGGTGTCTCTAGTCGAGCCTTTTCCACGAGCTTCTGTTTGTATCGTCCGACGCTCGTTCATGTGACTCGCACATGTTTGTGTGACGTCACTTCATATAAAAACTGTAATTTCTGTGATTTTAGAAACGGTAGAAAAGAACATTTCCTTCTATTTTATTTAAATACAGATAATAACTCAGTTCTGTCTGTGATTATAATGTGCAATTATAGAAAAAGGCTGGTTCCAAGAGGCTGCAGTACCTCACACGACCACTAATCAATCTGGGACACGGACAGAGGGGGCGTGTCTTATCCAGTTCATTTAATACATCCATGGTCCAGCTGGGCCAGAACCAAGCGCACAATAAGAGTCACGCGTTTGATTTAAGCGCTTGTTTTGGAAGTAAAAGACATTTCTGTACGAGTTGTTTAACACGGTGGTTTAGTCAGTGGCGGACTTACCATTAAAGGGCCCATGACAGGTTGGACTACTCGTTTAACCAAAATGTAGTTCAGATAAACATATTTCAAAATTAGCTCAAATTCCTTACAAATTTTACACCAGTTTCACAATTTTTAGCGTTTTAATTTTACTTCCTGGTTGTAAATTATGACATCACACTAGGAAATTACCATAGCAACAACACTGTACACTGGGCCAAAACTCATCTAATGTCTTTTTTTTTTTTTGACAGACAAACAAATATGAGCGCCTTTTATTTTGTTGAATCAATGTTTAAAGGGTCAAAAAAGTAGTTTATTTTGTGTAAATTATGCATAATCTTTGTCTCCCCAGTGTGATGTCATGAGTTTGTTTACTTCCTGTAATTTTGAACAGGTTTTTCAACTTTTCTCCACAAACAGCGACCTGATTGGTGTAAAACTATCATTTCTGTTTACAACAGATATTAATACACAAAATAAAGTCAAAATTAGAAAATCATAGAAAATTGTCATGCGCACTTTAACAGCAGGTCACAATTGCC
Source organism: Rhinogobius similis (assembly GCA_019453435.1). Taxonomy (NCBI): domain Eukaryota; kingdom Metazoa; phylum Chordata; class Actinopteri; order Gobiiformes; family Gobiidae; genus Rhinogobius; species Rhinogobius similis. The sequence goes on from CM033623.1 coordinate 37,740,705, forward strand.
TCGGGCCCCCAACCTCAAGGGGCCCCCCCAAGGCACAGGAAAACAGTTCTCAATATCACAGCAGACATGGGGCGATATTGAAATTTTAGGTCACGATCATCACGGCCAAAATAATTGCGATGAACGATAATATCACGATAGTTATTAAAATTGCTGACAGTTTGAAAATGTGACGTATAAAGACATTATTTTCTCATTATAAATAACTTCTGACATATTTGTACTTTATTATAAGTGAAATAAAAACGATCTAGAAGAGAACATAAAGGGTAAGTTGCTTTTTTCTGCACAATCTGGTGACAAAATGGCGATTATCTTTGTTGGCGATAATCACGATTTTACAAAATGTAGCACAAACGATTATTGTCTTCCCTTTTTATCACGATAAACGATATTATTGTTTAATGTCCCATCCCTACAGATCACAATTGCCTTGGGCCCCCAAATCTCAAGGGCCCCCCAATCAGTTGCCCCCGAGCATCATAGACACAAGAAAACAGTTTTCTCAATATCACAGTAAAGTAAGTAAAGTAGTGCAGTGTACTTTTAGACAAGAAAAAGACCAATATAACTACTAAACTACAAACAACAAAACTAAATAGTAAATAAAATATAAAATGATCAAATTTCTAATGAAAGGCATGAGCTGAACATGTGTTAAAATGCACCAAAAGACAAGAAATATAGTCTGAATTCTCGATTATTTTTCTGGGGAACGACCCCCAAATCCTTGTTTAAACCTGTTTAGAACATTTAAACTTTAAAATGTAAAAAAAAAAAAAAAAAAAAAAAAAATTAACAAAAACAAAAGGTTCCTTCAAGAACAATTCAAGAGACAACAGAACAGTTATAGAAAAATCACACTTGATGAGGGGAAGGGGCCTGTACTTAATTTTGCCTTGGGCCCCCAAATTCCAAAGTCCGCCACTGGGTTTTGTGCTGGGTGATGATACGGTGATAAAAACTGAATGTTGAGCTGGTCCCTGTGACAATCTGCTATTTTTTGTGAAATCGTGGTATCGTGATTCACTGTTTCTCTCCTACAGGTGAATAGGAAAAAAACTTAAATTCAAAGATGTCCATTTGAAACTTTTCCTGTAGTTTAAGTTTTGTTTCACACTCAGAGTCCCCCTTAAAGGACACATGTTCAGCTACAGTGACTTTTCTGAGTTTTAACCCTGTTCTAACAATGTCCCGTCATCAAAAACACACCTGGAGTAGCATTCAGCTGCATTCGCGCTGTTTTGAGGAATTTTTAGTAGAAAATCCTCTCCCTCCGCGCGTCAAACACACTTCCTGCTGAACTTCCTGGATTTTCGGACGTATTTTCAGATCATCTGCGTCACTTATCAGAGAATCTTCCACTGTTTTATGTCCTTAAATAATCACAGACTCATTATGAGCATTTCTGCCGTCTAAACACGATAACTGATGCTGTTAGCTTGATAATTGCCTTTAGCGCATTTGCTTATAGAGATAATATAGATAGATAATATAGGCGCCATCTACTGTCTGGATGCACTAAGTAAGTGTCTTTCCAGACTCCTGAGCAAAACATGAATTATTTAATAATAAAACTGTTTGTGTTTGTTTCAAAACATGAGATGGCAAATTAAAGGCACTCAAGAGCATGTTCAAAGGCTAAAAACAATACAAAAATTGCATAATATTTTCCTTTATATTTTTTTTCTATTTTCCTCATTTAACAAAAATGCAGTTAAGATTAATGTATTTTTAATGTTAAATATAATTTATAATTTGGCAACAATGGCAAACAAGCCATTTTTTTAGGTTTGTGATTTTACCTTAAAGGGCCTGTACCTGATTTTTATTTGCTCGAGTTAAGATAAATTCTCTTTACATCACACATTGTTTGATAGAAGCAAGTTCATGGAAAGACATTGGGTTTGTGATCAATAAACCTTGAGATTAAATAAATGCTAGTTAAATAAATTGAATGTCACACTAAGAAGTTATACACTGTGTTATTTAAAGGTGTAAACCAGGACTAAACCAGGACCAAAATGGACTAAACCATGTCCAAACCAGGTCTAAACCAGGACCAAAAATGGACTAAACCAGGTCTAAACTAGGACTAAACCAATCAATAAGGCCTGTGATTAAATAAATAATAGTTAAATAAATTGAATGCCATACTTAGAAGTTATACACAGTGTTATTTAAAGGTGTAAACAGGACTAAACCAGGACAAAAAATGGACTAAACCATGTCCAAACCAGGTCTAAACTAGGACTAAACCAGGATAAAAAATGAACTAAACCATGTCTAAACCAGGACAAAAAATGAACTAAATCATGTCTAAACCAGGACTAAACCAGGACAAAAAATTTGACTAAACCATGACCAAACCAGGGCTAAACAAGGACTAAACTAGAACCAAAAATGGACTAAACCAGGTCTACCCAGGACTAAACCAGGTCTTAACCAGGACAAAAATATGACTAAACCATGTCTAAACCAGGACTAAACCAGGACAAAAAATGGACTAAACCATGTCCAAACCAGGTCTAAACCAATCAATACAGCCTTAGATTAAATAAATACTAGTTAAATAAACTGAATCCCATACTTAGAAGTTATACACGGTGTTAAAGGTGCACCAACATTCAAGAAACAAATTAAACCGCAGCAGCTCTTTGCAAACCAAAACCTTGACTTCATTTTGCATTGGAGAAGTGCATCAAGCCTCAAGTCCATGAAAGCGGAATAGCATCGATCGAGGCAGAAGTGATTCATTTCTCTTACGGCGCGAGCGTAACCCAGTATTTTCTAAAAACCTAACCCCGGCCCCGTACAACGAGCTCGACCCTCCGAGAGTTCAGCTATCATAACAACTTCCTCCCCGTCTCGGAGCGCGGCGGAGGGAAGCGCTGCGGTCCAATCAGGCGGCGAGTTGCACTTAACCCTGGGGCCATGCAAAACCTCGCGCGATGCCGTGGGGAGGACCGGTCCGGATATGAGCCCGGCTTGGGATCAGAGCGAGGGGAAGTGGGTTATTATGCCACGGGCTGCAGGTTTACGCTTCAAAATCCAATATCACAACTTCCATCCAAGGACAACTCGGCCGTCCGCGCAGCACCTCCTCAAAAACGCGAGGCGGCCGGGTCAATATGGACAGCGTCGGCGCTCTTTAGGGCCGGGTGGTAAAAATTTAATCGGGAGCTCGTGCCTGTGACAATCTGCGTATCGTGATTGGCTGTTTGTGTCTTTAATGCAGCTGTCTGTTCAAACGTACTTTTTCTCCTGTTGTTTAGCCCCTGAAGCCTCTGAGCAGATGACTTTATTTACCTCTTAAAGGCCAGAGCTGCACAATTCAATGAAATCGACACAAAATCGCAATTTTAATGGCTGCAATTAGCAAATCACAAAGGCTGCAATTTTTTGAAGTGCAATAATTTCTTCCACAAACAAATGTCTTGCTTTGAAATGAATAAAAATTGCTAACACTGGAGTTTGGATTTGTACAAATATGTTCTGAAACAAGAGACAAAAGTGCGACCAAAAGCGATATAAATGCGTTCTACTCTCCACGTGAGTTCGCTTCATTCATTCTCGCCGCTGTTTACATCCCGCCGTGCGCGAACACACAGGAGGCACAGCGCGTGTTAGCGGAGCGGGTTTTGAATACGGAGCAGGACTTCCCGGACTCCTTGTCGGTCCATCCGGACCAGAACCTCCCGCCACAAGAACAGTTTCTTTCCCTCTGCCGTTGGACTCATGAACACTTTGTAACACCTGTCACTTCAACAATAATACTATTTAAGAACAATCTATTTGCACTACTCATTTGCACATTGCACTATCTGCCAACTGTACATTCTGTATATAGTCTATCTTAGTCTATTTTAGTCTTAATTTTATGCATGCCTTTTTATATATTTTTTATATTTTATCCTTTGCTTTATGTTGCAACTACGCCGAAGCAAGTTCCTACGTTTGTGAATTTCACTGACAATGGCAATAAACAGTTTCTGATTCTGATTAAAAAGTGACAAAAACGTGCCAACAAACAACAAATGCCACTCAATGCACCAAAACACGACTAAACGTGACAAAAACGCGATCAAAAGCAATAAAAATGCGCTCAAAACTGACAAAAACACACCAACAAACACGACTCAATGCACTAAAACGTGACTAAACGCGACAAAAATGCAACCAAAAGTAATAAAAATGCGCTCAAAACACAACAAAAACACACCAACAAACAACAAACACGACTTCAGCTGTACTTTACAGAGGGACAGATTTATCAGATGGTTTTGTCCTCGAGACCAGAAACATGTCCAACACTTCAGAAACACAAAACATCTGCAGAACTGAACCAGGACTAAACCAGGTCTGAACCAGGACTACACCAAGACTACACCAGGACTAAACCAGGGCTACACCAGGTCTAAAACCAGGACTAAACCAGGACTAAACCAGGACCAAACCAAGACTAAACCATGTCCAAACCAAATCAAATCAAATCAATTTATTTTTATAATGCCCAAAATCACAACAACAGTTGCCTCGATGGGCCACAGGTAAAAGCAGTTCAGATAACTGTCCCAGAATGCCCCTGTCCTTTGACCCTCCTTCGCGGCGAGGAAAAACTACAAAAAACCCCACGGGAAAAAGTATAAACCTCGGGGAGAACCACAGTGAAGGAGAGATCCTACTCCCACGGACGGACAGGCTGCAGATGAACTAGGACTGACACATCCACCAGGTCTATAAACCAGGTCTAAACCAGGACCAAACCAGGACTAAACCTGGTCTAAACCAGACCTGAACCAAGTCTAAAGTAGGTCTAAAGAAAGACTAAACCAGGTCTAAACCAGCTCTAAACCATGTCCAAACCAGGTCTAGGACTAAACCAAGACCAAACATGGACTACACCATGACTAAATCAATAACAAGCGATAAAATAGTTTCTATAGAAGCTGGTTGAGGGCCGGATCATGTACCTTGGAGGGCCTGATTTGGCCCGCGAGCCTTAAGTTGAAAAGCCCTGGCGTAGAACCTTTAAGGATATTTAATATGTTCAATTGTTATAACTTTGCTTCCACTCTTTGTGTCTCTAATGCGTCTGAAGCCATCAGCGTTTGCAAATCTGCTGCAATGTACGCGGAATTATATCACGATGTTCCAGGTTTCATATTGACCCGAAAGTAAATGACAATTTATTATAAACAACGTGACAAAGAGCATTTTTTTACCCGATTCGGACCGACACGAGATACAGATGTGAAAGTTACACGGTTGCACTTCCCGCATTTGTAAAGCCAGAGTTTACGGGGGAGGTTTTGACGTTTATAGAAAGAGCAAAGTTTTTGTAGTTTGTGGAATGCTGCCGTTTCTGCGTCCGACCCGAGTTTGTGGGAATGAGCAGGAGAGAGTCACAGATACAAGTGAAAACCAGGGAATATTATGGGCTGAACTAGGTCTGGGTGATACAGTGATAAAAATGTAATAGTGAGCTTGTCTCTGTGATAATCTGCTGTCTGTTCAAACACACTTTTTCTCCTGTTGTTTAGCCTCTGAGCAGATGACTTTATTTACCTCTTAAAGGCCAGAGCTGCACAATTAGATGCAATTAGCAGAACCAGGACTAAACCAGGTCTAAACTAGGACTGAACCAGGACTAAACCAGGTCTAAACTATTACTGAACCAGGACTAAACCAGGTCTAAACTAGGACTAAACCAGGTCTAAACTAGGACTAAACCAGGACTAAACCAGGTCTAAACTAGGACTGAACCAGGACTAAACCAGGTCTAAACTATTACTGAACCAGGACTAAACCAGGTCTAAACTAGGACTAAACCAGGTCTAAACTAGGACTGAACCAGGACTAAACCAGGTCTAAACTATTACTGAACCAGGACTAAACCAGGTCTAAACTAGGACTAAACCAGGTCTAAACTAGGACTAAACCAGGACTAAACCAGGTCTAAACTAGGACTGAACCAGGACTAAACCAGGTCTAAACTATTACTGAACCAGGACTAAACCAGGACTAAACCAGGACTAAACCAGGTCTAAACTATTACTGAACCAGGACTAAACCAGGTCTAAACTATTACTGAACCAGGACTAAACCAGGTCTAAACTAGGACTAAACCAGGTCTAAACTAGGACTGAACCAGGACTAAACCAGGTCTAAACTATTACTGAACCAGGACTAAACCAGGTCTAAACTAGGACTAAACCAGGTCTAAACTAGGACTAAACCAGGTCTAAACTAGGACTGAACCAGAACTGAACAAGGACTGAAACAGGTCTAAACCAGGTCTAAACCAGGACTAAACACTGAACCAGGACTGAACCAGGTCTAAACCAGGTCTAAACCAGGGCTAAACCAGGACTGAACCAGGACAAAACCAGGTCTAAACACTAAACCAGGACCGAACTAGGTCTAAAACAAGTCTAAACCAGGTCTAAACAGTAAACAAGGACTAACCCCCGTCTAAATTAGGACTTAACACTAAACCAGGTCTAAACACTAAACCAGGACCGAACTAGGTCTAAAACAAGTCTAAACCAGGTCTAAACAGTAAACAAGGACTAACCCCCGTCTAAATTAGGACTTAACACTAAACCAGGACTAAACCAGGACCAAACTAGGTCTAAACCAGGTCTAAACTAGAACCAAACCAGGACAAAACCAATAACAAGAGTTGAATTAAACATTTCAATTAAGTATTTTCCTATTTAAAGTTTGTCTGTGCATAACCTTTATAAAAAGCTAACATATTTAACATTTTCCCAAAGCAGCACAAACACAACAACAAATGCTAACTTTAAAACAGTGAAGGGGCCGCGGTCTTGATCTGGGAAGCCGGTTGTCACCCAAAACTCACGGCTTTGGTAAACACTGCTCCTGTTACATCACAACTGCACAGACCAACAATTACCTCCACTTGGAACTACAAACAGTCATTTTAGCAGAGTCAAAAAACCACAAGATAAAATGTGCTTCTGTGCAGCCGGACCAAACCACAGTGCATTATTATTACTTTTCCATTGAGCTTCGTATTAAAAGTGATGGTATTTTTTTTAAATGTTGCGAATATGAGAGCATCCTGTATTTATTTTTGGCTTATTGTTTCAGTTAGACGTGTCGAGTTTCTGTTCCTTTTCGATTGTGGATGGAAGTTTAGTGACTATTTTGTTTTTTGTGTTACATTTTGGAAACGGTAACCACCATGTCAATAGGAAAAAGATGTTTTTTTTTGTTTTTTTGTTTACGCTCAGATTATATTATTAACTGTGTACATCAGGGCGATTCAACTTTATTTTACAGAGTCTAAACCAGGTCTAAACCAGGTCTAAACCAGGTCTAAACCAGGACTAAACCAGGTCTAAACCAAGTCTAAACCAAGTCTAAACCAAGTCTAAACCAGGTCTAAACCAGGACTAAACCAGGACTAAACCAGGACTAAACCAGGGCTAAACCAGGTCTAAACCAGGTCTAAACCAGGTCTAAACCAGGTCTAAACCAGGTCTAAACCAGGACTAAACCAGGACTAAACCAGGACTAAACCAGGGCTAAACCAGGTCTAAACCAGGTCTAAACCAGGTCTAAACCAGGTCTAAACCAGGTCTAAACCAGGTCTAAACCAGGACTAAACCAGGTCTAAACCAAGTCTAAACCAAGTCTAAACCAAGTCTAAACCAAGTCTAAACCAGGTCTAAACCAGGTCTAAACCAGGACTAAACCAGGTCTAAACCAGGTCTAAACCAGGTCTAAACCAGGTCTAAACCAGGTCTAAACCAGGACTAAACCAGGACTAAACCAGGACTAAACCAGGGCTAAACCAGGACTAAACCAGGTCTAAACCAGGTCTAAACCAAGGACTAAACCAAGGACTAAACCAAGGACTAAACCAAGGACCAAACCAAGGTCTAAACCAGGTCTAAACCAGGACTAAACCAAGGTCTAAACCAGGACTAAACCAGGACTAAACCAGGACTAAACCAGGACTAAACCAAGGACTAAACCAAGGTCTAAACCAAGGTCTAAACCAGGTCTAAACCAAGGTCTAAACCAAGGTCTAAACCAAGGTCTAAACCAGGACTAAACCAAGGTCTAAACCAGGTCTAAACCAAGGTCTAAACCAAGTCTAAACCAGGACTAAACCAAGGTCTAAACCAGGTCTAAACCAGGTCTAAACCAGGTCTAAACCAGGTCTAAACCAGGACTAAACCAGGTCTAAACCAGGACTAAACCAGGACTAAACCAGGACTAAACCAGGTCTAAACCAGGACTAAACCAGGTCTAAACCAGGACTAAACCAGGACTAAACCAGGTCTAAACCAGGTCTAAACCAGGTCTAAACCAGGACTAAACCAGGACTAAAGCAGGTCTAAACCAGGTCTAAAGCAGGTCTAAACCAGGTCTAAACCAGGTCTAAACCAGGTCTAAACCAGGTCTAAACCAGGACTAAACCAGGACTAAACCAGGTCTAAACCAGGACTAAACCAGGTCTAAACCAGGTCTAAACCAGGACTAAACCAGGACTAAACCAGGTCTAAATCAGGACTAAACCAGGACTAAACCAGGTCTAAACCAGGACTAAACCAGGACTAAACCAGGACTAAACCAGGTCTAAACCAGGACTAAACCAGGACTAAACCAGGACTAAACCAGGGCTAAACCAGGACTAAACCAGGTCTAAACCAGGTCTAAACCAAGGACTAAACCAAGGACTAAACCAAGGACCAAACCAAGGTCTAAACCAGGTCTAAACCAGGACTAAACCAAGGTCTATACCAGGACTAAACCAGGACTAAACCAGGTCTAAACCAGGACTAAACCAAGGACTAAACCAAGGTCTAAACCAGGACTAAACCAGGTCTAAACCATGACTAAACCAAGGTCTAAACCAGGTCTAAACCAAGGACTAAACCAAGTCTAAACCAAGGACTAAACCAAGGTCTAAACCAGGACTAAACCAGGTCTAAACCAGGACAAAACCAGGACTAAACCAGGACTAAACCAGGTCTAAACCAGGACTAAACCAGGTCTAAACCAGGACTAAACCAGGTCTAAACCAGGTCTAAACCAAGTCTAAACCAGGTCTAAACCAGGTCTAAACCAGGTCTAAACCAGGTCTAAACCAGGACTAAACCAGGTCTAAACCAAGACTAAACCAAGTCTAAACCAGGTCTAAACCAGGTCTAAACCAGGACTAAACCAGGTCTAAACCAGGTCTAAACCAGGACTAAACCAGGTCTAAACCAGGTCTAAACCAGGACTAAACCAGGTCTAAATCAGGTCTAAACCAGGACTAAACCAGGACTAAACCAGGTCTAAACCAGGACTAAACCAGGACTAAACCAGGACTAAACCAGGACTAAACCAGGACTAAACCAGGGCTAAACCAGGGCTAAACCAGGGCTAAACCAGGTCTAAACCAAGGACTAAACCAAGGACCAAACCAAGGTCTAAACCAGGACTAAACCAAGGTCTAAACCAGGACTAAACCAGGACTAAACCAGGTCTAAACCAGGACTAAACCAAGTACTAAACCACGCACTAAAACACTGTCTAAAACATGTCTAAACCATGTCTAAAACAAGGTCTAAACCAGGTCTAAACCAGGACTAAACCAGGTCTAAACCAGGATTAAACCAGGTCTAAACCAAGGTCTAAACCAGGACTAAACCAGGTCTAAACCAGGACAAAACCAGGACTAAACCAGGTCTAAACCAGGACTAAAACAGGTCTAAACCAGGTCCGAAAACTAAACCAGGTCTAAACCAGGACTAAACCAGGACTAAACCACGTCTAAACCAGGACTAAACCAGATCCGAAAACTAAACCAGGTCTAAACCAGGACTAAACCAGGACTAAACCACGTCTAAACCAGGACTAAACCAGATCCGAAAACAAAACCAGGTCTAAACACTAAACTAGGACTAAACCTGGACTAAACCAGGTCTGAACAATAAACCAGATCTGAACCAACACTAAACCTGAACTAAACCAGGTCTAAACCAGGACTAAACCAGGTCTAAACCAGGTCTAAACCAGGACTAAACCAGGTCTAAACCAGGTCTAAACCAGGACTAAACCAGGTCTAAATCAGGTCTAAACCAGGACTAAACCAGGACTAAACCAGGACTAAACCAGGTCTAAACCAGGACTAAACCAGGACTAAACCAGGACTAAACCAGGACTAAACCAGGGCTAAACCAGGGCTAAACCAGGGCTAAACCAGGTCTAAACCAAGGACTAAACCAAGGACCAAACCAAGGTCTAAACCAGGTCTAAACCAGGACTAAACCAAGGTCTAAACCAGGACTAAACCAGGACTAAACCAGGTCTAAACCAGGACTAAACCAAGGACTAAACCAAGGACTAAACCAAGGTCTAAACCAGGACTAAACCAGGACTAAACCAAGGTCTAAACCAGGTCTAAACCAGGACTAAACCAGGTCTAAACCAGGATTAAACCAGGTCTAAACCAAGGTCTAAACCAGGACTAAACCAGGTCTAAACCAGGACAAAACCAGGACTAAACCAGGTCTAAACCAGGACTAAAACAGGTCTAAACCAGGTCCGAAAACTAAACCAGGTCTAAACCAGGACTAAACCAGGACTAAACCACGTCTAAACCAGGACTAAACCAGATCCGAAAACTAAACCAGGTCTAAACCAGGACTAAACCAGGACTAAACCACGTCTAAACCAGGACTAAACCAGATCCGAAAACTAAACCAGGTCTAAACACTAAACTAGGACTAAACCTGGACTAAACCAGGTCTGAACAATAAACCAGATCTGAACCAACACTAAACCTGAACTAAACCAGGACTAAACCAGGACTAAACCAAGACTTAACCAGGACTGAACCAGGACAAAACCAATAACAAGAGATTTATTTAAAATTTTCTATATGTTTTGAAGATGGTTGAGGGCCGGATCGTGTCCCTTGGAGGGCCTGATTTGGCCCGCGGGCCTGTGGTTGAATATCCCTGGCGTACACAAACAAACTTAAATAAACGAAATGCCCATCACAGCTTCTTGACGCCTGTTCACATCCACTCAACAGTAAGAGATTTTAAAAACATGCGATTGTTTATATAATCCACATAAAGCTTCAGGTTACATCGACGCAGCGTTTTTACAGACGACAGTTGGACTTACCCTCATTTTCAGACGCGGGACACACCACCTGAACGACCAGATCGAACGTCCTCTCTGGATTCTCCCTGTGAGAGGACAAAAAAAACATGTATTTATTGTTATAATTTGGCTATATATTGTCATATCTTAGTTAAACGTGTACTTAGGCTTGTCATAATAACGAATGTTCCAGAAAATATTACAATTAGTGATAATATTTATACTATTTATACAGTAACCCGAAAATCCAAGTAAACTCTGTTCAAAGTGAACTATATGGTAAAAAATGTAGAGTTGTAATGAATAAAAAACAGAATAAAATACTTAAAAAAGGACAAACACCACATTAAAACTGGGACTAAACTAGAACTAAACATGGAATAAAAACCCAAAATGAAACCAAAAAAAAAATTAGACTAGATCAAGAACAAAACAAGCACAAACACCACATTAAAGTTGGGAATAAACTACAACTAAACATGGAATAAAAACCCAAAATAACCCAAATAAACCTAGACTAGATCAGAATCTTAAATATAAAGATCCAGTAAAATGAGTCCTTCAAACTGTCAGAGGCCCTTTAAGCAGGAACACATCATCGCTACATTGTTTTAATTAGAAATGTACAAAAGGAAGAGCAAAAATGTGAATAAAATGTGCTTTAACTGAAGTAAACGTTACAATTTAAGAGGTGTCCGTGTACCACCAGAAGAAGTTTGCGTACCACAGATTGAGAAACAGTGCTTTAGATCAGTGGTTTTCAACTTTTTACCCCAAGTACCACCAAAGAGAGATTTGGCTTTCTGAGTAGCACCAAACCTAAACTGGGACAATAACAGGATTATTTCAGGTCTAAATTAGAGATAAACCAGGTCTTAAAGGTTGAATGGAGGATTTCGGGCAACAAATCAGAATCTCATTTCCTTGTGGGTAGCACAAATAACTGGTCCGCTCAGGTGTCAATCATTCTCTGCGTGCTAGTGCCCGCCCACAGGCTCGTCCAGGGGAAACGCTCGCTCCCCTGGACGCACATGCGTGGTTGATATGCTCGTGTGTTTATGTAGCAGGAGGTTAGCGGCGAGTTCCGTCATTGTAGGTCTAAACTTTCATCCGCGAAGTACCGAAATGGCTGAGGGACGAAAGAGAAAGACTGTTTTGGAGCTTTCACAGAAGAGACGAAAGTCTGCAGAGGAAAGAAACAAAACGCGTGTTATTCTGGGGGAATGGTTTACGGCTGGCGAGCATTGAAAGAACAAAACAGGCTTCCAACTGATGCCTCCGCTGCAAAGTTTCTGCTGGACAGGTAACTGTTTATCTCTCTTTTTTATGTTTTTATACATTTTGAAAGTTTTTAAATCTTCGCTGAGGTTGTCGTGAGAAAGCGTCACCAATCGTCTTGTAAACAAATGCACATGGAGCAGTGCTGCTGGTGCTCGTGCACGAGGTTTGGTCGGCGTTCAGTCAGGAGAAACAGGGAGGGAGGGGGGACCTGCGCATGCGCTTTTTCAAAAAAAGGACTAACAGTCGCAGATTTTCAAATCGGCGAGAAATCCTCCATTCCACCTTTAAGTAGAAATACACCATTGCCACATTGTTTTAATTAGAAATGTACTAAAGAAAGAGCAAAAATGTGGATAAAATGTGCTCTAAATGAAGTAAACATTACAATTTAAGAACCACCCGAGGTTTGCGTACCACAGATTGAGAAACTGTGCTTTTGATTAAAATTCAGAATGTCGTGTCATCTGCATAAACTTAAAGGGCCTCTGACATGTTTGGACTAGTCATTTCACTAAAATGCAGTTTGGATGAATATATTTCAAATTTTGCTAAAATACTTTACAAATTTTATCCCAGTTTAGCAGTTTTAGTTTTTAGTTTTACTTCCTGGTTGTAAATGATGACATCACACTGGGAAATTACGGAGCAACCACACTGTACAATGGGCCAAATTCATCTAATGTCACAGATTTTTTTTATTTTACAAATAAAAAATACACGTGAACACCTTTTTTTTGTCAAATTAACGTATAAAAGCTAAAAAAAAGTAGTCTCTTTTGTGCAAATTAAGCATAACCTTTGTCTCCCCAGTGTGATGTCATCAGTCTGTTTACTTCCTGTAACTTTCAACACATTTTTCGACTTTTCTCCACAAACGTTTACTTGATTGAACTATAATTTATATTTACAACAGGTATCAATACACCAAATAAAGACCAAGTTAGAAAATCGTGAAAACTTGTCATAGGCCCTTTAATTCACTGGATGCCATTCTGTGAAACATTCCCGAGCAAAACAATAACATTTCCTGGAGACGGACGGGTCATATCTCTGAAAAATCTGCAGTTTGATTGAGTAAGATCGCAAACGGAAGCAACTGTTTCGGTAAAAGGAAATATAAAATAGAGTGACGGGTGAACGCTTTGGCAGGAATCTAAAACCCAGCGCCCTCTAATAGTTACGTCAACACATTTGCCACTGTTTTCTTAAGTCAAGTGGCCAGACTGTGTCAATAAAAGCAGTTGGTTTGCATAAAAATGAAGTTAACGCTGCAGTTTTCAATGCACTACAGTAGATTATATTATATTATTTGGGGGAAAATAATCTGTAGGGCTTCAACTAATGATCATTTTGCTCATAAATTAGTCTATTGATTAGTTGTTTAGAAGCCAAAAGTCAAAAAAATGTAACTCAATTTGATCCAGATGAAGCTGAAGTGAAGCCGTTTTAGATTTTGAGCACATTTTGCATTGAATACATTAAATTTACACAGTTTCCGCATAATTTTCATACCATTCCAGCTCAATTTGAGTTATAAAAGTTATTTTTTCACCTCATGGCGTTTGGAACCTATTTATTCACCTTATTCCAGAAGTTGCCGTACGCGCCGCCATCTTGTTTCCGTTGTAGTTCACACGGAGCAGACGAGCTCAATGGAAAATAAGTTCTACATGGACTAAAAAGACGTTTTCAGGCCTCAGGAAATCGATGCGTTGCTGACATGTTTTTGCTCGTGTTCATTAAACATTTTAGACAAATCAGTCTACTTTATATAATGTTTTAGCGGCGAGACTTTTCCCTCGTTCGCCATTAGCTTTAACAGAGTTAGCGTCAGTGCTTTTACTACAAGAGTGCGGATCGTAGACATAAAAAGAGACAAAAGTGGGCGGAATAAGGTGAATAGACCAGTTACAATTACTAAATTAGTTGTCATTTATTTAAATAACTGATTAGTTGTGATTAATCAATTAACTTGCAGGCCTTATATTCAGAATATAATATCCAAATAAAAGAAGAAATTTAAACATTAATATTCACCTTATTCTGCCCCGCCCACTTTTGCCGTTTTTTGCCCTTTTGTTGTAAACGCACTTCCGTTTGACGAGAACTCTGTTAAAGCTAATGATGAACGAGGGAAAAGTCTCGCCGCTAAAATGTTACATAAAGTAGATTGATTTGTGTAAAATGTTTAATGAACACGAGCAACAACAAGTCACAACACATCGATTTCCTGATCAGTCTGAAAACGTCTTTTTAGTCCATGTAGAACTTATTTTCCATTGAGTTCGTCTGCTCCGTGTGAACTACAACGGAAACAAGACGGCGGCGCGCACGGCAACTTCTGGAATAAGGGGAATAATTCTGTGCAATTTTTGGAAATTTGAAACATGACTTTTGTACGATCGTCTTTATTTAGTCATAATTTAGCCTTGTTTAGGTCTTGGTTTAATTAAGTTTTTTTTATTTTGGCACAGTTTGATTTGTAAATTAATAAAAGTATGAACCAATAATATTTCACCCTCGTTGTGTGAAGTTCTAGGTTTCGCAGGTCTTTCCTTCCTGCTGCTGTCAGACTTTACAATGAACACTGTTAGCCCTGAACATGTGTCATTCACCCGCTATAATCATGTGCAATATAATTTAACATACTATTAATACACTTTTACCTCACTATAGTCACTTACTGTATATAACAAGACACTTAAGCCACTTTATTTGCCATTTTTACTATTTATTCCCAGACAGCCACCTACTGTAAATAAGAGTGTGCACTTTATACTTTATATTGTATTTTTATTACCATGTTTATTTATCCTATTTTTATTGCATGCGCCTATTTCTTTCATTCCTGTTCTAAACTGTGTGTTGCAACAGTGGAATTTCCCCCATTGTGGGACAAATAAAGGATCTCTTATCTTATCTTAAATTGAAGTGTCTACAGTCATACTATAGAATTATTGCAGAAATCGAGTTAATATTGGATGTTTTTCTCATTTTGTGTCACAGAGGCAAGTTAGTTAGTTAGTGAGTTTAGTTAGTTAGTGTAGTTAAGTTAGTGTAGTTAAGTTAGTGTAGTTAAGTTAGTGTAGTTAAGTTAGTGTAGTTAAGTTAGTGTAGTTAAGTTAGTGTAGTAAAGTTAGTTAGTTAGTGTAGTTAAGTTAGTGTAGTTAGTTAGTTGGTGTAGTTTGTGTAGTTTGTTAGTTGGTGTAGTTAGTCAGTCAGTCAGTCAGTCAGTTAGTTAGAGGAAATCACACAAAACGTTAGTTAGTGTAGTTAAGTTAGTGTAGTAAAGTTTGTGTAGTTAAGTTTGTGTAGTTAAGTTTGTGTAGTTAAGTTTGTGTAGTTAGTTAGTGTAGTCAAGTTAGTGTAGTCAAGTTAGTGTAGTTAGTGTAGTTAGTTAGTCAGTTAGTCAGTTAGTCAGTTAGTCAGTTAGTCAGTTAGTCAGTTAGTTAGAGGAAATCACACAAAAATATCGGCTACTGATACAATATTAGTTTACAAAGGCCTTGAATAAACGTGTAAAGACAACTGTCAGTAAAAGCAGTTGGGGTTTGCACAAAAACGAAATGATGAGTAAAAATAGGAAATGGACTGAAAGCCCCAGTTTAGGCAGATTAACTGTCAACACTACTGTGGTTTTCAATCGTTTTTAAAATAAATGGCAGTGTTAATATCTTGGTGGGAGATGCATGGATAATATTTCGATTGTTGTTTTGGATTGAGTATATTGTTTATCAAAAACACTGTTAAAAAGGCTGCAGAATAAGCCGTTTAACAATAAAAATACAACAAATTTGACATGTGATCTTTAAAATAAACAGTTTAATGTGTAACAGCTGCAGTTTTTTGGTTAAGTTGAAAGTTTTGACATGTTTTTTACGCAACACTTCAACCTTAAAAAAGAGATTTACAGGTACATTTTAGCGCATTTTTGAAGGATTGCAAAAGAATCGATAATTTGTTCATGAAGTTTTGTCATTATCTCAAATCTTTATTATTAGCAGCGTTAAATAATCCAAGGCAATACACAGTTAAACATGGATATGAGATTATTCTATGGATGTGAATGAGCTCAAATAATGACGTAAGTACAAATGTAGTTTCCCAAAGCCATTACTGCGTATTTTTGACATTTTGATTTAATAATGCTGCAGTCTTTATGATGAAATGTCTTTTGGCAAATGTTTTAGAGTCTCATCTCGTTAAAAAGGCTGCAAAATAAGCAGTTTAAGAATAAAAATATAACAAACTTGCCACGTGATCTTTACAATAAACAGTTTAATGTGATACGGCTGCACTTTTTTGGTTAATTTAAACGTCTTGACATGTTTTATGCAACACAAAAAAGAGATTTACGCTTACATTTTCGCGCATTTTGATGGATTTCAATAGCACGTTTTCGTCTTTATTAGTAGCATTAGTCGTTCCGAGGCAACGCGCGATGTGAATGACCTCAAACAATGATGTAAGCGCAAGTGTAGTTTTCCAAAGCCATGCACTAATGTCAATAAAGGCTGGTGAGTGTGCACGCTTTGCAGAGTGCGTCGACTTATCTCTGCCTGCTACGTGTGCTAAAAGTCGCACACATCCCACCACAGAGTCAGTTTAGTTTAGTTAGTCCAAGGCAACTTAAAAAGGGAGAATCAGCCTTATTTTTTCAATTAGTCGACTAGTCAAACACTTTTTAATCAATTAAACGTTAAAATATGGCGACTGAAGGCGTCTAGATACAGAATATTTACGACTAAAGTGTGTTATTGATGATCTTTTTGATTTAATGACGCTGCAGTCTTTACAATAAAAGGTCTTTTAACAAATGTTTCAGAAACTCAACAACAATAAACAAATAAGCAACAATAATAATTTGATTTGGGGAACTAAGCTTTCAGTAATGCTGCTCCCACAACTTGGAACACTGTACAAAATGAGAAAGCGTGTGAATCCTGTTTGTGCCACTAAATACTTTTCGTAAAACTTTCCAATCCTGCCCATTTCTGCCGTTGTGTTTGTGAAGAACTTGAGCTTAATTATAAATATTATTCTAATTTATTGAAATGTTTTTATTTGTATATGTATTGTGACGTATATGAACGCGCATCATCAGGACAGACAGTAAAATAATGACAATACTTTGTTCTATTCTATGCTTTTGTTCCAGAGTCTTTACGTAAATGTTTAAGGCTGCGAGATTAACCACAATCGAATTGAAATTGCAATTTGATTTATGCAAAACCACAAATTTCAAAGGCTGCAATTTAGTCGCCTGCCATAATTTCAAACGGCAAAAAACTGTCGTAAAAACAGCTCAGATCTGCAGAATCGTGTTGAAATTGAACTCTAACTCCAACTTTGTCATTTCAAAGGTCCGTTTCAGTCTTTGTCAATTCTCGGAGACGCTTTAACAACTTGAACTTTGAACAAAACCCCATTATTAAAACACAAATCTTTGACTAATCATGTTTATTCCCACGAACAGCTGCAGCCCAAACCCCAACACAGGTGAGTTTGCAGAGGTTATAATTCAAATTCTAAGTCAAATCAAATCAATTTATTTTTATAATGCCCAAAATCACAACAACAGTTGCCTCGATGGGCCACAGGTAAAAGTAGTTCAGATAACTGTCCCAGAATGCCCCTGTCCTTTCACCCTCAAAGGCTGCAATTTAGTCGCCTACCATCAAAAAACTGTCGTAAAACCTGCTCAGATCTGCAGAATCGTGCAGAAATTCAAACGTCCATTTCAGTCTTTGTCAATTCTCGGAGACGCTTTAACAACGTGGACTTTGAACAAAACCCCATTCTTAAAACACAAATCGTTGCCTAATCACGTTTATTCCCACAAACAGTTGCAGCCCTAACCCCAACACAGGTGAGTTTGCAGAGGTTATAATTCTATAGGCTGCGAGATTAACCACAATCGAATCGAAATTGCAATTTGAATTTATGCAAAACCACAATTTAGCCGCCTACCATCAAAAAACTGTTGTAAAAACTGCTCAGATCTGCAGAAACGTGCTGAAATTGAACTCTAACTCCAACTTTGTCATTTCAAAGGTCAAACAACGTGAACTTTGAACAAAACCCCATTATTAAAACACAAATCGTTGCCTAATCACGTTTATTCCCAGATTAATCACAGCTGCAGCCCTCAACACAGGTGAGTTCTGCACAGTTTGCACAGGTCAGTGCTTCGGTTTACCCTGCAGTACTTTCACGTCAAACTAACGCAGTGCCACACGTAACCTGCCCCGTCCTGTCCGGTGTGTTTGCTAACTGTGCGCGTCGGTCAGTGCAGCCGAGCCGAGAGCCAGCTGGCCCTCGCGTTAAACCCACGTCCACTCGCGCCGCCGCTACTGACACTGGAGGAGGCTCAGATCACGCCAAAGCAGCTCGGCGTGAAAGCGACACTCTCCGGACGTGACAGCGACGCGAACGCACACGGGAGACACCGAACAGCGGCTCTTACTTGATCCTGCTGTCCATGGTTCAGCTACAACATCGCGACAGCTCCGTGCGCCCTGCTGCTGCTGCTGCTGCTGACGGCTCCGGCTTGTCCTCCCACTTCTTCTTCTTCTTCTTCTTTCTTCTTCTTCTTCGTCTTCCTCCGTGACTTTTCTCGCTTTACGTGGCGCTTGGTCCGGGCTGACGGCGGGGGCACATGCTCCGCGGTGCGCGCCGGGGCTGTCTCGGGGACGTGGACGCGGTCGGTCGTTCGGTCACGGCGCGGATTTCCCACAACAAACCCCAGGACCAGGAAGTGCGTGCTGTCAGCGCGGCGTGACGTCAGCGCGCAGGAGGGGACGCACGGCGCGGCGGCGGAGCGTCACTCGTGCCGCTGGTTTGGGTCGTTTTCAGTTCGTTAAAAGCCCGCATTTCCGTGTTATTTAACGGAATTAAAGATGAACACTTAATACAGGGCGGGACCAAAACAGTGAACGTTTATAATGCTTGGTTTAACTGAATGTTGTGATGTTATTCATGTAAGAAAAGTGACACCAAGCTGTGATTTTTTTATTTTTTATTTTAATTTAGTCTTTTGTTTTGTTTACTTGAGTATTTTTTTTGCACACGAATTTGTACTTTTACTTGAGTAACAAAATCAAGTGCTTCTTCCACCACTGCTTAATTAACGTTTAATTCATTCATTTTTATTTATTTATTTATTTATTGTGATGTGTGTTATATGGTTTGTAACTTCGTTTTCTTGTGGAAAAAAAAGGGAAAAAAATCTGTTAATTAAGGTGTGGTGGAAGAAGTACTGAATTTTGTTACTCAAGTAAAAGTAAAAGTATCACATTAAGTAAATGTGTTGAAGTACCCTAACCCCTGAGAGTGAAAAGTAAATGTATTTCATGCAGATTATGAGACCAGTTTTATGTATTAAATTACATTTTGGTAGAGAATTGTGCTTAATTTTGGTCATTTCAAATTCATTTCTTTAATTGCATATGTTTGTTTGCTTGTTGTTGAGCTTGAACTCTTCAAGCAGAATGTCACCATCAACGAGCTCAGAATAACCTTCAAACAAAATGAAACATACTCTACTAAAAAATTTAGTGGGGTACAAAGTACAGATATAGTTGGTCTCAAATGAAGTAAATGTCTCTAAACGACTAAAATAAAGTACAGACACCTGAAAGTTGTACTAAAGTACAGTACTTTTACTTTTGTACTTTATTTTCCACCGCTATAATTAAGTGTAATTTTTAAACAAAGCCTCGTGTAGTATTGAGGAACCGATATTATATGTTTGTTATGTTTGTATTGTGTAATGAATTATTTTAATTTTAAAACATGAAAAATCAGCAAAGCGTCAGCAGAGATGTGCTACAGAAGTGCATTTAGGCTCCATCAGCGCCACAACATAAAACAAAAATTAGAATATACGCTAAACTTGTTTATTCTCTTTAGTAAATTTCATGTACATGAAGTCAAATCAAATCAAATCAAATCAAATCAATTTATTTTTATAATGCCCAAAATCACAACAACAGTTGCCTCGATGGGCCACAGGTAAAAGCAGTTCAGATAACTGTCCCAGAATGCCCCTGTCCTTTGACCCTCCTTCGCGAGGAAAACTACAAAAACCCCACGGGAAAAAGTATAAACCTCAGGAGAACCACAGTGAAGGAGAGATCCTACTCCCACGGACGGACAGGCTGCAGATGAACTAGGACTGACATCCACTTGGACTGTGGAGCCAGAACCACTCAAGAGGGAGGTGGCTTTAAAGAGTTCCTCCAGGAGGACGAGGAGCAGTCCACCAGTGTAGAGATATCCTCCAGCAGGAGATGAGGAACAGTTCATCTAAGTAGATGGAGTTCGTCCAGGCAGACGAGGTGTGGCTAATCCAGCTGTCCAGGCGGGTGGCGCATAGATCGTCCAGTGTAGAGATCGATCCTCCAGACAGATGGGGGTGGGGGGGTCGTCACTGGAGCAGCCGCCGCAGTGCCTGAAACAGTCTCCACTCCCCGGGGGAAGTGGAGAGAAAGAGAAACATGTGAACAGCAATGAACAGACTACAGTTGAAGTAATATTAAATATTGTTGATAGGTAAAGTAGAAGAACCAGAGGATAGTGTTCAAGCTGCCATACTTCCCCCAGCAGAATTGCTCCAAGGGCAGCGTAGCTAAAACTGTAGGTTTTTATTTCAAGTCAAAAATGTTCAAACGTAAACCCCAATCTATAATATTTTCAATCCCTTCAAAACATTTCTAATGAAAAAATCTGCCACTATCAATACTGTCAAACACCTTAATGTATGACCCGTTTGCCCTCAGTTAGTCACGTCCAAACTATGGCCAGGGGGTCAGATGTGGCCCTCTCAATTACAATTTTTTTTATCTGCCTGTACGCATCACTTTTACATTTGATAATATCACATTTAAGGTGTGGCACTGCAGGTGAAGAGGACAAAAACTTAAATTTAAAGATATCTGCTGTAGTTTAGTCACATGAAAGTAAGAAAAAAAGTTTTTCATCATGTCATGTTTCATAAAGAAATTAGGCATTTTGTGTAAAAACGGCCAAAACTGCTCATATTTGGGACATTTAAATCTGAAAAATGGACAGAACCAGGTTTAAATTTCTTGGTTCATTTTGTAACATATTAGTTACAAAAAAATGTACAGAGAGAATTTTGGATTTCTTATTAAGCTTTTAAGTAAACTAGATTTGACTGAAAATTGTCATAGTAATTAAAATTTCGCCAAATTTTTTTTGAGTTAAATCTTCAGTAAATCAGTTTTAGAATTAGATATCAAAAAATCCTTCTGTACGTTTTGTCTAAATCTTGTTGAGTCCAGATCGTACAGTTTGGTGTAGGATCTACTTTAAGGCTGATCTTTATGTCTCGAGGGACAAAAATGCATTTTAAGAAAACGGCCTTTGAAGTTACAATGTCCCAGAGAAATCTATGGATGAAGTGGATTCAATGGAAGAATAAAACATCTTCAGGAGCAGATTGTATTGTTGTTTGAAAGTCGATATGCCGAGTGAACAAACTGACCAAAAAACAAAAAAACTGATGGTTTGCCTGTAGTGCCTCACATGCTGCACACTGTACCAACTGTATTTTATCCATATTTTAATTATTTTACACACAATTAATTACAACCGCACGTCCCCAACAGTAAATCCACTTTAACGACGCCCCAGAGTCGGCTTCAGAGCACTATTTAACTGACACCTGCTCACAGAATCACTCCGTATCGCCGAATCTTCGGGGATGCATTTGTGTCTATATTGATCTTTGATGAAAAACGTAAAAGTCTGTCTATCCTTTCCGCCGCGGAGAGGCTTGTATGCAAATGTGCTGTTTAGTCAGTGCTTGTCCCGCGGTAAATTGAAGCCATGCTCAGACGCCGCTCTCTGGAGACGGCCCTGGAGGGGAGCCAGCCTTCTGCGGGCTCACTCAAGGTAATTAAGTGGCAGCAGACTGGGGCATGCTGTTTCAGGCATCTGTATGAAATCATAATAATAATGCTTTAAAACACAGGAGAGGGAGAGGGACGGGGGAGAGGGGGAGAGGGGGCCCGGGCGGATATTACAGGCCTGGGTGCAGACGGGAAACAATGCAGTGTCACGTTTCAGGGAAGTACAAGGCGACTTTTACGCAGAGAGGAGGGAGTTTGTGCGAAAGGACGGTGTTGGGAGTTTTATTTATTGTGTTAATTCAGGGCTGTTTTTGCTAAAATGTTGGACTAAAATGAGCCTCAATGTCAGTGGTGGAAAGTAACGAAGTGCAAAAGTAAAAGTACTGCACTTAAGATGAGAAAATACAGGCAAAACCAAATTTTTTCAATTTTTTGGTGGACAAACAAACGTGTCCAATCTGCTCCTAAAGATGTTTTATTCTTCCATTGAATCCACTTCATCCATAGATTTCTCTGGGACGTTGTAACTTCATTTCTTCATTTCATTCTTCATTTCTTAAAATGCATTTTTCTCCCTCGAGACATAAAGATCAGCCTTAAAGTAGATCCTACACACATCAAACTTTATAATCTTGGACTCAACAAGATTTTGCCGAAACAAACAGAAGGATTTTTTGATAACTCATTCTAAAATTGATTTTTTGAAAACTTTTTAAGTCCAATTTAGTTTACTTAAAAACTAAACATATATAAATATATAATATGAGAAATCCAAAATCTCCCTCTGTAAATTCTTTTGTGACTAATATGTTACACAATTAACCAAGAAATTCAAACCTAATTCTGTCCATTTTTAAGATTTAAATGTCCCAAATATGTGGATTTTTGGCAATTTTTACACACAAAATGCCTTATTTCTACATGAAAACATGACATGATGAAAAACTTCTTCTTTTCTTACTTTTATGTGAATAAACTACAGGAGAAGTTTACAATTGATATCTTTAAATTTAATATC
Organism: Rhinogobius similis; assembly: GCA_019453435.1. Classification (NCBI taxonomy): domain Eukaryota; kingdom Metazoa; phylum Chordata; class Actinopteri; order Gobiiformes; family Gobiidae; genus Rhinogobius; species Rhinogobius similis. The sequence continues at coordinate 37,764,018 of CM033623.1, forward strand.
TTTTCCTATTCACCTGCAACTTCACATTGCTACAGGTGCCCTCCCACCAAACTAAGTCATAAGTAGAAAATGTTGAGATCTTGTCAGACTTTAAATGTATGAAGTAAAGCTGGTGTCAACAGGTTTGATTGACAGCTAGTGCCGCACGTTGCCGCTGTCTCCTCCCACGAGGGGCAGAACCTGCTAACAACCTCGCTCCTGATTGGTCCATGTGGTTGCCACGATACGGGCACTCGGATTTCCAAATATGGAGTCTGGCTCCACTTTAGCCGCTATAACTGCTAGCCACGACTGGGTCATTTAGATGGAGCCAAACGCCAAACACTCCGATCGTCCACTGTTTATTCACCTTATTCCTGAAGTTGCCGTATGCGCCGCCGTCTTGTTTCCGTTGTAGTTCACATGGAGCAGACGAGCTCAACAGAAAATAAGTTCTACACGGACTAAAAAGACGTTTTCAGACTCCAGGAAATCGTTGTGTTGTGACTTGTTGTTGCTCGTGTTCATTAAACATTTTACACAAATCAATCTACTTTATGTAACATTTTAGCGGCGAGACTTTTCCCTCGTTCGTCATTAGCTTTAACTGAGTTCTCGTCAAACGGAAGTGCGTTTACAACAAAAGTGCAAAAAATGGCAAAATAAGGTCAATACAGTCGTTGATTTACACCAACCACGAAGCCGTTTGTGGAGAAAGGTTGAAAAATATGTTGAAATTTATAGGAAGTAAACAAATTGATGACATCACACTGGGGAGACTAAGGTTATTCATAATTGACATGAAGTTTTATTTGTCAAATACGTTTTTTTCGCCCAATGCACACCCTAAAATTGCTAAACTGGGATAAAATGTGTTAATTCTTTTAGCCAACTTTGAAATTTATTTATCTTAACAGCATTAAGATCTGTCGCTTCTGGCCCTTTAAGATAATCTATGAAACACATATACAGAACGCTTATATAACATAAAATAATCAAAGTTACATTATAGTTGGGCCATATTCAAATAGGGTTCAGCGTTGTTCTTTTGACTTTGGCTTGATCAGTGCTTTGAAAGGTCTTGGGAGGCATCTATAACCCTCTGAATCCAGCGATCTTTTGTAACAACAACGCAGTGTCAAATAAGCACAACATTTATCAGCTGTCGATGTGGGTGGAATTCAAATTACATCCAATTATTTACATTAGAGTAGATCAAATCCTATATTCTCTGCCAGTGCGAGTAACCCACACTTAACTGTTCAAATCAAATATTCAAATCAACTATTGCTTCGAAGATTGACAGGATTAATTCTTAATCAGGGTCAAATGAGCAGAGGTGGCGCTTCGTTACGACTTGTAAATGTAATTGCACTTCTCCGAGTTGTTTTCAGAGTAATATATTTTACAGTATGACAGTGTTCTTCTTCTGTTTAAGTTTTGGTTACACAATATTTAATGATTTCAACATTTGTGTGTCTTGCACCGCCTCAGATGTGATGTTTTTACTAAATTTTGTGTCAAATCGTCGGAAATACAAAAATGTGCTTATTATTATTTGATGTTTGTCCTTCAAAAACATAGACCGTACATATCGATGGATAAATGTGACGTCACTCATAGCGTTTGGCTCCAGCTAAATGAAGCTCATCACAGCTAGCAGTTATTGACCTTATTCTGCCCCGTCCACTTTTGCAGTTTTTTGCACTTTTGTTGTAAACGCACTTCCGTTTGACGAGAACTCCGTTAAAGCTAATGATGAACAAGGGAAAAGTCTCGCCGCTAAAATGTTACATAAAGTAGATTGATTTGTGTAAAATGTTTAATGAACACGAGCAACAACAAGTCACAACGCAACGATTTCCTGAGGCCTGAAAACGTCTTTTTAGTCCATGTAGAACTTATTTTCTGTTGAGCTCGTCTGCTCCATGTGAACTACAACGGAAACAAGACGGCGGCGCATGCGGCAACTTCAGGAATAAGATGAATAGCGGCTAAAGTGGAGCCAGACTCTATATTTGGAAATCCGAGTGCGTATCGTGGCAACCACACGGACCAATCAGGAGCGAGGTTGTTAACGGTTTCTGCCCCTCGGTGAGAGGAGACGGCGGCAACGTGCGGCGCTAGCTGTCAATCAAACCTGTTGTTAACATGAGCGAAACCGACCCCTGGAAAAGGAAGCACCTGACTGGTCAGTTATTATTGCTAATAACTTGATTTATGAACAACCAACGAGAAAAAAACACCAGGATCATGTGGAGTGAGTCAAAACGGATATTTTAGTTCCAGATGTGAGTTTGACCAAAACAGTTACAGAGTAAAGGCTCCAGCGTCACAGAAAGTGAATGGCAGCTCGGCTTCATGGAGCCAGGAGCCTCCATGGATACTTCCTGTTTGGAACGTAACGGCAGCAGGCTCCGACAGTCCAGTGATATGTACGGTCTATGTTCAAAATAGATTAAAGTTTATATGACAGGTTTTTATGATGTTCTAATTATGGCATAGTTTGGTGGCAGGGCACCTGTGGTAAATTTATCATAGTTTTACATTTGTGAAACTATTGTGAGTTCTTAGACTTTCATCAAAAGGCGACGTACCATCGAAAATACAGACAATTTACACACAACTGACCCATTTTTCTGACAGTTTAAACCATCATTGAACAAAATAAAGTTGTTATCAGGTATTATTATTGTTCCAATTTATGTGGATTTTGGCCCTTGTTTACCGTCTGGTTGCTATGGTAACAGTTGTGGAATTACCTCTAACTGTGTCATATTTGTGCTCAACCAGGAAGTAACTTTATAAACTTTACAAAAAATGTCAAACTGGGGACAAATAGGCAAAATTTTCAGTAAAATCTTAAATGTAATCATGTTCACGACGTTTTAATGAAATGTGTCGTGTAATCTGTCACAGAGACTTTAAGGCGAGACCATTTTTTTTGTTTTTTGGTCAGTTTGCTCTCTCAGCATATCGTCTTTCATGTGGAAACTACAAACTTGTCCAATCTGTTCCTATTACAACAAGAAAAAACAATAACTGCTAATTATAATCACTGGTTTTATTCTTAACAAGTTGACTGATATATGCACAACGATTTTCCTCTTTTGGGGCCGTCAAATCTACTGAACAATTGTATTTAGTCTCTCAGACAGTTTACTCAACCTCAGTGCATTTTATTACAACAAAAATATAGCGTAGAAAAATGCAACTGAGAAAAAAAACATGCTTTTAAGGGCCCCTCCCTTTCCTGGGCCCCGTAAACTAGTACCCTTTGCCCCCCTTCTGCCTGACGCCCCTGTCTGAGCCCTCTGGAGCACAAACAAAGCTGAGTTTTGACCTCTGAGTCTGATTTTATCTAATTATAAATGATAAAAATAACGAGGAATATCAGTTTTCTTTGGTAAATATAAAGAGGAGTAAAGCTGATGTTTGGAGAAATGGTTTAGTTTATTGGGTTTTGACAATTCCTCTTTCAAAGTTTAAGCTAATTTAACTAGAAATGAGATGGGATTTATAGGAATAATAAGGGGGAAACCTTTTTATTTATTTATTTTAGGATAATTTATATATTTTTTCTTTAATCTGGAGAACAAACCGACCCTGATTCATCCCAGAATGGTTGATTTAACTGGAAATAAGAGGATTACAGCGCTCTTTTTTATGTTTAATGCCCAGCAGCTAGTTCCCTTTTATAAATCGTGGTAAAAAAATTAAATAAATGACAAAAAAACCAGAAGCCACACCCAAGAGTGAAAACCAGGTATTTCAGATTTAACTTCAAATGTCCAGATAATCTAATTTACTGGCAGAGTAGTCCCTCGTGGACTTTTGTTTGTTTTGTTCGATCCATTAGACCAGTGGCGGACCTAGGAATTTGGGGGCCCAAGGCAAAATTAAGTACAGGCCCCTCTTCATTAAGGGTGATTTTCGATAACTTTTCTGTTGTGTCTCTTGAAAAGCTTGTGTTTTTTGTTGTTTTTCATTGTTTTTTAATGTGCGGTGGCTGGACAGGTTTATTAACTATAGTAAAATTCTAATTCAAACATCAAACATCTTTAAACAGGGTGGTTCGAGGGTCTTTCCCCCAAAAAAATTCAGAAATTTGACCATATTTCCCACACGTTGGTGCATTGATTTTAATACATAGTTCTCATTTGTAATTTTATAATGTTACTGTTTCATTAAAGGGCCTCTGACAGTTTGAAGGACTAATTTCACTAAAACACAGTCAGGATCATTATATTTAAAATTCTGCTAACGAATTAACTATTTTTATTCCAGTTTGGCCATTTTTTTTACGTTAAAATGTTTACTTCCTGATTGTAAATGATGACATCACACTAGGAAATTCTGTTACTGTTACCTAGCAACCATGTCGTACACTGGGCCAAAACACCTCCAATGTCACGGAAATCATTATTTGACAAATGAAAATATATGGGAACACCTTTATTTTGTTGAATTGCTGTTTAAAGGATCAGAAAATTTAGTTTTTTGGTTGAAAATTGTCCCCAGTGAGTCTCCCTACTGTGACGTCATCATATTTTGGAACTCTGCTCTACTTACTGAAAATTTCAACGTGTTTTTTCAACTTTTCTTCACAAACTGACTCTTGATTGGTGTAAAAACTATCATTTCTATTTACAACTGATTTTGTTCCACCAAATAAAGTCAAAATTAGAAAATCATAAAAACCTGTCATAGGCACTTTAAAGGGCCTATGACAGGTTGAAATACACATTTAACTAAAATGCAGTTAAGATTAATATATTCAAATTTCTACTAAAATCTTTACAAATTTAACCCCAGTTTAGCTGTTTTTTAGGTTTTAAATTTTACTCCCGGTAGTAAAGTATGACATCACACTAGGAAATTACAATAGCAACCAGACTTTACACTGGGCCAAAACTCATCTGACATCACAGATTTTGTTCATTTGACAAATAAAAACCACAAGTGAGCGCCTTTATTTTGTTAAATCAAAGCTTAAAGAGTCAATAAGGTAGTTTATTTTGTGTAAATTATGCATAACCTTTGTCTCCCCAGTGTGATGTCATCAGTTTATTTACTTCCTGTAATTGTCAACAGATTTTTCATCTTTTCTCCACAAATAGCGACTTGATTGGTGTAAAACTATAATTTATATTTACACAAAGTATTAATACACTGAATAAAGTCAAAATTAGAAAATCATAAAAACCCGTCATACGCACTTTAAAGGGCCCATGACAGGTTGGGCCACTCATTTAACCAAAATGTAGTTCAGATAAACATATTTCAAAATTAGCTAAAATTCTTTACAAATTTTACACCGTTTTCGCAATTTTTAGCTTTTTAATTTTACTTCCTGGTTGTAAATGATGACATCACGCTAGGAAATGACTGCAGCTCATCTAATGTCACATTATTTTGATTTGACAAATAAAAATAAATGTGAACACCTTTATTTTGTTGAATTAATGTTTAAATGGTCAAAAAAGTAGTTTATTTTGTGTAAATTATGCATAACCTTTGTCTCCCCAGTGTGATGTCATCAGTTTGTTTACTTCCTGTAATTTTCAACTTGTTTATCATCTTTTCTCCAGAAACAGCAACCTGATTGGTGTAAAACTATTATTTCTATTTACAACAGATATTAATACACTAAATAAAGTCAAAATTAGAAAATCATTAAACCCGTCATACGCACTTTAATGTACATACTACAGTAAATAGTAACATTTGATAATCCCACACTATTTATTTAGTCTTTCTCTTGTTTAAAAGTACACTGCACAACTTCACTGTGATATTGAGAGAACTGAGAGAATCTGTGATGATCGGGAAGGGCGTCTTATCGGGGGCCCCATCAGGTCGGGGGCCCGAGGCGATTGTGGCCCAACGCTAAGTCCGCCACTGCATTGGACGGCGCCCCGTTGTGCGTAAATATGACCGTGTTGATGTGTAATTTGTCTGAGGCCGTGTTGACCTCGGTGTCCGTCAGAAGACACTTGTCAGGCTGCATTAGCGGCTCGGACGGCGGACACAGACCCCCACAGCGCCGGATAACCTTGGACGTGCTCATTAAGACTCTCGCTCATCAACAAAACAGGCGAGCGCTTTAATACGGAGAGCGATGTGTGGACACGGCTGAGGGTCACTGCTGCGGTCCGTGCCCCGTCGTCAGGGCTTTGTTCGGTGTAACTTTTGTGGTCGGCAGGGGCGGATTTACCGTGAGGCAGCAGGAAACAGTCGCCTTGGGCCCCCAACTTGAAGGGGAAGGTTGGGGGCCCTTCCCGGTCGTCATGGGCGCAAGGCTGTGAAAGTTTTCTCTCGACAAGAAAAGAAGAAAAAGACTGACAAAATAGTCTCATTCGGGTCTGTTTTTCCTGCCTCTTTCAAACTGAGGCTGTTCTTGTTGTCTGGACTCTTTGTGAAGCTCAGACTCTGTAGTTTTGTGTCTGATTTAGTCTGATTACACTTGGAAACAAATTCGGCAAAGAGGAAAACCCAAATTTTATGAAAAATATTGACTGTTGTATACTTAAAGGTCCCATAACATGCAAAATCGACGTTTTAACCTTCCTCCAGTGCTATTTGGGCCTCGTATGTTGTGCCCAAAGTGTTTTTTTGATTGATTCCCTCATGTTTTCACTAGAGAACTGTCTTTTCCGTCCCCCTCTGAGCAGCAGACGGGGGCTCCTCATTAAGATGACGTGGCTTCACTAAGATGACGCAGTGTTTAAGCCACGCCTCCGGAAAGCGCGCAGCCGCAGAATAAAAACAGCTAATGCTAATGCTACACAGTAATTACACGATGGATACGACAGATCGAAGAGTTAGCTTGTTATTTACCAAACGGCAACATCCGTCGTTGAGGCCCTGGAGCACGTCAAACTCCAGGTCAGATCCAGGACGTAGGACTCAGCACGACGCACCGTCAGGACGAGAAAAGGTTTATTCAGTGTTTGTGTATCGCTGTTTACCGGAGCACACGGCGCATGCGCACTATCTCCGCTCTAGGTTTCGGCACGGGTTGGGCGGGGGAGGCGCGCGGGTTGGGCGGGGGAGGCAGCCTGCTCTCTGTTTGGGGGGTCAGATCTCAGAGTGAGCCGTTTGCTTTTGCAAGGAGGGGGGCCAGTCCAAGAAATGGGTGTTTTTTGTAAACTGTTATGTTATGGATATTGCACAACGCAAAATTTTATCAACAAAGCCCTTAGAATAGACTGTGTAAAGGGGAAAATAGCAGGATATGGGACCTTTAATATAATCTGATTCCAGGTAATATCTTCAACGTAATGAATGACTGCAACCAGTTCCAGTTTAAATTTATTCATTCATTCATTTATTGATGAGGGATTGGTGGTTGGAGCAAGGAGTGTGGAGTAGTGGTTTATTCTACAGAAAACAAGGACAAATGGATTAGTGGTGAATGACAGTGGTAAATGATTAAACCAGCTGTAGCAGAAAATAAAGCAAAAAATAGAGCAGGTCGGATCACAGCTGACCCTTCTCACCCTGGACATGGACTATTTGAGCCCCTCCCCTCGGGCAGGAGGCTACGGTCCATCCGGACCAGAACCTCCCGCCACAAGAACAGTTTCTTTCCCTCTGCCGTTGGACTCATGAACACTCTATAACACCTGACACTTTAACAACAATATTATTTAAGAATAATCTATTTGCACTACCACATTTGCACATTGCACTATCTGCCAACTGTACATTCTGTATATAGTGTTAGTCTATCTTAGTCTATTTTATTCTTAATTTTATGCATGCCTTTTTATATATTTTTTATATTTTATCCATTGCTTTATGTTGCACCTTCGCCGAAGCAAGTTCCTATGTTTGTGAATTTCACTGACAATGGCAATAAACCGCTTCTGATTCTGATTCTGAAAGGAGGAACAAAATTATTACATAAATAAACTCACTGTCATCCACGCACTATTTCATTTGGACAGGGAAAATCTCCACAATTCGCAGGCAGCCTCAGCTCAGCACAGGACAAAAGGGGGTGAACAGGTGAATGAGCGAGGCAATTATACTCTAAGGGCGGAGCAAGGTGCTGCCCAGAGGCGGGGCCAAGGCAGGGCAATGGGTGGGACTAAAGGGGAAACTGTGTGAGAGATTGAGGGATTTTGTATATTTTAAGTCCGCCTAAATTTTCTCTGTGAAATATATGAAGAAGTGAAGCTGGTGTTTGTAGGTTTTGCCTGTTTGACACTAGTTTGGGCTTTTGTTGGTTTTGACAATTCCTCTTTCAAAGCTGAAGCTAATTTAACTTAAAAAATTGTTTAAGGGATTTGTAATATAGTAAAAAAAAAAAAAAAAAAAAAAAAAAGTCCAGGCGGAATCCATATGAAAGTCCTATTAAATTTGAACTTTAGTGTAATTTTTTTAATTTGTGCTTTTGGAGTAAAAACTGACGCTAATTCATCCCAGAATATTTGATTTGACTGAAAATAAGTGGGTCACAGCTTTTTCATATTTAACACGTCCAGCAGCTGATACTTTCCTTTTATCAAATGTGGATAAAAAAGAATAAATAAACAAAAAAGTCCAGCGTCCCTCCGGCGGGTCTCCAGAATCACAACAGGTTAATTCTGCCCAAGCCATCCTATGTAATAAAACTAAATAGTAAATAAAATATAATATAAAATTACAAATGAAAACCATGGATTTAAATCAACTGAACATGTATTAAATGCACCAACAAACAGTAATGTCTTTATGGGAAGGAACCCCAGACCCCCTGTTTAAAGTTGTTTAGAACATTAGAATTTTCCAATACTTCACTTACTGCCCCGGATTTATGAACTTGTTCGGTCACCACATGCAAAAAAAAAAAGTCTACGCACATACTAGATTAGAGACAGTAGGTCGAGCTGAGTTTTGGTGAAATAGGATTCTTTGGATGAGCTCATCTTTAAATAGAACAGACCGCACCAGGCTGGTGACCCCTGATCTAAATAATACAAATGCATTAACAACAAGTGGGAAAGAGAGCGTCATTTAGAACTGACAGATGAAGAATGGGAAAATATATGTATTTCTCAATGGAGGATTACAAAATCACATGTTTGGGGGAAAGTATTAGGTGTGTGTTCACTATACACTTTGTTCACTATAAATTAAGTCTTTATTCATGCTTTATTAAGGTAGGAATAAGTGTAGTTATTATAAAGTGTTACCAGTTACTGTACCCCACCAAATGAAAGAGTAACTGCACCACAAAACATTTACTCTCACTGTGAACGTGTATTTTTGGTCCATGCATTTACTTCCCAGCATGAGTTATGAACATTTTTCGCTGAATAAACAATAAGTAACCAAAATACAGCCGTATCTGTCTGTTTAATATTTCAGAGCATAGATTTCTGGCTCCATCGACTGCTGTTTGTTTGTTTTACAGGTCTTTAGGGCAGTGCCAATCCCTTTAGTGCCAATAACTCACACAACATGTCTATTATTTCCACAGCTTTTCTCTCTTTCTATTTGTTGTGTTCTTTTACAGAGGACGCGCTTGATTGTCATTCTCTATTTACTTGTTTTAACAGACTTTTTTTGGTATTTAAACGCTGCCGATGTGGGTTTTTAACAAGATTTAACACAATTTTATCTTCACGATCGGCTCACTATTACATTTACTATTGATTTCAATCGTGGTTTTAACTTTTAGAGCGTTAAACGGACAGGCTTTTTGGTTGTATTTTGTCTATTTCTTCTTTTTCCACGCTTTGTTGTCTTTATTTTTGCACTATTTATTTATTTATTCATGTATTTCATGTATTCATTCAGTGACATGGTATTAAACATTGTAAAATTAATGAAAAGGAACAGAAAGAAGAACAATCTTATGTCATTTGGACACTTTTTCAACTTGCACTCAACACTGATTAAAGGTTTAAAAACACACTAAACTAAACATTTGCATTTAATAACACACACTCATACGCTGTGTTCACCCATTTAACCACAACAACTTAATTTTCTTACTTATCATGAAAGCGTTTATGTATTTATTGAATGCCAAGTAAAGGAATTTGTGATTTTTAATCGTGAAAAATGCTCTATACCCTACACTAGTGCACCTTGAAAAAATATCCAATGGAGTTAAAGTGCCTCTGACAGGTTAGACCAGTGTTTCCCAACCAGGGGTACAGGGACCCCAAGGGGTACTTGAGGAATTACCAGGGGGCACTTGGAATGGTTTCAGGTTTTAAATGAAGATGAAATGTACTTTTATCTGTAAAAAAATGTGATTGGTTGTAAATTTAGCATCTCTTTGGAGTATTTTGGGCCATAAATATAAATAAAACAATACATACAATAGTAATAACTGACTATATTCAACTAGCAAACCTATTTATTTGCCTGAAACTCAAATTAAGGTGTAAATTAAGGGGTACTCGGAGGGTAAAACTAAACTTTGGGGGTACTTGAGACAAAAAAGGTTGGGAACCATTGGGTTAGACCACTCATGTAACTAAATATATTTAAAGTTTTGCTAAAAATAGTTATACATTTAATCATTTTAAGCAATTTTTTTAGATTTGTAATATCACTTCCTGGTTGTAAATGATGACATCATACTAGGAAATTACTTCGTACAGTGGGCTAAAACTCGGCTAATGAGAGAGATTTTTTGTCTAACAAATCAAAATATTCGTGAACACCTTTATTATGGTGAATTAATGTTTTAAGGGTAAAATAAGTGCATAACCTTTTGATGGAATGAGTCTCCCCAGTGTGATGTCATCAGTTTTTGACTTCCTGTAATTTTAAACAGATTTTTAAACTTTTCTCCACAAACCGTGACACGATTGGTGTAAAACAGTATTTTTTATGTATAATACATATTAATACACCAAATAAAATCAAAATTAGAAAATCGTTCAAACCTGCCATTCGCACTTTAAAGGGCGTACGACAGGATTTCATGATTTTCTGTCTTTGTTTGAAGTCTTAATAGTTGTTATAAATTAAAATGATAGTTTTACACCAATCAAGTAGCCGTTTGTGGAGAAAAGTTGACAAATCTGTAGAAAGTAAACAAATCGATGACATCACACTGGGGAGACAAAGGTTATGCATCATTTACACAAAATAAACTACTTTTTTGACCCTTTATTCATTAATTCAACAAAAACAAAACAAAAACAAAAAGGTGTTCACATCTATTTTTATGTGTAAAAAATTTAAAAATCTGCAATATCATATGAGTTTTGGCCCAGTTTAAAGGTGGTTGCTATGGTAATTTCCTAGTGTGATGTCATCATTTACAACCAGGAAGTGAAGTTAAAAACCTAAAAAAAATTGCTAAACCGGGATAACATTTGTGAAGTATCTTGGCAAAATGTGGAATATTTTTATCTAACATACGTTTTAGTGAAATGAGTAGCTCGACCCGTCAGAGGCCCTTTAACAGATTGACAAATGTGGATGTAATTGACTTTTTTTTGAGTGTCCTGAGCTACTTCTGCACCAAAAAATAACACAAAACCATCACTATTACCAAATTTAAAGAACCAGACAGTGGCACAAACATTAGTTGGCTTGTTATGCACCATATTTTTTAACTAAATGGTCTGTTTTGGTCATGTTTTTGTAGAGGTTGGTGTGCCGTGGCAGCTTTTAAACCCCAAAAAGTGTGCCACAACCCAAAAAAGGTTAAAAAAAAACAACACTGCTCTATACAGTATTTGGTCTTGAATTGAGTAAATGATGTGCCAAGGGCGTGGGACTGGGACTTTTCTTCACAAACGGACCCCTGATTGGTGTAAAACTATCATTTATATCTACAACAGGTTTTATTCCATCAATTAAAGTCTAAACTAGAAAATCATAAAAACCTGTCGTACGCGCTTTAAAGTTCCCATGACAGGTTGGACTACTGCAGCTAAGATAAATATATTTTTTTAAATGTGTAAATTCCTTACAAATTTTATACAAACTTAGCCATTTTTTATGTTTTTAATTTCACTTCCTGGTTGTAAATGATGACATCACACTAGGAAATAAAGACGACACCACACAGTACACTGGGCCAAAACTCATCTAATGTCAGTGATTTTTTTTACTTGACAAATGAAAATATATGTGAACATCTTTATTTACTTAATGTAATGTTTAAAGGGTCAAAAATGTAGTTTCTTTTTTGTAAATTGTGCTACAGCCCTGGTCTTCCTAGTGTGACGTCATCAATCAGAATCAGAATCAGAATCAGAAACTGTTTATTGCCATTGTCAGTGAAATTCACAAACGTAGGAACTTGCTTCGGCGTAGGTGCAACATAAAGCAAAGGATAAAATATAAAAAATATATAAAAAGGCATGCATAAAATTAAGAATAAAATAGACTAAGATAGACTATATACAGAATGTACAGTTGGCAGTGCAATGTGCAAATGAGTAGTGCAAATAGATTGTTCTTAAATAGTATTATTGTTGAAGTGACAGGTGTTACAAAGTGTTCATGAGTCCAACGGCAGAGGGAAAGAAACTGTTCTTGTGGCGGGAGGTTCTGGTCCGATGGACCGTAGCCTCCTGCCTGAGGGAGTGGCTCAAATAGTCCATGTCCAGGGTGAGAAGGGTCAGCTGTGATCCGACCTGCTCGTCCCCGAGTCCTGGAGACGTACAGGTCCTGGACAGATGGAAGGCTGCAGCCGATCACCTTCTCAGCAGAGCGCACAATGCGCTGTAGTCTCTGTTTGTCCCTGGCTGTGGCTCCAGCGTACCACACGGTGATGGAGGAGGTGAGGATGGACCCGATGATGGCCGTGTAGAACTGCACCATCATCTGCGCCGGCAGCTTGGCTTTTCTCAGCTGCCGCAGGAAGTACATCCTCTGCTGGGCCTTCTTGATGATGGAGCTGATGGTTGGCTCCCACTTGAGGTCCTGAGTGATGGTGGTGCCAAGGAAGCGGAAAGAGTCCACGGTGGTGATGGGAGAGTCTGTCAGGGCAAGGGGGGGCAGGGGGGCTGAGACTTTCCTGAAGTCCACGATCATCTCCACTGTCTTCTGGGCGTTGAGCTCCAGGTTGTTGGTGCTGCACCAGGACACCAGCCGGTCCACCTCCCTCCTGTAGACAGACTCATCGCCGTCCGAGATGAGTCCGATGAGGGTGGTGTCGTCTGCAAACTTGATCAGTTTTACAGAGTCGTGGCTGGAGTTGCAGCAGTTGGTGTACAGGGAGAAGAGCAGAGGAGAAAGTACACAGCCCTGTGGAGTTCCTGTGTTGATAGTCCGAGTCTCTGAGACATTCTTCCACTGCCGCACGCACTGCCTCCGGTCCGTCAGGAAGTCAGTGATCCACCTGCAGATGGAGTCAGGCACGTGGAGCTGAGAGAGCTTGTCCTGGAGCAGAGCAGGGATGATGGTGTTCAATGCAGAGCTGAAGTCCACAAACAGGATCCTGGCGTAGGTTCCCGGGGAGTCCAGATGCTTCAGGATGAAGTGGAGGGCCAGGTTGATGGCGTCGTCTACAGATCTGTTGGCTCTGTAGGCGAACTGCAGTGGGTCCAGGGCGGAGGAGGTGAAGGACTTGAGATGGGGCAGGACCAGGCGCTCAAAGGACTTCATGACGACAGGCGTCAGAGCCACAGGCCTGAAGTCATTAAGTCCAGTGATCCGGGGCTTCTTGGGAACAGGGACGATGATGATCAAGTAATTTTCCAATAGATTTTTCAACTTTTCTCCACAAACTGATACCGATTTGGTTTAAAACTATACTTTATATTTACAACAGGCATTAATTCACCAAATAAAGTCAAAATTAGAAAATCAAAAAAAACGTCATGCGCCCTTTAATGTTAAAGGGCTTCTGACAGGTTAGACGACTAAACTAAAATAAAGGTCGGATAAATATATTTGAAGTTTTGCTGAAAATAAATATATATAAATATAAATACAGTTCATAATTTTAGCCTTTTTTTGTTTTTTAATATCACTTCCTGGTTGCAAATGATGACATCACACTAGGAAATTAGTTTGAACACTGGGCTAAAACTCTGCAAATGTGTGAGATTTTTTTGTCCGACAAATCAAAATATATGTGAACACCTTTATTTTGTTGAATTCATGTTTTAAGGGTAAAAAGTTGTTTATTTTGGGTAAATTATGCATAACTTTTGGATGGAATGAGTCTCCCCAGTGTGACGTCATCCGTTTTTTTACTTCCTGTAATTTTAAACTGTTTTTTTTTTTTCAACTTTTCTCCACAAACCATGACTTGATTGGTGTAAAACAATCATTTTTATGTACAATAAGTGTTAATACACCAAATAAAATCAAAATTAGAAAATTGTTAAAACCTGTCATGCGCACTTTAATGTTAAACTTTCTTGCAACAGCAGAGGCGCTGCGCGGACCCGTCACTGTTTGTGTCACGTGACTCGAGGACAGCGGAAGTGCCCGGATCGTTCCTCTACAGCTGTGTGTGCGTTGGCAAAGCTACAGCAAAGAGAAGAGCGCGATCAATGAAAAAACGAAGAGGATTCTGCCGCCAAACCATGACGCCTGACGCTGCGCAAAAGGAGACGCTCGCGGCGCAGAGACGGTGACGCGTAATGGCACTTTTTGGCGCTGCGCAAAGTTGCCATGCGCCTCCAGAAGTGCCGAAGTGAGACATTGATCCGCGCGTTGACGTGTTTGCGCGTCAGGGCCAGGGAAGGACGCGTGAGGGAGATGTCGGAGGAGGGACGGAGGAGCGGCGGCGGTGCGTCTTTGGCACAGGACAGTCCCGGGAGAGACGGCGGAGGAGGAGAGGGGGGGACGGAGGGGGGAGGACCGCGAGACGGAGGGAGCAGCGTCACTGAGGAGGAGCTGAACATTGACAGGATTCACAGAGAGGCGTGTGAGGTGAGACTCGGACACAGCCACAACCAGACTTGTCTTTAAATCCAAATCCACTTTATTTGTATAGCACAGAGCGGCTAGAGCTTCTGCCTCCCAGCAAGGAGATTGTGGGTTCGAATCCCAGACCACCCCAACATCACGTGATCTCCCTGGGTGGAGTCTGCATGTCCTCCCCGTGTTACCGTGGGTTCTCTCCGGGTTCTCTGGCTCCTCCCACCGTCCAAAGACATGACTGTGTTCAGGTTAATTGGTAACTCTAAATTGCCCGTAGTGTGTGAACGTGAGAGTGAATGGTTGTCTGTCCTTGTTTGTCTCTGTGTCAGTCCTGACCACTGTCCAGGGTGTACCCCGCCTAAGGCCCAAAGTCACTGGGACAGGCTCCAGTCACCCGCGACCCCTAACGGGAACAAGTGGTAGAAAATTAATGAATGAAATGAAATTAATTTTATAAACAGAACTGTTTCCAAAGTGCTGCACAGACACAAACATAAAACGGCAAAACACTGTATGAAATAACAACTCAATTTGATCTTAAATAAATTAATAGTCGTGTCGTGATTGACTGTTTGTGTCTTTAATGCAGCTGTCTGTTCAAACACACTTTTTCTCCTGATGTTTAGCCTCTGAAGCCTCTGAGCAGATGACTTTATTTACCTCTTAAAGGCCAGAGCTGCACAATTAAACCAAATCAACAAAATGTCTTGCTTTGATCTGAATAAAAACTGCCAACAATGTAGTTTGGATTTGTACAAACTTGTGCAACAAAAACGCTTACTGCAAAAAAGGCATATCAAAAAATAAGAAAAATAAACTCAAAATAAGATCTTTTTACCCTAATTTAAGTGAAATTATCTGCCAGTGGAATAAGATTATTTTACTTATCAAGTTTACTTAAAACAAGTCAAATAATGTCAATTTGATGTAGTCCTGTCAAGTGAAAAAATCTTAAAATTTTAAGATTAATTTGCTTAATTCAAGTAAATTTAACTAAATTAGATAATCCCTTTGATAATGCGTTCAAAACGACAAAAACGTGACCACGAACTACAAAGACGCCACTAAAAGTGACAAAAATGCAACTAAAACAACAAAGACATGACTAAAAGTGACAAAGATATGACAAAAATACTACAAACACAACTGAGCGTGACAAAAACGCGACTAAAAGTGACAAAAATGTGAATTTGAACAGAATCCTATTAAAAAATAAATCATGCATCTAATCACAATCGCACTGATCAGAAAAATCACAATTAGACATTTTTACTAAATCGTGCAGCTCTATTAAAGATCATTGGAAAAAATCAAAGTGAACATGAATCGAGATAAAATCGAAATCATGATCTGGCCCCAAGAAAATCGTGATAATAATTTTTTGACGTATCGACCAGCACAACCTCTCCATGTTTGAGACGCTCCACATAAAAACATGCATATATTATACACCTTATATTCCTTCTTGTAATCTAGTAACATTTGTTTGAACTGTTTTTACTTGACTATTATTCACCTTATTCCAGAAGTTTCCGTATGCGTCGCCGTCTTGTTTCTGTTGTAGTTCACACGGAGCAGACGAGCTCAACAGAAAATAAGTTCTACATGGACTAAAAAGACGTTTTCAGGAAATCGTTGCGTTGTTGACTTGTTGTTGCTCGTGTTCATTAAACATTTTACACAAATCAATCTACTTTATGCAACATTTTAGCGGCGAGACTTTTCCCTCGTTCGTCATTAGCTTTAACGGAGTTCTCGTCAAACGGAAGAGCGTTTACAACAAAAGTGTGTATCTGTGGCAAAAAACTGCAAAAGTGGGCGGGGCAGAATGAGGTGAATAAATGAGCAGTGTCGTTGGAGCTCCTCAGACGCTGCCTGTGCCTCGTCCGTCTTTCACACGTGATGCATGAGGTGCTTACATAAGACAATACAAATATGTAAATTCATTCAAATCATAAGTGATGAATGAGATCTATAAATAGACGTATCCTGATTTACATACAGTCATTAAGAGCTTTAATTGTTATTTAATGACACGGGAGAGGTAATTGTATTAGACAATAGTAGACATGGGACGATATTGAAATTTTATGTCACGATTATCACGGCCAAAATAATTGCGATTAACGATAATATCACGATTGTTATTAAAATTGCTGACAGTTTGAAAATGTGACATATAAAGACATTACTTTCTCATTATAAATAACTTCTGACATATTTGTACTTTATTATACGTGAAAACATAAACGATCTAGAAGAGAACATAAAGGGTAAGTTGCTTTTTTTCTGCACAATCTGGTGACAAAATGGCGATTATCTTTGTTGACGATTATTACGATTATTATACAAAATGTAGCACAAACGATTAGTGTCTTCCCTTGTAATCACGATAAACGATATTATTGTTTATTGTCCCGTCCCTAGTCACCAGGGGGTACGTGGAATGGTTTCAGGCTTTAAATGAAGAA
This sequence comes from Rhinogobius similis, assembly GCA_019453435.1. Taxonomy (NCBI): domain Eukaryota; kingdom Metazoa; phylum Chordata; class Actinopteri; order Gobiiformes; family Gobiidae; genus Rhinogobius; species Rhinogobius similis. The sequence goes on from CM033623.1 coordinate 37,781,309, forward strand.
GAAATGTACTTTTATCTGAATTAAAAAGTGTCATATAAGCGTATATGTGTAAATGTGGCATCTTTTTGACATATCTTGGACCATAAATATAAGTAAAACAAAAGAATATAATAGTAATAATTGACTATATTCTAGGCCTGGGACGATATTGAGATTTTATGTCACGATTATCATGGACAAAATAATGGCGATTAACGATAATATCACGGTAGTTATTAAAATTGCTGACAGTTTGAAAATGTGACATATAAAGACATTACTTTCTCATTATAAATAACTTCTGTCATACTTGTACTTTATTATAAGTGAAAACATAAACGATCTAGAAGAAAACATAAAGGGTAAGTTGCTTTTTTTCTGCACAATCTGGTGACAAAATGGCGATTATCTTTGTTGGCGATTATCACGATTATTATACAAAATGTAGCACAAACGATTATTGTCTTCCCTTTGAATCACGATAAACGATATTATTGTTTATTGTCCCATCCCTAGACAATAGTGAGACTGGTCTTTGCCACAGAAGAAATCATCAGATTCAACTTTGTTCAATTTGTGGAATTACACTCTCTGAATCAGAGTGTTAACATTTTTTTTACTGAGCGCCACAAATTGAAATCCATTTAAAGGACAGGGCTGTAGACCAGTCGGTGAATATGACTCATAATTGAGTTTAGCAGAGATTTGACTGATCCACCGCACCTTTAACAAGGCTTGAGTTATCTGTCACACTACAATGTCTGTTATTGAAGTATGCTGGTCATTTTTAACATTTGCAAGAAAAGAAAATGGGGCTTAAAAGTGACAAAGACACAACTACAAGTGCCAAAAATTATAGTAAGAGAGACAAAAACCCGACTAAAAGCAACAAAACGTGTCAAAAAGTGACAAAAATGTTTCTTGAGGCGGCAAAAAGTTGACTAAAAAAGCAACAAAAACGCAGCATAAAAGCGACAAAAACGCAGGTAGAAGTGACAAACACACAATGGCAAAAACGGGACTAAAAGCAACAAAGATGCTTCTAAAAATGGCAAAAACGTGAAAAAAGCCCTACTAAAAGGGACACAAACACCCCAGGGTGACAAAATGTGTCTAAAAGTAACAAAAACGTTTCTAAAAGCAGCAGAAACATGACTAAAATCAACTTAAAAGGAACAAAAATGCAACTAAAAATGACAAAGATGCAACTGTAAGTGACAAACATTATTGCTAGCGTGACCAAAACGTGTCTAAAAGTGACAAAAATGTTTCTAGACGCGGCAAAAAAGTGTCTAAAAGCAACATAAAAGCGACAAAAATGCAGCATAAATGTGACAAAAATGTGACAATGTGACACTACTAAAGGTGACAAAAATGATTCCAAAAACGGCAAAGACGTGACAAAAGAACTACTAAAAGGGACAAAAACGCCACAACAAGCAACACTTGTTGTGGCTAATAAAAGTGACGAAAACATGTCTTAAAGCAATAAAACGTGTCTTCAAGTGACAAATGTTTCTAGAAGTAGCAAAAACATGACTAAAGGGAAAAGAGAGGTAACAAAAATGCAGTATAAAGGCTACAAAAACATGTGATAAAACATGTCTAAAAGTGACAAAAATGATTAAAGAAGCGACAAAAACATAACCAAAAGCAACAAAAATGCAGCATAAAAGCGACAAAAACGCATCTTAAAATGACAGACACAAAAACGCTTCTAAAAACGTGACAAAAGAACTACTAAAAGCGATAAAACACAAGACTGAATATGACTAAGACACCACTATAAGTGACACTTTGAACAGAATCCTATTATTAAAACATAAATCACAAATCTAATCACAATGACACTGGTCAGAAAATCGCAATCAGATCTTTTCCCCAGACAGTGCAGCTTGTTTTGACTTTTCTTCCATTCCCAGCGCTCGCCTGGAGGCTCTGCTGCTGTAAATATTGTGGGCCGAGGAACCTGGGCCAGAGCAGCAGAACTTGTCCTCCTCTGGCCGCCCCGCCGCCCCCCGCTCGCTGCCCCTGCTCTGCCTTGGCATGTGAGCTGACAGCCCCATGTCACCCAAGGGCCCCAGGGTCACAAAATGTGTCTAAAAGTGGCAAAAACGTGGCTAAAAGCAACAAAAATGCAACTAAAAGTGACAAAGATGCAGCTGTGACACAAATTATACTAAAAGTGACAAAAACTAAAAGCGAGAAAACATTTATCTTAAAGCGGCAAAAGCATGACTAAAAACAACAAAAAAGCAACAAAAATGCAGCATAAAAGTGACAAAAACATAGGGACAAAAATGCCACAAAAATCAACACAACCGCTACTAAAAACAATAAAAACATGTCTAAATGCGACAAATAACATGACTAACTGAGACAAAAATGTTTCTAGTAGCAGCAAAAAGGTGACTAAGAGCAACAGTAAAGCAACAAAAATGTGTCATAAAAGCGAAAAAAAAAACGCTGCTAAAAATGACAAAAACACTTGTGAAAGTGACAGACACCACAAACAGTGATTAAAAACGTGACTAAAAGCAACAAAATGCCACTAAAAGTGACTTAAATCAACTAAACGTGACAAAAATGCTTCTAAAAACGTCAAAAACGTGACAAAAGCCCTACTTAAAGGGACAAAAACGACACAAAAATCAACACAAATGCTACTGAAAGCGACAAAAAACACAACTAAAACCGACAAAGACACTACTATAAGTGACACTTTGAACAGAATCCCATTATTAAATCATATTTTTCCCCAAACCGTGCAGCTCGTTTTGACTTTTCTTCCATTCCCAGCGCTCGCCCGGAGGCTCTGCTGCTGTAAATATTGTGGGCCGAGGAACCTGGGCCAGAGCAGCAGAACTTGTCCTCCTCTGGCCGCCCCGCCGCCCCCCGCTCGCTGCCCCTGCTCTGCCTTGGCATGTGAGCTGACAGCCCCATGTCACCCAAGGGCCCCAGGGTGTTGTGCCTCCCCCCTCCTCCCCCGCGCCTCCCCCTCTGTCACTGCCGCTCACAGACCCGCGGCTGGCCCTTTGAAGCAGACTGAGAGGTGACATTTGTGCACTTCCTCGGGGATGGAGGAGAAGTTCAGGGTCTTTAACTTGCACAAGGTGTTTGCGTTTTCGACCACGGGAAATCAGGCGAGTGTATTTTGTCACCGGCGCGTTTAATTAGTCGTGAGGAGTAATTAAACACGTGCGATGTTAGATACGCGAAGTGGATGTTATGAGTGGAAAAGTGTAGCCTGCGCTGTTGATAATAACAGTTAGGTCTGGGCGATACGAGGATAAAAATTGAATGGTGAGCTCGTCCCTGTGACAATCTGCTATTTTTATGACATCGTCGTATCGTGATTGATTGTCTCCTGTTGTTTAGCCTCTGAGCAGATGACTTTATTTACTTCTTACACCTCTTAATAATCGCAATAATTCAACTCAATGCACCAAAACACAACTCAAAGCGACAAAAATGCGACTAAAAGTGACAAAGACTCACTTAATTACAACAAACACAAATAAATGTGACAAAAATGCGTCTAAAAGTGACAAAAATGCGTCTAAAAGTGACAAAAATGCGTCTAAAAGTGACAAAAATGCGACTAAAAGTGACAAAAATGCAACTAAAAGTGACAAAGATGCAACTAAAAGTGACCAAGACTCACTTAAACACAACAAACACAACTGAATGTGACAAAAATGCGACTAAAAGCGACAAAATTATGCTTAAAATATGAAACTGAATAGAAAATCTAATCACAATCGCAAAACTGGTCAGAAAAATCACAATGACACATTTTTCCGTAAATCGTGCAGCTCTTTTAAAGGCAACAGAAAAAACAAAGTGAACACAAATCATGATAGGTCCAAACTAGGTCTAAACCAGGACTGAAACCAGCTCTAAACCAAGACTAAAACCGGAAATGAACCAGGTCTAAACCAGTTCTAAACCAAGACTAAAGCAGATCTAAAAGAGGTCTAAGCCCGGACTAAAACCGGAACTGAACCAAGACTAAACCAGGTCTAAACCAATAACAAGGCAAAAATATTTTCTACATTGGGGCCTGATCTGGCCCCTGGGCCTTCAGTTGAACAGCCCTGGTGTATCACAAACAAAGATCATGGTCTGTGTTGGTCCCACTTTGTAGCTGCTGCTGCAACAAAACAGATTAAAAAAAAGAGCTTGTAATACATCGTGACAGTGTATTATTCTGAGACTTTTGACGATTATTTCAGTATTCGTTCCTTCCTTCTGCTCTAACCTCTACAGCACTAAGTCGTTTTTATTAGTCGCCCTTTTTATTAATTCTAGACAAAAAGACCAATCGGCAGCACGTCGAGTCATCAGTATTCAGCGGCATTGCTCAGGTAAACGTACATATTTCCTCTCATAAAAGCGACAGCACATTTAATTACAAAGATTAAAAGTCGCTCCGTCTACATCTGTTTTAATGCCTCCGAGGTCATCCGTTCCTCCTTTTTCTTGACCCAACACAATCTGTCTAACTCCGGATATGTATGTATACGCTCCCCGGTATGTTTTTTAATTAATCGACGGTAATATGTGCTTTGTTACGTGGCTTTTGCAGGCTCAGAAGCAGATGTACGTTGACCCTGGCAGCGGGTACAAGGTTTTCACGGAGTTTGCCCACCGTCGGCGAGGCAGGTGCTGTGGCAGCGCCTGCAGACATGTAAGCAGCAGCAGCTTGTGTTGTCTTTGCTCCGCCGCCGCTCCTGACCCCGGCGCGGACCGCTTTAAAGCAGCTTGTGCTCTTTTAAATTCTAAAAACACATGTTGGCGCGCTGCCGTTTGGCGATGTCGTGTTTTTAACGTCCTTGTAAAGGTAAATACGTGTCAGGAGGAGCAGGCGAAGGGCCGCTCCTGCACGTGTGGTAGGTGGTGCGGCGTTAGCTCGTGGGATATACTTGTCGCTGTCAAATAAACCGAAGTAAACAAATGAATAAACAGCTTAAAGGGCCTATGACAGGTTCTCAATTTAGTGCGTACGACAGGTTTTTAGGATTGTTTAATTATGTCTTTATTCAGTGTATTAATGCCTGTTGTAAATATAAATTACAGTTTTATAACCAATCAGGTCGCTGTTTGTGACAAAAATGCAACTAAAAGTGACAAAGACTCACTTAATTACAACAAACACAACTGAATGAGACAAAAATGCGACTAAAAGTGACAAAAATGCGTCTAAAAGTGACAAAAATGCGACTAAAAGCGACAAAAATGCGACTAAAAGCGACAAAGACTCACTTAATTACAACAAACACAACTGAATGAGACAAAAATGTGACTAAAAGTGACAAAAAATGCGACTAAAAGTGACAAAAATGCGACTAAAAGTGACAAAAAATGCGACTAAACGTGACTAAAATGCGACTAAAAGTGACAAAAATGCGACTAAAAGTGACAAAGACTCACTTAATTACAACAAACACAACTGAATGTGACAAAAATGTGACTAAAAGCGACAAAATTATGCTTAAAATGTGAATTTGAATAGAAAGTCTAATCTCAATCGCAAAACTAGACCGAAAAATCTGGATCTAGACCGAACCAGAACCAGAACAGGATCAAACCAAGTCCACAGCAGGACTAAACTACAACTACAACGAGAATTGGGTGAAAAAAACCTTTCAATCACCAAAAGTAAAACCCTTTTTTGAGAGAAAAGTGACTGATGTGGACGTAGATTGTGCGACGTTAGCTCGTGGAATATACTTCAAATAAATCGAAATTAATGGATGAATAAACAGCTTAAAGGGCCTATGACAGGTTCTCATTTCACTTAAAGTGCGTACGACAGGTTTTTAGGATTTTCTAATTTTGACTTTATTCAGTGTATTAACGCCTGTTGTAAATATAAATTATAGTTTTACATCAATCAGGTCGCTGTTTGTGTAGAAAAGTAGGAAAATCTGTTGGAAATTACAGGAAGTAAACAAACTGATGACATCACACTGGGGAGACAAAGGTTGTGCATAATTTACACAAAACTAACTACTTTTTTTGACCCTTTAAACATTGATTCAACAAAATAAAGGTGATAAATCTGTGATATTAGAAGAGTTTTGGCCCCGTGTACTGTGTGGTTGCTATGGTGATTTACTAGTGTGATGTCATCATATAAAACCAGGAAGTAAAACAAAAAAACAAACCAATTTCTAAAACGTGATAAATGTGTGAAGTATTTAAGGCCTGAGCTCATTGGTGCATGACCCCAAAAAACGTATTTACTTCCGCGTTACTTCCTGATACGGAGGCGGCCATCTTTGCTTTAGGGCGCCACGTGACCACAATCCCCCATGATGCTTTGAGCGACGTGAACGACCAGCAGCTGCAAGTTTTTGTGTTAACGTTAGCTTGTGTGATTGTAATTGTGTTCTTCATGTTAGACACACGTGAAGCGTCTGAAATGAAATAAAATACAACTTACAGGTGTCTCTAGTCGAGCCTTTTCCACGAGCTTCTGTTTGTATCGTCCGACGCTCGTTCACGTGACTCACACATGTTTGTGTCACTTCATATAAAAACGGTCATTTCGGTGATTTTAGAAACGGTAGAAAAGAACATTTCCTTCTATTTTATTTAAATACCGATAATAATTCAGTCCTGTCTGTGATTATAATGTGCAATTATAGAAAAAGGCTGGGCCCAAGAGGCTGCAGTACCTCACACGACCACTAATCAATCTGGGACACAGACAGAGGGGGCGTGTCTTAAGCAGTTCATTTAATACAAACCCATAAATCTGGATTGTTCCTTCATCAAAAATGCAGAGAGTTTATCATAATTTCCTAAAACATGATGTAAAATACAATAATAAATGTGTTTAAAGCAGCTCTGATGTCACTCACATGTGTCTGAGGCTTTTACTTTGACAAAATCATCTACATTTGTCATATTTTGTGATATTCTGAGGTTAATCCCAGTTTCTCAGTGAAATCACATTATGTTCCAATTTTGCCTCCGTTCTGAATTTACAATGTTTTGTTTCCAAACTTTTAAAGGGTCTGTTCTTTCAATCGTTCTTGCTCTTGTAATTGAACAACTAGTGCGCGCCACGATCTGAACACACCATTGATTCCCTGTTATTTCTGTCTCTCCAGTGTCCCTTTGGTCAAGTCAACGTGAAGGACCCGGCCTTGAAGAAAAGATTCAACTCTCTGTTCTACGTCTAGGCCTTTAACACAACACAGGACGCCGCGTCACGTGACTCCCCCGCCCGCCTGTCGCTCTTCGGACCGGCACATATATTTTTAGATTTTTCGTACCGAGTGATGAAACCCGCGCGCAACATCTACCTCCAGCGACAACTCCCGCGACGGAACCGACGGCTTTCTCTCGATTATTTCACACACGGCGAAGAAGAAAAAAAAACAAAACTCTCTCAGTCGTGAAAAGAAAGAGCAACGCCTCGAGCCTCATTTTTTGTTTTGTCTTTAAGAGTATTAAACATAATGCATCATATTCTCTGATGCATTTAGTCGGGTTGTGGGAGTATGGAGATGAAAACTGAGAGCGGTTCAGACGTGCGCCCTCCAGTAAAAAGGCCACGCACGCAAAACTATCTCAAGTCTTTGTGCTCTTTTACTTTGCATTTCTCGTTTTCGCGCCCCTCTCCCAAATGTACAACTCCATGAATATTAACATCGTTTATTCCTCCGCGTGAGCCGGGCCGCGCCGTCTACCTTTGACTGGAGAGGCGGGGTGGTTAAAAATAGGCAGGAGTCGGCGGGTCAGGCCTCACACTTGGCTGCTCGGCTCTTGATAGGATCGGCCTGTTAACAAACACGCCACAGCTGCCCCGGTGGACTCCCGCGCCGCGCCTCCTGGCAACGCTTGGCTGCAACAGAGCGCCCCGCGGCAGCCCGTCTCCGCGGCGGCCTAATGAACTCTCGGGCCCCCTCCATCGCCAGCGCCGAGCCGGGCCTACACACTCGGACCGGAGAGAGAGGGAGAGAGGGATGGGAATTTGACGATAAGAAAGCGGAAAAAAAAAAGCTTAAGGGGAAATATGGCAGTGATGGAATGCCTTTAAAACGGTCTGAGTCTGAAAGTTTCTCCAAGTTTAGTCGATAAAGTGCCTCTGAACCAGGGCTGGGAATTCATCTCAGTCCAATCAAAATCCCACGGTGAATGTGTGTCAATTAACAAATCGCAAAGACTGCAGCAATTTTATAAGTAATGCAGCAAAATATCATGTCTTTTCTGTAGTTTAGACCTTTCAAACTTGTTATGAAATGCATGGGATTCTTGTTTTAGTTCATCAGGGCTTTAAATGTGCATTTTTAAACACAAATGTGACGATGCAAATGCGATTATACCTGTAATTATGTGAACTATGTTATGTAAACTAGTGGGATTAAAGTGTTACGTAGTGCTGGAAAATTGACCATAAATAAATAAATTGACAATAAAAATCCCACTATGAATGGTTGAAATTAACAAATCACAAAGACTGCAGCAATTTTAAAAGTAATGCAGCAAAATATCACATCTTTTCTGTAGTTTAGACAAACTTAAATGAATCAAACTTGTTCTGAAATGCATGGGATTCTTGTATTAGTTCATCAGAGCTCCTGGACCTGTTTTAAATTTGCATTTTTTAACACATGTGACGATGCAAATGCGATTATATCTCTAATTATGTGAGTGAATTATGAACTACAAGAATAATATTTCAGTTTTGTTTGTGGAGATCTAAACTAGTGGGTTTAAAGTGTTACGTAGGGCTGGAAAATTAATCTCAATCCAATCAAAATCCCACTGTGAATGTGTCAATTAACAAATCACAAAGACTGCAGCAATTTTAAAAGTAATGCAGCAAAATATCATGTCTTTTCTGTAGTTTAGACCTTTCAAACTTGTTCTGAAAGGCATGAGATTCTTGTATTAGTTCATCAGGGCTTTAAATGTGCCTTTTTAAACACAAATGTGACGATGCAAATGCGATTATATCTGTAATTATGTGAGTGAATTATGAACTACAAGAATAACATACCAGTTTAATCTAAACTAGTGGGTTTAAAGTGTTACGTAGGGCTGGAAAATTAATCTCAATCCAATCAAAATCCCACTGTGAATGTGTTAATTAACAAATCACAAAGACTGCAGCAATTTTATAAGTAATGCAACAAAATATCATGTCTTCTCTGTAGTTTAGACAAACTTAAATGAATCAAACTTAAACTGAAATGCATGGGATTCCTGTATTAGTTCATCAGGATTTAAATGTGCATTTTTAAACATGCAATTTCGATTATATCTGTAACTACGCCGAAGCAAGTTCCTATGTTTGTGAATTTCACTGATAATGGCAATAAACCGCTTTCTGATTCTGAATTATGTGAGTGAATTATGAGCTACAAGAATAACATTTCAGTTTTGTTTGTGGAGATCTAAACTAGTGGGTTTAAAGTGTTACGTAGGGCTGGAAATTGACCTCAATCCAATAAAAATCCCACTATGAATGGTTGCAATTAACAAATCACAAAGACTGCAATTTTATGAGTAATGCAGCAAAATATCATGTCTTTTCTGTAGTTTATTTGTAGTTTAGACCTTTCAAACTTGTTCTGAAATGCCTGGAATTCTTGTATTAGTTCATCAGGGATTTAAATGTGCATTTTTTAACACATGTGACGATGCAATTGCGATTATATCTGTAATTATGTGAGTGAATTATGAACTACAAGAATAACATTTCAGTTTTGTTTGTGGAAATCTAAACTAGTGGGTTTAAAGTGTTACGTAGGGCTGGAAAATTCATCTCAATCCAATCAAAATCCCACGGTGAATGTGTTAATTAACAAATCACAAAGACTGCAGCAATTTTAAAAGTAATGCAGCAAAATATCATGTTTTTTCTGTAGTTTAGACCTTTAAACTTGTTCTGAAATGCATGGGATTCTTGTATTAGTTCATCAGAGCTCCTGGACCTGTTTTAAATGTGCATTTTTAAACATGTGACGATGCAATTGCGATTATATCTGTAATTATGTGAGTGAATTATCAATTAAACATTACAAGAATAACATTTCAGTTTTGTTTGTACAGATCATAATTTGTGGGGTTTAAAGTCTGTCATGTTTCTCTAATACTGACTTAGTTTGGTGGGAGGGCACCTGTGTTAAATATTTGTCATAGTTTACATCTGTGAAGTTGCAGTTTGTGAAGAAAATTTGAGAAATAAAAGTTTAAAATGACAGGAAGTTGTGCGGAGTTCTAAAATGGAATCCCTCTGTGACGTTATCAAAAAGCGACGTGCAGTTGAAAATAAATGGGCAGTTAACGCTCAACTAGTACATCATTCTGACAGTTTAAACGGTCATTCAACAAAATAAAGGTGTTATCAGGTATTATAATTTGTCAAATCAAAACCATTGTGTCATTTACATGGATGTTGGCCCTTGTTTACAGTCTGGTTGCTATGGTAACAGTTGTAGAATTACCTCTAACTGTGTCATATTTGCTGCTCATGAACAACCAGGAAGTGACATTATAAACTTTAAAACTGTCAAACTGGGGACAAACAGGAAGAATGCTTAGTAAAATCTTAAATATAATCATCTTTACTACGTTTTAGAGAATTGTGACATCTGACCTGTCAAACAGACTTTAAAACTTTAGACATAAGACTGGCTATTTTCCTCTGTGCAGAGAAAATTATTACACCAAATAACTGCAGTTATTCCACTTTGCTAATAACGAATTGTGATTTTGATACGATTGCAGTAGTTTTGCGGCCCTACCTTGGACTGACATCCACAGTGTGCCTCTTGTATTTATGAATATTTGGGACAAACACACCACATGACATGAACATCACTTCATACATGATATTTACTCACATTAAAAAGATTCATGTTAAGCCGATCCTCCTGCTCAGTAAACTAATACATTTGTTTCTGGACTCAGAATGCAGGTTTCCTACCAGAACTATACAGTATTGTGTTATTTTTCAATTGCAATTGTGTTTTTAATGTCCTTGTAAGGTAAATATGTGCAGGCGACATGTCAGGAGGAGCAAAGGGCCACGTGTTGTAGATTGTACGACGTGAGCTCATGAAATATACTTCATTCATTCATTCATTTTCTACCGTTTTATTCCCGTTCCCGGGGTCGCGGGTGACTGGAGCCTATCCCAGTGACTTTGGGCCTTAGGCGGGGTACACCCTGGACAGTGGCCAACTCGTCGCAGGGCTGACACAGAGACAGGGACATTGACAGACAACCATTCACTCTCACATTCATTCACTCGGGACAATTTAGAGTTTCCAATTAACCTACACAGTCATGTCTTTTGGACGGTGGGAGGAAGCCGGAGAACCCGGAGAGAACCCACGGTAACACGGGGAGGACATGCAGACTCCACCCAGAGAGATCGTGTGATGTTAGGGTGGTTCAGAATTCGAAACCACGATGTTGGGGTGGTCTGGGATTCGAACCCACGATCTCCTTATTGAGAGGCAGAAGCTCTAGCCGCTCTGCCACCGTGCACCCCCTGAAATATACTTGTCCCTGTCAAATAAACCTAAATAAATGAATGAATAAACGTCTTAAAGGAGACACATCATGCAGAATTTTTTTTCTTTTAGCTGTTTTAATCACCAAAAACATACCTGGAGTTGTATTTAGCTTCATTCACGCTTTGTTGACAACTCACCTACTTCAGTCAGCATTTCTTAAGTTCTCTGCAGTTTGTGCTTTGACCTGAAACACAAGATTGTCCACATATTTAGTTTCTGGACCATATTTTGGATCAACACCACATATCCATACATCAATACTGACTGAGGTCTTAAAAAGATTCTCAAGCAGAGATATGGAAGCTTAACATTTCTCAAAATTTTTAAAAACGAATTTTTCTTGTTATTTAAAGTTTATTTTAAATCGTTTTTTTTTTTTTCAGTTCAAGCTATGGTGGAAAAAAATGGCGAAATTCAAGGTAAAATTGTATGTAATAGAGGAGTTTCAGTGAATTTTAATACAAAACTCAAGATAAAAATACTTGCCATAGCATTAATTGGTATTGGAGTGAAACAAAAATCACTGGAGCACTAATGACTGAATACATTTCCAAACACACACTGTTTCTTTACAAACTCAGTGCCTCTCCTATTACACTGCATTTCTAAATGAGTTAAAATGTCTTGATTTTAGTGTATTAATCTTAATTTCAGACGTTATTGACTAGTTTAAAAAGTTGAAAGCAGTTAAGACTATTTATTTGATGGAACTGGATTGTTTTACTTGTTTCAAACCCTTTCTGTCTTGTTTTAATACATTACTTCAATCCAAATTATCTTCCATGTGTTAAGATAATCCTACTTACCCCATTAGCAGACTTATTTTATTATTTTAAGTTAAATTGTCCAACCTTGTCTCCAGAAAAATTGGTACATAATTTACGTTTTTGCATTTACGTAGCTATTGTACGTTTTTGTTGTCGAAATACGTTCAACAAGTACGTTTGTGGAAAACGTACGTAAACGTCTGTAAATGAGGGTTACAGTCTGCGTTAGGGTTTATTACTGATAAACTGTAACATGTGGACGTTTTGATTGACATTCTTCTGTAACATCAGGGGAGTAGACAGGGAGGGACAAAGGGTCGATTGTCCTGGGTCCCAAGGTCTTAAGGGCCCAGAATTGGACCCTCTTCCTATTAATTTGTATTAAAGGGGGGCCCACGTGAGGATTCTTGTCCCAGGCCCCCATATTTCTGTCGACGGCCCTGTGTAACATCATTTGCAAAATGAAATATGTACATTTTCCGTTGACGTACTCATGCAGGACAATTTCCCAAAACGTAAAATGTGTATGTTTTCACAGACGTACAATAGCTACATAAATAGAATTACAAAACGTAAATTATGCACTTTTATGCATTTTTCTGGAGACTGGGCTGAAATTGTCGCATGATCCGTCAGAAATACCTTGAAACCTGTGAAACATTCAGCAACTAAATCTCATCGAGTCAAAACTCCAGATAAAAATGATAAATTCAAGCCATTTTAAGCTTGGATAGATTTACATTTTTAGATCATTTGAATTGAAGTAAGAAATAATGTATTGAAACAAGTCAGAAATTATTTGAAACACGTAAAATAATCTAGTTCCATCAAAAAAAAATAGTCTCCACTGATCTTAACCAGTCAAAACGTCAAGTTAATATCCTAAAGTCAAGACATTTTAACTCATCTAGATATACATTTTTCAGATTACTCCAGATCCAATTGAAGATTTCCAATGGCTTTCCAGTGAAATCCAGTTGGAATCAGAGCAGGGCGTACAGTATAATTCTGTTTTCCTGTTGTGCTTGTAAAGAATGATGGCCCTACAAGGACACGCCTGATCCCAGCTCTGCAGAGGGAGACAGGTGGAGTTTATTCGGTGACGCGGTAAAAGCGAGGCAACGATGGAATTTCTGTCGACGGCCCTGTGTAACGTCATTTGCAAAACGAAATATGTACATTTGCCGTTGACAAACTCATGTAGCATAATGTCCAAAAACGTAAAATGTGTACGTTTTCACAGACGTCGTTATTGTACGTATTTTGACAACAAAAACGTACAATAGCTACATAAATGGAATTACAACGCGTATATTATGTACTTATTTTTCTGGAGACTGGGCTGAAATTGTTGCATGTTTTGTCAGAAATACCTTGAAACCCGTGAAACATTCTGCATCACATCAGCAACTAACAGTCATTGAGTCAAAACAACTCAAAACCAGATAAAAATGATAAATTCAAGCCATTTTAAGTTTGGATAGATTTACATTGTAGATCATTTGGATTGAATTAAGAAGTAATGTACTGAAACAAGTCAGAAATGGTAAAATAATCTAGTTCCATCAAAAAAAAAAAGGGTGTCCACTGATCTTAACCAGTTACAACGTCAGAAATTCAGATTAATATCCTGAAATCGACATTTTAACTCATCTAGAAAGAAATCCAAGTACGATCTACGTTCTCCAGTCGTGCTTCTCAGATTAAACAAAAAATAATCCCCCCAATTGAAGACGCTTCGAAAGGCTTTCCAGTTAAATCCAGTTGGAATCAGAGCAGAGTACGTATTTTGACAACAAAAACGTACAATAGCTACATAAATGGATTATAAAACGTAAATGATGTACTTATTTTTCTGGAGACTGGGCTGAAATTGTCGCATGTTTCGTCAGAAATACCTTGAAACCCGTGAAACATTCTGCATCACATCAGCAACTAACAGTCATTGAGTCAAAACAACTCGAATCCAGATTAAAAAATGATAAATTCAAGCCATTTTAAGCTTGGATTGATGTACATTTTAAATAATCTGGATTGAAGTAAGAAATAATGTGTTGAAACAAGTCACAAATGGTGAAATAATCTAGTTCCATCAAAAAAAAAAAAGGGTCTCCACTGATCTTAACCAGTCAAAATGTCAGAAATCCAGATTAATATCCTAAAGTCAAGACATTTTAACTCATCTAGATGTACATTTTTCAGATTACTCCAGATCCAATTGAAGATTTCCAATGGCTTTCCAGTGAAATCCAGTTGGAATCAGAGCAGGGCGTACAGTATAATTCTGTTTTCCTGTTGTGCTTGTAAAGAATGATGGCCCTACAAGGACACGCCTGATCCCAGCTCTGCAGAGGGAGACAGGTGGAGTTTATTCGGTGGCGCGGTAAAAGCGAGGCAACGATGGAGGGCGAAGGTGTCACTCTCGTCACGTACCTGAGCCTCCTCGCCTGCTCGCCCGCCGCTCCGATTCTGCTGCCTGCCTTTTCTGCCTGGGGACTTGTCTGTCACATTAAAGTAGATGCATTGCCATTCAAGGCCCCGGCAGGTCCCGCAGCCGGACCACGAAATAGGCCAACTTTCATGTCTGCCTCAGCCCTCCTCCTCCTCCTCCACGACGACGACGACGACGACGGCAGCGCGCTCGGCTCTGGCACAGTTTGAGTTGTTTTTATTCAGCATGTTGTAGTAGCAGTTGGTGACGGAGACACAGGGAAGGAATTCGGTGAGAAGGGATGAGGTTTGTGTCGTCGATATCGGAGAGTTTTCAGTAGTTCTAATTCTGTGAGGTTGGTTTTTATGTCGAGTTCCAGTTGTGCTGCGTTTGGGTTCAGTTTGATTTCCGACAGACAGAGAGTACCGGTGTTATTTTTAAGTTGTGACCAGGACTGGAGACAGATTTGAGGCACTATTTTGATGATTTGAGATTTGACTTGACAACTTTCTGGAGACAAGGTTGAATCGTCCAACTTTGTCTCCAGGAAAATTGGTACATAATTTATGTTTTTGCATTAAGTAGCTGTTTTTGTTGTTAAAATACGTTAAAAAAGTAAGTTTGTGGAAAATGTGCATGTTGCGTTTTGTAAATTAAGGTTATTCACCTTATTCCGGAAGTTGCCATACACGCCGCTATCTTGTGTCCGTTGTATTAGTTTACACGGAGCAGACGAGCTCAACAGAAAATAAGTTCTACTCGACTAAAAAGCCGTTTTCAGACTGACCAGGAAATCGTTGTGTTGTGACTTGTTGTTGCTCGTGTTCATTAAACATTTTACACAAATCAATCTACTTTATGTAACATTTTAGCGGTGAGACTTTTCCCTCGTTCGTCATTAGCTTTAACGGAGTTCTCGTCAAAAGGAAGTGTGTTTACAACAAAAGTGCGGATCTGTGGCAAAAAACGGCAAAAGTGGGCGGGGCAGAATAAGGTCAATAGTCTACGTTAGGGTTTAAACTGTAACATGTGGACATTTTTGATTAACATTCTTATCTAACATCAGGGGAGAAGACGGGGTGGACAAAGGAGTCAATTGTCCCGGGCCCCAAGGTCTTAAGGGCCCAGAATTGGACCCTCTTCCTATTAATTTGTATTAAAGCGGGGCCCACGTGAGGGTTCTTGTCCCAGGCCCCCATATTTCTGTCGACGGCCCTGTGTAACATCATTTGCAAAACTTGAAACTTGTCTGAAATTGTCGCATGATCCGTCAGAAATACCTTGAAACCAGTTAAATATTCTGCATCTCATCAGCAACCAAAACGACTCAAATCCAGATAAAAATGATCAATTCGAGCCATATGAAAGCATTCGGTGAGAAGGGATGAGGTTTGTGTCGTCGATATCGGAGAGTTTTCAGTAGTTCTAATTCTGTGAGGTTGGTTTTTATGTCGAGTTCCAGTTGTGCTGCGTTTGGGTTCAGTTTGATTTCCGACAGACAGAGAGTACCGGTGTTATTTTTAAGTTGTGACCAGGACTGGAGACAGATTTGAGGCACTATTTTGATGATTTGAGATTTGACTTGACAACTTTCTGGAGACAAGGTTGAATCGTCCAACCTTGTCTCCAGGAAAATTGGTACATAATTTATGTTTTTGCATTAAGTAGCTGTTTTTGTTGTTAAAATACGTTAAAAAAGTAAGTTTGTGGAAAATGTGCATGTTGCGTTTTGTAAATTAAGGTTATTCACCTTATTCCGGAAGTTGCCATACACGCCGCTATCTTGTGTCCGTTGTATTAGTTTACACGGAGCAGACGAGCTCAACAGAAAATAAGTTCTACATGGACTAAAAAGCCGTTTTCAGACTGACCAGGAAATCGTTGTGTTGTGACTTGTTGTTGCTCGTGTTCATTAAACATTTTACACAAATCAATCTACTTTATGTAACATTTTAGCGGTGAGACTTTTCCCTCGTTCGTCATTAGCTTTAACGGAGTTCTCGTCAAAAGGAAGTGTGTTTACAACAAAAGTGCGGATCTGTGGCAAAAAACGGCAAAAGTGGGCGGGGCAGAATAAGGTCAATAGTCTACGTTAGGGTTTAAACTGTAACATGTGGACATTTTTGATTAACATTCTTATCTAACATCAGGGGAGAAGACGGGGTGGACAAAGGAGTCAATTGTCCTGGGCCCCAAGGTCTTAAGGGCCCAGAATTGGACCCTCTTCCTATTAATTTGTATTAAAGCGGGGCCCACGTGAGGGTTCTTGTCCCAGGCCCCCATATTTCTGTCGACGGCCCTGTGTAACGTCATTTGCAAAACTGGAAACTTGTCTGAAATTGTCACACAGTCAGAAATACCTTGAAACCAGTTAAATATTCTGCATCTCATCAGCAACCAAATCGACTCAAATCCAGATAAAAATGATCAATTCGAGCCATATGAAAGCATTCGGTGAGAAGGGATGAGGTTTGTGTCGTCGATATCGGAGAGTTTTCAGTAGTTCTAATTCCGCGAGGTTGGTTTTTATGTCGAGTTCCAGTTGTGCTGCGTTTGGGTTCAGTTTGATTTCCGACAGACAGAGAGAACCGGTGTGATTTTTAAGTTGTGACCAGGACTGGAGACAGATTTGAGGCACTATTTTGATGATTTGAGATTTGACTTGACAACTTTCTGGAGACAAGGTTGAATTGTCCAACCTTGTCTCCAGGAAAATTGGTACATAATTTACGTTTTTGCATTTATGTCGCTGTTTGTGCAGCGTTTTTGTTGTCAAAATACGTTAAAAAAGTACGTTTGTGGAAAATGTGCACGTTACGTTTTGTAAATGAAGGTTATAGTCTACGTTAGGGTTTAAACTGTAACATGTGGACATTTTTGATTAACATTCTTATCTAACATCAGGGGAGAAGACGGGGTGGACAAAGGAGTCAATTGTCCCGGGCCCCAAGGTCTTCGGGGCCCAGAATTGGACCCTCTTCCTATTAATTTGTATTAAAGGGGGGCCCACGTGAGGTTTCTTGTCCCAGGCCCCCATATTTCTGTCGACGGCCCTGTGTAACGTCATTTGCAAAACTTGAAACTTGTCTGAAATTGTCGCATGATCCGTCAGAAATACCTTGAAACCAGTTAAATATTCTGTATCTCATCAGAAACTAAATCTCATCGAGTCAAATCGACTCAAATCCAGATAAAAATGATCAATTCGAGCCATATGTAAGCATTCAAGAGAAGGGATGAGGTTTGTGTCGTCGATATCGGAGAGTTTTCAGTAGTTCTAATTCCGCGAGGTTGGTTTTTATGTCGAGTTCCAGTTGTGCTGCGTTTGGGTTCAGTTTGATTTCCGACAGACAGAGAGAACCGGTGTGATTTTTAAGTTGTGACCAGGACTGGAGACAGATTTGAGGCACTATTTTGATGATTTGAGACTTGACATGACAACTTTCTGGAGACAAGGTTGAATTGTCCAACCTTGTCTCCAGGAAAATTGGTACATAATTTACGTTTTTGCATTTATGTCGCTGTTTGTGCAGCGTTTTTGTTGTCAAAATGCGTTAAAAAAGTACGTTTGTGGAAAATGTGCACGTTACGTTTTGTAAATGAAGGTTATAGTCTACGTTAGGGTTTAAACTGTAACATGTGGACGTTTTTGATTAACATTCTTATCTAACATCAGGGGAGAAGACGGGGGGGACAAAGGAGTCAGTTGTCCCGGGCCCCAAGGTCTTCGGGGCCCAGAATTGGACCCTCTTCCTATTAATTTGTATTAAAGGGGGGCCCACGTGAGGGTTCTTGTCCCAGGCCCCCATATTTCTGTCGACGGCCCTGTGTAACGTCATTTGCAAAACTTGAAACTTGTCTGAAATTGTCGCATGATCCGTCAGAAATACCTTGAAACCAGTTAAATATTCTGTATCTCATCAGAAACTAAATCTCATCGAGTCAAATCGACTCAAATCCAGATAAAAATGATCAATTCGAGCCATATGAAAGCATTCGGCGAGAAGGGATGAGGTTTGTGTCGTCGATATCGGAGAGTTTTCAGTAGTTCTAATTCCGCGAGGTTGGTTTTTATGTCGAGTTCCAGTTGTGCTGCGTTTGGGTTCAGTTTGATTTCCGACAGAGAGAGAGTACCGGTGTTATTTTTAAGTTATGACCAGGACTGGAGACAGATTTGAGGCACTATTTTGGTTATTTGAGACTTGACTTGATACAATGGACTAAGACTTGGTGCTCAACTTGGACTTGGAGCCTCCTGACTTGTGGTTCTCCTCAAAAGAAGATCTACAGTTGTTAATTTGATGTGACCAGGAGGTTTTCAAAAGAAGAATCATTCACAAAAGTCATATAAATTGGAAAAACATGAGACGTCATTGGTAATATTTTTAGTACAAGGACTTGAAACGCCAAGCAGTGGACTTGGACTTGACTTAGACTTGGTCTTGTGAGCCATTGACTTGGGACTTGACTCAGATTTGACCAAATTGAGATTGAGATTCAGTCATTTCAAATATTCAATGAATAGGACCAAATTGGACAAGACGATACACTGAACAAAGATAGTATAAACTCAACACTTTTGTTTTTGCTCCATTTTCCTCAAACTGTACCCAAAGATATATATTTTCTATAAATACAAAAGACCCATTTCTCCCCCATTCACCTTATTCAGCCCCGCCCATTTTTGTCTCTTTTTGCCACAGATCTGCATTTCTGTTGTAAATGCACTTCCTGTTTGATGAAAACCCCGTAAATGGCGATCGAGGGAAAAGTCTCTCGCTAAAACATTATATAAAGAAGATGAAGTTGTGTAAAATGTTTAACGTACACAATGCACCAATTTCCTGGGCGGCCTGAAAACGTCTTTTTAGTCCATGTAGAACTTATTTTCTGTTGCGCTTGTCTGCCCTGTGTAAACTACAACGGAAACAAGATGACGGCGCCCACGACAACTTCTGGAATAATGTGAATATTGTTCACAAATGTGTCTAAATCATGGATGTATTAAATTAACTGGATAAGGTACGCCCCCTCTGTCCGTGTCCCAGATTGATTAGTGGTTGTGCGGGGTACTGCAGCCTCTTGGGCCCAGCCTTTTTTCTAAAATGTCACATTATAATCACAGACAAGACTGAATTATTATCGGTATTTAAATAAAATAGAAGGAAATGTTCTTTTCTACCGTTTCTAAAATCACCGAAATTATTATATGTGTGAGTCACGTGAACGAGCGTCGGACGATACAAACAGAAGCTCGTGGAAAAGGCTCGACTAGAGACACCTGTAAGTTGTATTTTATTTTATTTCAGACGCTTCACGTGTGTCTAACATGAAGAACACAATTACAATCACACAAGCTAACGCTAACACAAAAACTTGCAGCTGCTGGTCGCTCACGTCGCTCAAAGCATCATGGGAAAGTGTCGTCACGTGGCGCCCTAAAGCAAAGAAGGCAGCCTCCATATCAGGAAGTAAATGCGGAAGAAAGAAATTTTTTGGGGTCATGCACCAATGAGCTCAGGCCACAGGGATAAACAGGGCGCCATTTTGGATTCATCTTCCAGGTTTTATTATAGTTCTATGGCTCTAAATCTGTGTTAGTGAGCACTTCGCCTTTGCCGAGATAATCCATCCCACTTCACAGGTGTGACATATCAAGATGCTGATTAGACAGCCCGAATATCACACAGATCTGCCTTAGACTGGCCACAATAAAAGGACACAATGAAAGTTCAGTTTTATCACAGCACAATGTCACAGATGTGGCTTTAAGGGAGCTGCAGTCGCCGTGTGACAGCAGGACGTCCTCCAGAACTTCTGCTTGTGCGTTGAATGTTCATTTCTCTACCATAAGCCGTCTCCAAAGGCATTTCAGAGACTTTAGCAGAAAATCCAACCAGCCTCACAACCTCAGACCTCATGTGATCAGACCAGACCAGATCAGGACCTCCACATCCAGCGTGTTCATCTTCAGATCGCCTGAGACCAGCCCCTGGAGCTGCCCAAACAATCGCTTTAACCAAAGACTGCACAAACTGTCAGGACCCGTCTAAGAGAAGCTCACTCGACTGAAGTTCATAGTCACAACCGACTTGAATGAGCAAAAGATCATGTACGAACTGAATCTGGGACCTTCTTCCTTCAGAGAGCAGCTAAGAACATACAAACTCCACACACAAAGGTCCTTTAAAGTGTGTATGACAGGTTTTCATGATTTTCTAATTTTGCCTTTGCTTGATGTGTTAATAGTTGTTATAAATTAAAATGATAGTTTTACACCAATCAAGTGGCCGTTTGTGGAAAAAAGTTGAAAAATTTGGAGAAAGTAAACAAACTGATGACATCACACTGGGGAGACAAAGGTTATGCATAATTTACACAAAATAAACTACTTTTTTGACCCTTTATTCATTAATTCAACAAAAAAAAAGGTGTTCACATCTACTTTTATGTGTAAAAATTTAAAAAATCTGCGACATTAGATGAGTTTAACCCAGTTTACAGGTGGTTGCTATGGTAATTTCCTAGTGTGATGTCATCATTTACAACCAGGAAGTGAAGTTAAAAACCTAAAAAAATTGCTAAACCGGGATAAAATTAGTAATGTATCTTGGCAAAATGTGAAATATATTTATCTGACATACATTTTAGTGAAATGAGTAGCTCAACCCGTCATAGGTCCTTTAAAGGGCCCATGACAAGTTGAAATACTCATTTTACTAAAACACAGTTAAGATAATTATATTCAAGATTCTGCTAAAAACAAAGCTACTTTTATCCCAGTTTGGCAGTTTTTTAGGTTTAAATTTTGACTTCCTGGTTGTAAATCATGACATCACACTGGGGGATTCTGTAACTGTTGCCTAGAAACCCTGTTGTACACCGAGTGAAAACTCCTCTAATGTCACAGAAATGATTATTTGACAAATAAAAACATATAGGAACACCTTTATTTTGATGAATTAATGTTTGAAGGATCAGAAAAATTTGTTTCTTGGTTGTAAATTGTCCCTGGTGAGTCTCCCACAGTGTGATGTCATTGTGTTTGGAACTCTGCTCTACTTCCTGTAAATTTCAACATATTTTTCAACTTTTCTTCACAAACTGACACCCGATTGGTGTAAAACTATAATTTATATTTACAACAGATTTTATTCCAACAAATAAAGTCAAAACTAGAAAATCGTTAAAACCTGTCATACGCACTTTAAAGGGCCCATGACAGGTTGAAATACACATTTAACTAAAATGCAGTTGAGATAAATATATTCGAATTTCTACTAAAATCTTTACAACTTTGACCCCAGTTTAGCTGTTTTTTAGGTTTAAAATGTTACTTCCTGGTTGTAAAGTATGACATCACACTAGGAAATCACCATAGCAACCAGACTGTACCAGACTGGCCAAAACTCATCTAACGTCACAGATTTTGTTCATTTGACAAAGAAAAACACACATGAACACCTTTATTTTGTTGAATCAATGTTTAAAGGGTCAAAAAGTAGTTTATTTTGTGTAAATTATGCATAACCTTTGTCTCCCCACTGTGATGTCATCAGTTTGTTTACTTCCTGTAATTGTCAACAGATTTTTCAACTTTTCTCCACAAATAGCGACTTGATTGGTATAAAACTATAATTTATATTTACACAAAGTATTAAAACACTGAAGAAAGTCAAAATTAGAAAATCATAAAAACCCGTCATACGCACTTTAAGTTCTGGAAATTAAACCTGGAACTCTCCTTCAAACCGCTTTACATTTTGCACATAAACATCACTTAACCGTCGCGTTTTATTAATAATTGATAATGAAGTTGGTTTAACACGTGCAGACTCTTAATGTTATTACCGGAGAAGGCCTCTGCATGGCATGAATACATTTTGCGGATGGCGGCTGGATTATGCAACCTCCGTAGAATGATGAAAAATGTAGAAATCCATAAAGAGATTTCACCACGGCAGAGTCAGGGAGGAGCAGGGAGGCAGATGTGCTGCAGGTCACAGGCGGCGACACATTCTGCACAAATACACAGAGTTTCCAGCGTTTTTTAACATTTGTATTTAATCAGAAATGCCTCCAGACTTTTATTCAATTATGCCACAGGTGACTGAAGCCAATTAAGGCCCAACATTTGAGATGAATCCTTGCACCAGCTCAGTGTCTGTGCCCCGCTCTGGATCAGGGCGAGTCGACTTTACTTCACTGAGGGCCAGAGTTTTAAGATGGTTTTGTCCTCGAGGCCAGAAACATGTTCAACGCTTTTGAAATATGAAAAACATGTAACGCGAAAGGATTGAATAACATCTGCAGAACTGAACCAAGGCTAAAGCAGGACTAAACCAGGGCTAAACCAGGTCTAAACCAGGTCTAAACCAGGTCTAAACCAGGACTAAACCAGGACTAAACCAGGACTAAACCAGGGCTAAACCAGGACTAAACCAGGACTAAACAGGATTAAACCAGGACTAAACCAGGACTAAACCAGGACTAAACCAGGTCTAAACCAGGTCTAAACCAGGACTAAACCAGGTCTAAACCAGGACTAAACCAAGGCTAAACCAGGTCTAAACCAAGACTGAACCAGGACTAAACCAGGACTAAACCAGGGCTAAACCAGGTCTAAACCAGGGCTAAACCAGGTCTAAACCAGGTCTAAACCAGGACTAAACCAGGTCTAAACCAGGACTAAACCAGGTCTAAACCAAGACTAAACCAGGTCTAAACCAAGACTAAACCAGGTCTAAACCAGGACTAAACCAAGACTAAACCAGGTCTAAACCAGGACTAAACCAGGTCTAAACCAAGACTAAACCAGGACTAAACCAGGACTAAACCAGGTCTAAACCAAGACTAAACCAGGTCTAAACCAGGACTAAACCAACCAAGACTAAACCAGGACTAAACCAGGTCTAAACCAAGACTAAACCAGGTCTAAACCAGGACTAAACCAACCAAGACTAAACCAAGACTAAACCTGGTCTAAACCAGGTCTAAACCAGGACTAAACCAGGTCTAAAGCATGTCTAAACCAGGTCTAAACCAAGACTAAACCAGGTCTAAACCAGGTCTAAACCAGGACTAAACCAGGGCTAAAGCAGGTCTAAACCAGGACTAAACCAGGTCTAAACCAGGACTAAACCAGGTCTAAACCAGATCTAAACTCGGTCAAAACTAGGATTAAAACCAGGTCTAAACAAGGACTAAACCAGGACTAAACCAGGTCCAAACCAGGACTAAACCAGGTCTAAACCAAAACTGAACCAATAACAAGAGATTAAATATGTTCTATATATTTGAAAATACGGAAAATGTTGACAAAATTTGAAAAAGGAACAATAATAATGCAGAAAAAAATAAGAACATTTTTGTAAAAATTCAAATTCTGCATAGTTTTTTGGAGTTAAAACATGAATAATCAGGATTATAATTAGATAATACTATTCACCTTATTCCAGAAGTTGTCGTGGGCGTCGCCGTCTTGTTTCCGTTGTAGTTCACACGGAGCAGACGAGCTCAACAGAAAATAAGTTCTACTCGACTAAAAAGACGTTTTCAGACTGACCAGGAAATCGTTGTGTTGTTGACTTGTTGTTGCTCGTGTTCATTAAACATTTTACACAAATCAATCTACTTTATGTAACATTTTAGCGGTGAGACTTTTCCCTCGTTCGTCATTAGCTTTAACGGAGTTCTCGTCAAACGGAAGTGCGTTTACAACAAAAGTGTGTATTTGTTTATTTATTTATTTAAGGAAAAGGGGGAACAATGTATATTAATGAACATTTACACAAACGTAAATATGCCAGATTATAGCCCAAGGCTAATTTCCATCTGCAGACCCCCTGGCAGGTTAACAGAAAGATAAGAACATACAGTACACTTCAGTTAATCAGAGACAGGAAAACAAGGTTTAGTCATGTTAATACAACTACAAACATTCAACAGAACAAGTCGAAGAGTCACAGACAACAATTAAGACACATCTGTATTGCACAAGCCCTTCTACTGCGGAGTCCTATTACACACACCCTTAATTGCACTGATCCCTATTGCACACACCCTTATATTGCACTGATCCCTATTGCACACACCCTTATATTGCACTGATCCCTATTGCACACACCCTTATATTGCACTGATCCCTATTGCACACATCCTTATATTGCACTAATCCCTATTGCACACACCCTTATATTGCACTGATCCCTATTGCACACACCCTTATATTGCACTGATCCCTATTGCACACACTCTTATATTGCACTGATCCCTATTGCACACACTCTTGCATTGCACCGATCCCTATTGCATTTTGACGTGAAGATATAGTTAAGTGTATGTTGCGCATGAGTAAGTTTCAACATATTTGGGCTCACACATGATCACATGTTTGTCTCTCTCTCAACCATGATTTTAAATGTTTCTTAAAAGTAGGAAACTTGTGCTTTCCCTCACTGAGAGTGGAATAGTGTTCCAGAATGTTACACTGTGGTATGACCAGACATTTTGGGAGAAGGCAGTTTGCCTGAACGGTAGCTCACAGTCGCCTCTGACGGTGGATCAAGTTATTCTTGATCCAGCAGAGCTGACAGATTTTGGTTTGATAAAATCATTCAATGGTGGAGGCGCCATACCATGTAGGACCTTATAGATCAGACAGGCCGCTTTAAATTGTTTAAAGTTTACAAAATTAAAAAAATTATATTTATCAAGAATTTGGCAATGGTGGTAAGAAAAGGGTTTCTTATCTAGGATTTTCAATGCTCTTTTATAACAATGGGTCCAATAACAGTAAGACTTGTATAAGACCAGCTTGTAATACAGTACTCAATATGAGACAGTATCATTGAGTGCAAAAATGTGACCGCTGCTGCTTTTGTGGCAAAAAGAGGCAAAAGTGGGCGGGGCAGAATAAGGTGAAGTGTTTGAAGGTGTTACTTTAAGGGCTGATCTTTATGTTTTATGTGAAAAATTACATCTTGCATTTTGAAAAACAGCTTTCGAAGTTACAATGTCCCATTTAAATCTAAGTCGATTATATGGCGTAATAAAACATCTTACTCCACAAATTAGAATATATTTACAGATGAAAACTCATACACGATGAGTTCTAATATCTTGAGTTCAGGATATTAATTTTAATTTCAGACATTTTGACTAGTTAAGACTATTTATTTGGTAGAACTAGATTATTTACTTGCCTCAAACCATTTCTGACTTCTCACTTCAAACTAAATAATCTGCCAATAATTTTAGTTACCCCATTAGCAACTTTATATTATTATTTTTAGCTAAATCATAGCAGTCAGAAATACCTTTGAAACTGGTATTGAGTCCAAACTACTCAAATCCAGATAAAAGTGATAAATTAAAGTCATTTTAGGTGAGTCTACACTGCAAATAAAGTTCTAGTTGAGTTCAAATGTCTTGATTTCAGGATATTAATCTGAATTTCAGATGTTTTTTCTCGTTAAGATCAGTGGAGACGATTTATTTGATGGAACTAGATTATTTTAATTGTTTCAAACTAACTTGTTTAACTTTAACTTGTTTCAATACATTATTTCTTATTTAAATCCAAATTATCTGTCAGTGGGTTAAGATCATTTTACTTACCCCACTGACACATTTATTTTCTTATTTTAAGCAAAATTATCGCAGGATCTGTCAGAAACACCTTGAAACCAGTGAAATATTCTGCATCACATCAACAATTAAATCTCATCGAGTCAAAACTACTCAAATCCAGATCAAAATGATAAATTCAAGCCATTTTAAGATTGGATAGATTTAAATTTTTTGCTGTGTAGAGACTAACTAACCAAAAAATGAGAAGGCTTTTCATAAAAATACAAACAAAAATTCAAAAACCAGCACTTGAACCTCCTATTCCTGCTGTCTTTTGCCTCTTTGGAGTCAGCGGTCGACTTCCCGCCGCAGCATATGTCATTCCAGGACAGTTCTGATGCGTCCGTGTGCCTTTCACTGCACTCGCCCCGGAGGAAACTGAGCCGGAGCTGTCCAGTTCTGAACGCTGACCAGACGAGCCGCAGTCAAAACCCGGTGACAGGCCAAAACCGCCGCCGCCGCCACAACCGCACCCACCCCGGAGCCAGCGCCCTCACGCACAGCCGCTTACCCACAGCGCACAGACCAGCCAGCCCCTGACACCGGCTGGCACTGGCAGGGGAGAGTATAAACCCAAGTGTCAGTCGAGTGATGCCCAAAAGGAACATCAGTCCTCCTTTGTGCACTTGTGCCTGGGCGCGTGTGCGGGCGGGGACTCGGCACAGTGTGGGGACTCGGGTCTGAGAGCGCAGTCACTGTATGCACCGCAAAAGTGAGTTTAAAGAGGAGTTTTTTTCGCAGCGAGTACGTGAGGAGTTACCAGGGGGCATTTGGAATGGTTTCAGATTTTAAAAGAAGATGAAATGTGCTTTTATCTGCATTAAAAACGTGTTACACTGCAAATAATGGCGTTCTAGATGAGCTAAAATGTCTTGATTTCTGGATATTAATCTGAATTTCAGACGTTTTGACTATTATTTATATTTATTCATAGATTATTTTTTGTTTAATCTGCGAAGCACGACTGGAGAATGTAGATCGTACTTGGATTACGTACAATTCTGGAGTAATCTGAAAAATTAATATCTAGATGAGTTAAAATGTCTTGATTTCTGGATATTAATCTGAATTTCAGACATTTTGACTATTATTTATATTTATTCATAGATTATTTTTTGTTTAATCTGCGAAGCACGACTGGAGAACGTACTTGGATTATGTACAATTCTGGAGTAATCTGAAAAATTAATATCTAGATGAGTTAAAATGTCTGGATTCGAGGATATTAATCTGAATTTCAGACGTTTTGACTCGTTAAGATCAGTGGAGACGATTTATTTGATGGAACTAGATTATTTCACTTGTTTCAATCCGTTTCTGACTTGTTTCATTACATTATTTCTTACTTCAATCCAAATTATCTAAAATGTAAATCAATCCAATCTTAAAATTGTTTGAATTTATCATTTTTATCTGGATTTGAGTAGTTTTGACTCAATGACTGTAAACTCGGCTACTGTCAGAGATTTTTTTGTCCGACAAATCAAAATACATGTGAACACCTTTATTTTGTTGAATTAATGTCTTAAGGGTGAAATAAATAGTTTCTTTTGGGTAAATTATGCATAACCTTTGGATGGAATGAGTCTCCCCAGTGTGATGTCATCAGTTTCCTGTAATTTTAAAAAGATTTTGCAACTTTTCTCCACAACCTGTGACATGACTGGTGTAAAACAATAATTTCCATGTACATTACGTATTAATACACCAAATAAAATCAAAATTAGAAAATCGTTAAAACCTGTCATACGCACTTTAAGGCAGTGATTCCCAACATTTTTTGCCTCGAGTGCCCCCTAAGGTTTGGTTCACACCCCTTAACTTGAGTTCCAGGCAATTAAATGGGTTTAATAGTCACATATTGTCAATTATTACCATTATCTCTATATTTTAATTTGATGTATGGTCCAATATCCACCTTATTCTGCCCCGCCCACTTTTGCCGTTTTTTGCCACAGATCCGCACTTTTGTTGTAAACGCACTTCTGTTTGACGAGAACTCCGTTAAAGCTAATGATGAACGAGG
This sequence comes from Rhinogobius similis, assembly GCA_019453435.1. Lineage (NCBI taxonomy): Eukaryota > Metazoa > Chordata > Actinopteri > Gobiiformes > Gobiidae > Rhinogobius > Rhinogobius similis. Next base: position 37,809,686 of record CM033623.1, read on the forward strand.
GAAAAGTCTCGCCGCTAAAATGTTACATAAAGTAGATTGATTTGTGTAAAATGTTTAATGAACACGAGCAACGACAAGTCACAACACAACGATTTCCTGGTCAGTCTGAAAACGTCTTTTTAGTCCATGTAGAACTTATTTTCTGTTGAGCTCGTCTGCTCCGTGTGAACTACAACGGAAACAAGACGGCGGCGCGTACGGCAACTTCAGGAATAAGATGAATAGTCCAAAAAAATGGTAAATTGACAACTCATAACACTTTTTGATAAAAGTACATTTCATCTTCTTTTAAAACCTGAAACCATTCTAAGTACCCCTTTGGGTCCCTGTACAACTGGTTGGGAAACACTGCTTTAAGGCAGTGGTTCTCAAACTAGGGATCGCGAAATGATTTCCGGGGGTCTCCAGATGACGGGGAAAATTTTATACAATAGTCTTAAACAAGGCTTGATCCCCTTCAGATGCAGTGGTGAATGTAGATTCCTATTTGTCGACCTATTAAAGTCATTTTTCTAGGTCTATATTCTCAAAATAAAATCAAACATTAGATATAAGGCTAATTTATCACCCTGCTTGTCGCCTATTTTTTGTGTTTGGGGGCCGCGAATGTAAACTATTGTTATTTTTAGGGTCGCAACTGAAAAAGTTTAAGAACCACTGTTTTAATTTTTACATTTCTATATTCACTTTATTCCTGAAGTTGTCGTACGCGCCGCCGTCTTGTTTCCGTTGTATTAGTTTACACGGAGCAGACGAGCTCAACAGAAAATAAGTTCTACATGGACTAAAAAGCCGTTTTCAGAATGACCAGGAAATCGTTGTGTTGTTGACTTGTTGTTGCTTGTGTTCATTAAACATTTTACACAAATCAATCTACTTTATGTAACATTTTAGCGGCGATACTTTTCCCTCGTTCGTCATTAGCTTTAACGGAGTTCTCGTCAAACGGAAGTGTGTTTACAACAAAAGTGCAAAAAACTGCAAAAGTGGGCGGGGCAGAATAAAGTCAATATAGTCTTAGATTATCTTTTATCTTATTCTTAATCTTATGCATGCCACTTTTATATATTTTATTATATTTTGTTCATTGTTTTATGTTGCACCTTACGCTGAAGCAAGTTCCTATGTTTGTGAATTTTGATCACTGACAATGACAATAAACCGATTCTGATTTAAGGCACAAGAAACACGAGTGCACACGGCGTCCCCAGCAGACCCTTCAGCCCGGCGCGTGTGTGTGTGATGTACAAGCAGCGTTTGAGCAGCTCCTACATCAACGTCTGCCGTTTCCACACAGAGACAATGTCAAGTCGCCTCCGGGCAGCCGCCTGTGCACTGGTCATATGGACAACACCTCCCTGTGGTGGAATTAGCCGGAAAAACACCGTGAGTGACAAGCGCCGCGGCCGATAGCTTCAGACAGGGCCGGACCGTAAATAGCACACGTCTTCCTCCACTTCCTCCTCCTGGCGCCCGCAACTGGTGGTCAAGCCCCATGCCACGCGGTGCAGATGTGACCGGAGAGAGCGGCGCCGGTGGGCAGTCCCGGTCGCACGGAGGATGTACATATAGCTGCTGTTTAACCTTTAACTTCATGCGTTGCCGGGTTTGATCTCGGGCGGACGGAGGGCGAGCGAGAGGGCGGACTGTGGGGGACACCCGGGGCTCGACGATAGGTGCATCATGAGGAGATTATAGACGTGTCTGAGGAACGTGGAGAAGATGCCCGTGCTGTTCAGCTAGACCTGGGCTGTTCAACTGAAGGCCTGCGGGCCGAATCAGGCCCACCAAGGGACATGATCCGGCCCTGAACGCATCTTCCAAAATATAGAAAATATTTTATTTGTTATTGGTTTAGTCCTGGTTTAGATCTGGTTTGGACCTGGTTTATACTTGGTTTTGTCCTAGTTTAGACCTGGTTTAGTCCTGTTTTAGACCTGTTTTAGTCCTGGTTTAGTCCTGGTTTAGTCCTGGTTTAGACCTGGTTTAGTCCTGGTTTAGACCAAGCTTATGCCTGGTTTAGTGCTAGTTTAGACCTGATTTTGACCTGGTTTAGACCTAGTTTAGTGGTGTTTAGACCTAGTTTAGTCCTGGTTTAGTCCAAGTTTAGAACTGATCCAGTCCTGGTTTATGCGAGCAATGATTTTCCTCTTTTTGAGAGGGGGATGGGGCTCTCAGATCTCATGTTTTCTATTTAATCTTTCAAGGACTTTACTCAACCACATTGCATTTTAGTACAACAGAAATAGATTAAAGTGTAGAAAAAAACTAATGATAAGCCCCATGCCACGCGGTGCAGATGTGACCGGAGAGAGCGGCGCCGGTGGGCAGTCCCGGTCGCACGGAGGATGTACATAAAGCTGCTGTTTAACCTTTAACTTCATGCGTTGCCGGGTTTGATCTCGGGCGGACGGAGGGCGAGCGAGAGGGCGGACTGTGGGGGACACCCGGGGCTCGACGATAGGTGCATCATGAGGAGATTATAGACGGGTCTGAGGAGCGTGGAGGATTTATCGTCGAGCGACACACGTGAGAAGATGCCCGTGTTGTTCAACTGAAGGCCTGCGGGCCAAATCAGGCCCACCAAGGGACATGATCCGGCCCTGAACGCATCTTCCAAAATATAGAAAGCATTTAATCTGTTATTGTTTTAGGCCTGGTTTAGATCTGATTTAGTCCTGTTTAGTCCTGATTTAGACCTGGTTTTGTCCTGGTTTAGACTTGGTTTAGTCCTGTTTTAGATGTGTTTTAGTCTTGGCTTAGTCCTGGTTTATTCCTAGTTTAGACCTGATTTTGACCTGATTGAGACCTATTTTATTCCGGGTTCTCACTTCGTTTAGTCCTGGTTTAGACTTGGTTTAGACCTGGTTTAGTCCTGGCCACCATCCCCACGTAAAGCGCTCGTTTAGTGCGCACTTTGTGTGCACTTTCGCACGGGCTTCGCCCGTTTACAACGATAATGTTAAATTTTCCCACTACTAATTGGTATGCACAGAACGTGCATGAGTTGGGGAATGCGTTTGAGTGTTTGGAAGCGGGCGAGCGCTTCGCGCTCGATTTGCTTTGCTTTGCACGGCACTACGAAACTAATAGGCCTCTCGCCAGCTTGTGGCGCTTTGGCCTAATAAATACATGCTTTTGAGGGCCCCTCCCTGTCCTGGGCCCCGAAGAAACTAGTGCCATTTACCCCTCCAGTCCGACGCCCCTGTATTTGAGAACTTTTGAGTAACTTTATTTTTCAACTTTTCTTCACAAGCTGTCACTTAACTGATGTAAAACTGACAGTTATTTACTGGCAAACAAAGTAATTAGCTCAGAAGAAAAACATGAAAACCTGTCATGTAGACTTTAAGCTCTACAAGTCATTCATACATCTACAGTCTATGAGTCTATAGATTTGTACTGTATTTATGATATGTGCGTGTGATTATTTGTCCTTTGCATTTGACCCTCTATAAATCCTTCAATCAGTGTCAAAGGGCCAAGAATAAACACATGTCTTTGATTGTTTGTGTGTGCTCATGTAGAAAAACACAATTCCATAAATACAATGTCGCTCGAGTTCAAACTGCAACTAATAACAACCGTCTTCTTTTCACTTTGCAACTGTCCAAGCTTCTCAACTTTATCTGGATTCATCAGGATTTACACAGTTTATGTGATCATAACTTATCGTTCTAACTTCTGTTTTAAACTGACAGAAGAGGAAGGCTACAGGAAGAAGCTGAAACAAAAACATTTAACTTATTATATCCATTAACGTTGTTTGTGCATACTAAAATTAACTTTCCAATAGTTTGACCGAGCATAAAACTACACTCAGACAGATAATCAGTGGTGGATTTACTAACAGGTAACAGGACACAATTGCCAAGGACCCCCAACCTGAAGGGGCCCCCAATAAGAAGCATCATAGACTCAATAATCTAAAACAGTTCGCTTAATATCGCAATAAAACAGTGCAGTTTATGTTTTAACAAGAAAAAGAGTCAGGGATTGTCAAATGTATTAATTCTGCCCAAGCCTCCAGCTAAATAGTAAATAAAATATAACATTGTACAATTAGAAATTAAAGTAGTGTATTTAAATCAGCTGAACATGTGTTAAAATGCACCAACAAACAGGAAAATGGTCGGATTACTTACATATCCAAACCCCCCTGACTGAACATATAGCTACTGGACATAAGAATTAGTAAAATAATCAAGCAGGTCTCCAGAAAAATCTGTACATAATTAAAACATTTTTCACATTTACGTAGCTATCGTACGTTTTTGTTGTCAAAATACGTTTAATTAGTGTGTTTGTGGAAAATGCACACATTTTTCGTTTTGTAAAGGAGGGTTAGAGTCTGTGTTGGGGTTTATTATTGATAAACTGTAACATGTACGTTTTTGATTGATATTCTTATAACATAATTTGCAAAACGTGAAATATGTACATTTACCATTGACAAACTAATTTCCAAAAGCGTAAAATGTGTATGTTTTCACAGATGTTCTTATTTTGACAACAAAAACGTACAATAGCGACGTAAATGGAATTACAAAAACATAAATTATGAACCTATTTTTCTTGATATTGGGCTAAAATAATAATAATAATTAAAAGAAACACAACAAAAAGCAAGCTTCCTTTCAAGAACCATTCAAGAGACACGACAGAAAAGTTAAAAATCATTTTCCCTTGGGCCCCCAAATTCCTAGCGCCGCCACTGAGCCTACTACATCAACTCCATCCCATTTTTGCGTTTAAAACCTCAAACAAACGCAATCCACTGCTTTCTTTGTCATTTTTTCAGCGACTGGAGTGAAACCAACGTGCCGTCCGTCCCTCTCCAACTTTCCACCGTCCCCGTTTTGCAAACCACTCCACTTCACTCCACGCCGAGTCCACATTTCTTGTCGCTCTTTCATCCGCGTTCGATTGAAGTTTCCGCCCGTTTGACAGCTTTGACACCGTCCCGTGTAAACCGACGCTCTTACACCCCCCTCCCAATCCTGCCTGGAACATCATATCACCATAAACTACTTCCATCTATTATGTTTTCCTTGTCCTTTCTACTGTGGCCAGATCTGGACTAATCTGCGGTCCCCTGGAGGATGAGCGCGTCCCCCGGCGGAGGTGCGGAGGGGGGAGAGCGGCGAGGGGGGTTCGGGGGAGGCAGCAGTTGGTGTGCACGGAGCAGCAGAGGCGCAGGCTGGCTAGTTAAGAACTCCTCTCTCCTATCCTCCATCTGCCAGGGAGCGGGGCTGTGATTTGGGCTCCAGCAGAGCAGCAGAGCAGGGAGGAGACGGGAGGAAGGGGGAGGCGAGGGGGGGAGGGAAAGTGTGCAGGAGAAAGGGAAAAGAGAGATGGAAATGAAAACACGGGGAAGCTTTAAGTCTATTATTAGAATTTAGCCCACATTCTGCTGGGTTTGTGCTCGATCGTAACTCACCTTTCACTGTGAGGATGTAAAGCTAAGCGCGGCGGGAAATTAACGAATTAAAAACACTGGAGTTGTGGTAATTGAGTAGATTTTTGGGGAGTTGAACTTTATGTTTGGACAAAGACGCAAAAAGGAACTGCTTTAGCCAATGAATTAGGTCCAAAACGACTTAATTCTGCGTTTTAAACTGTTAAATGAATCAAATCTGTAGAAGAAACGGGTCTAAAATGATTTAAAATTTGCATCAAAATCAAAAAACACTACTTTTCATAGTAGAAAGTCATTTTTGATCTCTACTTTACTTTACTTAAGGTCTATATGACAGGTTAGACTACACATTTCACTAAACTGTAAAACATGGTAACACTTTATAATAACTACACTTATTCATGCCTTAATAAAGCATGAACAAAGACTGAATTCATAATCAACAAATAGTTTATTAAGAATGATTCAGGATTAGTAACTACTTAACAAATATTCTAACCTTAATTTCTAACACTAACCTTAACCTTAATTAAGTAGTTACTAAGCCTGAATCACGTTTAATAAACTATATATTCATTATTAATTAAGTCTTTGTTAATGCTTTATTAAGGCAAAATAAGATGTAGTTATTATAAAGTGGTACCTAAAACTTATGATTTTCCAATTTTTACTTTATTCAGTGTCCTAATACCTCTTGTAAATGTAAATAATAGTTTTGCACCAATTACGCAGCTATTTGTGAAGAAAAGTTGAAAAATATGTTGAAAATTACAGGAAGTAAACAAACTGATGACATCACACTGGGGAGACAAATGTTATGCATAATTTACACAAAACAAACTACTTTTTTGACCCTTTAAACATTGATTCAAATGTTATTTTTGTCTTTTTCAAATGAAAAAATCTGTGACATTAGAGGAGTTTTGGCCCAGTCTGTGGTTGCTATGGTAATTTCCTAGCGTGATGTCATCATTTACAACCAGGAAGTAAGATTAGAAACCTACAAAAATAGCTAAACTGGGGTAAAATTTGTAAATATTTGAGCAGAATTTGAAATATATTTATCTTAAGTGCATTTTAGTGAAATTAGTAGTTCAAACGGTCAGAGGCACTTTAAGATTTTACTAAGCAATTTGCCCATTTTTACCCAGTTAGACAAGTTTTGGAAGTTTATAATGTTACTTTCTAATTGGAGCAGAAAAAATATGACATTGTTAGAAGAAATTCCACAACTGTTTTTGATAAAAAGAGCAAAAACCCAAAAGAATAGGTTCTGTTCACGTTCTAGAATGTGACACTTTTCTCCACTGATACTTTTCTCTATTGACAACATTCAAATTTACCGTGAAATATCTCAAAGGTAAATCCACAAATGTTGAACCTGATGATTTCTTTCAGTGATTCGACCCCAGAACTCATTATTTTACAACCGAAATGAGCATTTTAACAACATTCATTTTAGCTGCGCGCCATCTGTATTAAATATCACTGTTACTATTGCACAACAGTTAGGAATAAACAATAAATGATACCTAATAACACTTTTATTTTGTTGAATTATGGTTTAAACTGTCAGTAAAAAATGTACCTTGCAAATAGAGCTGCAAAGATTAATCAAGTCGACTATAAATAATAATCCACTAATCATTAACTGAACTAAACAGACTCTAAAACACACGTCAAAATACCTTTTAGAACAAAGACTGTGACATTAAAACATCAAAATGTCAAAAAAAGAATAGATTATTGCAGACTTTCATCAATAATACACTTCATTCATAAATATTCTCGATCTAGAAGCCTATAACTTGGTGCGGTGGCGTCTCTTGCTCGTTTCCGAGGATAAAGATAAGTTTAAAGGTGCTCACGTTTTTCTAATTATGACTTAGTTTGGTGGGAGGGCACCTGTGCTAAATATTTATCATAGTTTTTCATCTGAGAAGTTGCAGTTTGTGAAGAAAATTTGAAAAATAAAAGTTTAAAATGGCAGGAAGTGGAGCCGAGTTCTAAAATGGAATCCCTCTGTGATGTCATCAAAAAGCGACGCACAGTTGAAAATAAAGACAATTAACACTCAACCCACACATTTTTCTGACACTTTAAACAGTCATTCAACAAAATAAAAAAGATATTATTTGTCAAATCATAACTATTATGTAATTTATATGGATTTTGGTCCTTGTTTTCAAATGGTTGCTATGGTAACAGTTGTAGATTTACCTCTATCTATGTCATATTTGCTGCTCATGTCCAACCAGGAAGTGACATTTTAAACATTATGAAAACTGTCAAACTGAGCACAAACAGGCAAAATGTTTAGTCAATTCTTAAATATAATTCAGTACATTTTAGTCAAATGTGTCGTCAAACCTGTCATATAGACTTTAATGCCGTACTGTGGAGCATTACAGACCAAGACATAACACATTTAAAGTATGGAAAGAAAGAATTTGTTTGAAGCATTATCAATAAATTGTCTGTTGAGACTAAATAAACAACTATTGCTAAAATAAACAAGTTTCTACTCAGCAATAGATTATTTTCCATATCTGTTTAATCTCAGTTACTTTCTATGTTTAGTTTCTTTATTTAATGGGCCTTTATCGTCTTGAACACTGTGCCGTTTCCCCTGTGTTTCCAATTATTTGTTCATTTAAGATTCTCTGGCCTTAAGTCGTTATTGTACAGCACAGTTAAAGCATGAGACGGGAAGAGAACGTAAAGGTTTTGAATGTACTTTTCTTTGTAAACTTGGCTGAGCCTCACTACTCCCCCTGCTGGATGACTTTTACAGGTTACTGTGAAGAGCTTTTTTATCCTGGATGAGGAAAAGGCCAAATAATTGATGAAATTTGAATGTTTCCACTGTTTATTCATTCTTTTTGGCCCCTTGGAAACTTCAAACTATGGCCTCATGTGTTAAAACATTAAAATAACTGCACTCGGGGCAACACAAACTCAGACAAAATGATTGAGATCCCAAATTGCTAAAATCAACAATCTATACCCTTAAAACT
>CM033623.1:37818221-37996982 GCA_019453435.1 Rhinogobius similis
CAGGACATTGTACACGAGCTATAATCACTTTTCTTTTGTAATAATAATTGTAGATATTGTTGTTCTGTTCTTAATAATTCTGAATAATCATAATAAATTGTGATATTTCTTTGTTGAATATTTGCATTAAAGAGCAGGACACACCACCAGTTAATCTTCATAATATTTAGATCATTGGGTCATCTTGAACGATAGAGATCACTTTGTGGCCTTAACATAAATGTAAAGCGTTCCAGCTAATCGTTTCTCACAGCTAATGCTAACATGTAAACATTATTAAAACGTAAAATACAAGGAAACAACCAAGTAAAAGGTTAAACAAAGATTGCGTCACCGTTTTTACTTAGAGATCAGTTCAGTTTGCTATTTTAATTTGTTTTGATACTTTTTATGGCTCAAAATTAGCATTAGCGTTAGCACTGACACACAAACACATACATTTATCGACACACTGGGACGTTTTCACCTCATTTGTGTAAGTTTTTAACATATTATCTGTAATATTCCCCCATAACTATGTCCAATGTGTGATCTTTAAGTATTTATTGATTTTAGCGCGACTTGGTAAAAACTGAAGATAGAATTGGACAGGAAGTAGTGACTGACGCTAACAGTGAGCTAGCCAGGCGCATTTTTTTACCCCCAACCCACGCACACGGTTTATTTTTTTTACAACCAATTAAAATAATGAATCAAAAATTACTCACTGCTTTTACTAATACTTCAGTTTGCTAGTTGAATTTGTTTGTTTTGATACTTTTCATGTCTCAAAATTAGCATTAGCGTTAGCATTGACCCCGCAAACAAATACATTTATCAACACAGATGTTTTCAACTCATATTTAAAGTCTGTAACATTCCTCGACAGCTCTATGCCACTGTGTGATCTTTAAGTATTGATTTTAGCACGACTCTGCAAAAATTGAATTGGACAGGAAGTAGTGACGTTAACAATGAGCTAGCCGTCATTTTTTCCCCTCCACCCCACACACTGTTTATTTTTTTACAACCAATTAAAACTTGAAGTAAAGACTACCTGACTGTTTTTACTTGTAGATGACTTCAGTTTGCTATTTTGTTTTGTTTTAATGTTTTTTACACCTCAAAATTAGCATTAGCAATGACACACAAACGCATACATTTATCAACACACTGGGAAGTTTTGCAAAAGTTTTTAACATTTCCCCCATAACTCTTTGTCTACTGTGTGACTTTTAAGTATTTATTTGCGTGACTTGACAAAAATTGAAGATAAAATAGAGCTTGCGATAAAATATCAAAAAACAACTGTTACCATGGAAATCCACCTTGTTTGCTATTGGTGTGCTAAACTTACATAGAAAAACATTAGCCAAAAAAACAATGTAAAAAAGAAAACAAAAAAATCCACAGAAGATAAATGTATTTAAGAGAAGTGACCCAGCAGTTTATCTATACATAGTGTTAGAATACTTTTTAATTGACCGCTAAATTTTGTATTTAGCCCCATAATCTTAATTTCCATTGATTTTGAACATTGGGCTAACTGAAAATTCTGTTATGTGTGACGTCACGATCCCAAGCTCAATTGGACAGGAAGTAGTGACGCTAACACTGAGCTAGCCGGGCGCTGTTGGGCACTGAGGCTTCAATTTTTCCCCCCAACCCACGCACACAATAAATTTTTTTTACAACATTTTTTTCAAAATTAAGTAGAAGTAAAGTTAGGATTAGGATTAAAATTGGGTTTAGAAACAGATGATTTGTTTAAATTCAAGGCTTTGGGAGAGGTTAGCTAACCAGATCCCAGAAAAAAATTACACAACAAAGCCTTTATTGCACAGAAACAGAGAATTTTCAGTAGATATTTGACATTATTTGATAAATCAGTACAGTATATCCCCTCATGTATCCAATATTTCACACGTTTCTTCACTTTTTTTCTCTCCAGGCTGTAACGAGAACGACACCGACCACTTGGACCGGGACCAGCAGGCCTACGCTCCCACGCAGAAGACCAAACGCATGCGCACCTCCTTCAAACACCACCAGCTGCGGACAATGAAATCCTACTTCGCCATCAACCACAACCCGGACGCCAAGGACCTCAAGCAGCTCGCCCAGAAAACCGGCCTGACCAAAAGGGTTCTACAGGTAAGGATTTAAATAAACACTCTCCTAAAAAAAAAAATCCCCTCCACTGTCCTGCATGACCCCACATCACCGCCAACCATCATCGCAACATCATACTTTTGTTTTCCTTCAGTTGGTCCATCTAGACGTAACCTTGGTTCTATGATTACATTTGGATTACAATTGAGAACGCAAAGAGTGCACACAAAAAAAAAAAAGTAGTATTTGTGTAGTTTTCTTTTGGGGATTTGCAATTCAAATCCGTATTCTTGACGGCAACTTGCTAACTTTTGTCGGGCTCCTGTGGAAAAAAGCTTGTACTTGTAATTTGCAAAGTGAAACGTGCAAGCAGTATTCTTTAATTTATGCTGTCAAATTGTAGTTTTGGTGAAGCAAAAGAGTGCATTTTTTGTATACAGAATAGGGCTGCAACGATTAACCAACTGCTAAAAAATAGCTTCAATAATCTGGACTGTACAGACTCTAAAACACGATTGAAAAGACCATTTTATAACAATGACGGCGATATTATTGATTCAAAATGTCAGAAAACGACAAATAATTTCTGATTTTCATTGATTGTACACTTTATTTGTGAATAAAAGTCTTCACTCACCATATTTCAACCTTTATTTGGTTGATAATGTTTAAAAAAAAGAGTGAAATGACAATTTGACTAGTCGACGAATTGAAAAACGAATGGCTGACTAGTTAAAATAATTACAAGTTGCAGCCCTAATACAGAATGAACTCTAGCTTTGGACTCACTAACCAAATCCGCATTCATGTGTTGTCAATCTTAACGCTAACCGCCCCTCGATTAGCGATAGCAGTTCTAGTAGTTGTAGTAGTCGTGATTTGTTCTGTTGTCAAAAAAAAAACTCTTGAAATTGACCAAAACCAGTAAAAGAACACGTTGGGATTGGTTTGCAGGTTTGGTTCCAAAACGCTCGGGCCAAATTCAGAAGGAACGTTTTGCGACAGGAGAATGGCGGTGTTGATAAGGCGGATGGCACCTCACTAGCTCCGCCCTCCTCCGACAGCGGGGCCCTAACTCCGCCCACCAGCGCTGCCACGTTAACTGACCTGACTAATCCCTCTATCACTGTAGTCACCTCCGTCACCTCTAGTTTGGACAGCCACGATTCGGGGAGCCCATCACAGACTACATTGACGAATCTTTTCTAACCAGCTCCGAACGATTCTTTTTTTTGTTTTTTTGTGTTTTTTTGAATTGACATTTTATTTTTTTAAGTGACTCCTTTTCAAAGTCCAGCCGAGAGACAGCTCCTGGGAACAAAGTGCGCTGTTCTGTGCACGAAAAGAGGACGCAGCCACATTGGAATCATTTTCAAAAAAACTGTGTAGCATTTTTTGGAAGCGCACGGCAGCCATGTTTGTAGTTTTTTTTTCACTCCCAGAAATGATGCATCCACACAAACGGACGCTCTTGTCAATGGACTCACACTAAACTTGAAGCTTGTTTGAGAAAAAAATTAAATATTTTAGCTGGCTTTATTTGTACAGAGCCCATTATTCTAATTTATGGTTTTGGAAATTGGTAAATCTTATTAAAATTATTATGAATATTTTTGAAATCTGTAATTGTATGCACTGTGTTAGCACTATAAATTTAAAGATTTTTGTTCTGTTTTGGAATCATTTAGGGAAACTTGTAGAATGTGCTGTAAAACTAATCATTTTTGAATGTTTTTAGAACATGTGAAAATCGCTATATTCTCAACTGTGAGGAAAAAAATTGTCAAATGCAGTCAAGAGGAAAACAATTATCAGACATTTTCGATTCGAGATTCGATCTGGGCACTGTTGTAACCGATTGCACTTTTTCAAAACACGCATCAGACGGATTTTTGATTTCGCAACATCCTGCTCAGTAAAATTTCACTCTTTTTTTTAATTCTACGATATTTTTTTGCTCAGGGTAACAATGTGAAAACGAGAGGGGACTAGCGCTGCAAACGTAAAAGAGCTGGAAAACTAACCTCAGATTTTTAAGTTGAAGAAATCCTTTTACATTTTATTGTTTTTCGCCACTAAACAAACCAAAAAAGCTTATATTTTGGCTGGAAAATTGTACATTCTCGACTGGACAATGTTAAATGCCTATCTCACTTCTACTATGTGCCTTAATATGCTTAACCTTGGGAGAAAGATCAGGATTATATGTTATTTGTTAAAAAAAACATCCTTTCGCCTCACTAGAATTGTACTTTTTTTTTTTTTTTTTTTTGCATTTTCAATTTTTTCAAAGATTTTTTTCCTGGTGTAATGCTGTTATGAGAGAGGCCAGCGGGGGCAGCGATGTCAGGATGCACTCTTTCACAACTAACCGAGAATCTATGGATCTTCATGTTAATAGTTGGGTACAGTGTTTATCAAGATTGTCCATGTTTTTCCCTGTTTCTTGATAAAAAAAAATATGGTGTATAAAAAAATCCCCCCTTAAATATTTATGGACCAAACGGTTGTTATATATAAAATTTGTGTGAATAAAATAATTTGCTTTTAACAAAAATTCAAGGCTTTTATTTCCTCATTACCATTATTTTGTGTTGACAAATGTTTTTTACCATCAACAAACGAAAAACACTTCCATATTTTTTTATTTCTCTCTCCTATTTTGATGATGTGTATGGTTTTTTGAATGTAATGCCCCATGGATTTGCATCTATAATCCCTGTAGTCGGAAATTTTTTTAATGCATGGCTTTAAAAATTTGAAATTGAAAGGAATGCTTAATAATTAATACAAAAGCGCATATATATACTACGTACTATTGATTCGTAATTTGAATATTTTTAATGCATATTGGTAAAAATTCCTAAAGTGCAGTTAAAATTTGATGCAAGAGCCAGTAAAGCCAGGTTCTATCTGTAGTTAATATATTCTTACTCTATCGTTTCTTTCAGGGAGAACAATTCTTGGGGCATTACAGCCATACTACATCCCGACGTTTGAAAATTCCCTAAACTATTAAGCGAAGGGATGGGAATTCCTCACCATTGAAGACAAAGACAATAAGATGTTAGCCTATTGAGAGTAAACACGCAAGCTTAACCCAAACGCTGATGAGTTTTTCTGACTTTTATTCGTATTTGAAGAACTACCATGTATTATAACGATGCTAGTGTGCTCAAATTATTGTATATTAGTGAAAACAAAGATGTAATTTTGGAGTTTTGCTTTGAAAACTTCCACATGTAACACACACGCACTTCACTTTCTCCCAATGCCTTGCTTATTTACGCTAACTTACACTTACACACACGCACGCACGGAAAACACAAATCTCTCAAAGCGTAGACGCACGAACAGACACGACGACGACAAAAAACTGACACCAGCCTGCTAAAGTAGAAATTTCTTTTGAGTGTGATTTTGCAAGTTGTCCGGCCTTCCTTGGAGAACGTTTCCGCGCGGAGAGAGAAGAAGAAGAAGACGACGACGAGGTGGGCTTTCGAACCAAAGCTGGAGCCGTGCCATCTGGAAAGAAGAAAAAAAAAGGGAAAAATACTGAAAAATAAATAAAAAAAAACAAGATAAAAGATTGTCATTCTGCATGCAACTCATCACGGTGTTCACATTTTCCTGGAGATGTGTACGATTTGCCTTTGATTTATTGTACGAGTCATTGTCAGCTGCCAAATAAAGAGTGTGAAAAATGGCGTCTCTCGTGAACAGTTAGTGCCTCGGAAATGTCAGACGGAGGGAGAGGAAACGAAGGAGACTACAGGCTTATTATTTGTGTTTGACATTCACGACGCTGCAGAGGAGACGACGCAAACTGTAGGAAAAGTTTGTCACGTATAGAAGGTAACATTGTACAAGGGAACTTTATGTACAGTTTGGGTTCAAGAGACATCGCGACATTGTAAAGTGTCCCTCGAACGAGTCTCGTAGCTGTCAAAACGCAGATGTTTTGCACCGATTTATGGTCAATGTCGCTGTAATTACTGGGTCGAACCTAAAGCGACACGTAGTTTAACGTCTCAGCACAAATAAAGTGAAATTCTACTTATTATGAGAAAGAATTATGAGAAAACACAAGCATAGAAGACATCAAACCACATTAAAGTCTATATTTTAGGTTCTCAAACTTTTCCAATTAGTGCTTAGTTTGGTGGGAGGGCACCTGTGGCAATTATTTATTATACAAGTGCTCTGAAGAAGGCTTTACGCCGAAACGCGTTAGCATTTATCTTTTTGTTGTAGCCAAAAATCAGTAAAAAAAGACATGTGAGTATCTCTGTCCTGATAATTTTTTTATACAAAGTTATGATGTGCAACCCTTAAAACATCTCAAAATTATTTATTATAGTTTTACTTCTGTGACGTTGTAGTTTGTGATGAAATTTTGAAAGATAAAAGGTTAAAATGACAGGAAGTTAGAGCTGTGATGTCATCAAAGAGCGACGTACAGACAACTGACAGTTTAAACCATCACACAAACAAAATAAAAGGTGTTATCAGGTATTATTGTTTGTCAAATCATAACTATTGTGTCATTTATATGGATTTTGGCCCTTGTTTTCAAAATGGTTGCTATGGTAACGGTTGCGGAATTACCTCTAACTATGTCATATTTGCTTATCGTGTTCAACTAGGAAGTGACATTATAAAAATTCCAAAAACTGTCAAACTTGGGACAAATTTGTAAAATGTTTAGTCAAATCTTAGATATAATCATGTTCTCTGCGCTTTAGTGAAAAGGGTCGTCGAACCTGTCGTATAGACTTCAATTGTGTGTAAAATCAGAATGTTTAAATTTCCAGAATGAAGTGGAATTGATGGAAAATGAAGTAAACCATCCAGAGCACATTCTCAAACATTAACTGAGGTCAGAACTAGATGCTAATGATTGAAAATTAATAAGCAACATTTTTGAATTCCCAGTGTATAAATGTCAGTCGGTTTGCTTGAGAGACAGAAAAACACTGTTTTCTAAGATCAAAATTGTACTTGAGCTTCACAAAATATATCTGAAGTATGTTATATATTTATTTTATTTTATTTATTTCAAGTGGCATACACAAGACAAACATAAAATGGTACAGAGGGGTATGCAATACAATCCGTTAAGTTAAGTCCACGATTGACTTAAAACATTTCAAATAAAACAAGACACCGATGCTCGAAATGGAGTGGTATTAACTAAGACTTATTAAACCCATCCTAGTGTCAGAAACTACATTTACAGAGAAATAAAATAAATCTGCTTTCTATATATCTCTAAACTAGCTTTAAAAATCTATAAATTGTTGTGTTTCTGTGAGTATTTGTCCAGAAAATATATGAAAGATCAAGATTTTACCTTAAATTTTACCATAAATAATGCTTAGTATTTTAAATTATACAAATACGGTACAATACAAGGTCAAATACAGTTGATAGATCAGCTCTGATTTCACTCACGTGCAGTTTAGAGGTTTTCATTTGCAAAAAACATCTTGATATTTCCCATTTTATGACATTCTGTGGCTAATCCCAAATCCTCAAGGTATATTCCAGTGCACATTTGTGTCTATTCAGCAATTTAAAGTGTTTTTGTTTGGGTCTATACGGATCATTCTTGACCTTTAGAGTTTCATAAGCCCCTTCTGACCATCTGAAACTATCTAATAATATTTCCGCTGTGATTGCATCCTGTCCAGACGTGCAAGGAAACAACTCCAAAAGAAGATTATGTATTTGTTTGTTCATCTTTATATAATCGGCCCACTAGGGTTCAATTTGTCGTTTAACATAAAGGCTACAGTCATGTCATACACGTTTTAGTGCAGATTACGCTTTAAAAGTTGCAAATTTGCACTCAAACTGTAAATCCCAACACAGAGCAACAACCTGATAAGTCCAAAAATGCAAAAATTATCAGATTTTTCAGATTCATGCTGCGAAAAATTGCATTTCTAGATTAAATGTCTTGATTGCAGCATATATTTATCTTAATTTCAGACTAGTTAAGACTATTTATTTGATGGAACTAGATTATTTTACATGTTTCAAACCCTTGATCAAATAATATTTCTGCCGTGATTGCATCCTGTCGAGACGTGCAAGGAAACAACTCCAAAAGAAGATTATGTATTTGTTTGTTCATCGGCCCACTAGGGTTGAATTTGTCGTATAACATAAAGGCTACAGTCATGTCGTACACATTTTAGTGCAAATTATGCTTCAAAGGTTGCAAATTAGCAACCAAATGTGCACTTAAACTGTAAATCCCAACACAGAGCAATAACCTGATAAGTCCAGAAATCCAAAAACGATCAGATTTTTCAGATTCACGCTGCGAAAAATTGCATTTCTAGTTGAAATGTCTTGATTGCAGCATATATTTATCTTAATTTCAGACTAGCTAAGATCAGTTAAGTCTATTTATTTGATGGAACTAGATTATTTTACATGTTTCAAACCGTTTGAGTCTTTCTACTTGCCACAACTTATTTATTTTTTATTTTAAAAACTTTATTTGAAGGGACAATGTACAGAGACATTAAGCTAATAAAAAACAGATGTTCCGCACCAGATTAGAGCTAAAAAGCTAGTTTCCATCTGCAGTCCCTGATTTACAAGAATACAGTGCAGTGCAAACAACAAAAGATTAGTAAGATCAATTCACAAATTCCACTCTGACTCAAGGACTCTCTCACAGCATCACACATGAACAGAAAATAGTATTTACAACATTTGTCTTATAGAATATACATGACCTACCTATTTACCTTTCACTATTAAATCAGTCCATAAGCCACTTATCTCAGTTACATATACAAATATATATTTACATACTATACACATACATACTTCCACTGTGTGTGGAGTTTACATCTTAAACTAGAAGCAAGAAAGTGCTATTTGAAACTTATTTAAGATTAATTATTGCATCAGTCAGAAAGACCTTGAAGCCAGTGAAATATTCTGCACGACATTAACAATTAAATCTCAAGTCAAAACTCCTCAAATTCAGATAAAAACGATAAATTCCAGTCATTTTAAACCAGGCTATTTGCATTTTTTGCTGTGCACGCTTTCATTACACTCCGCTCAGTCTGTTTTTCGCCGAGCACTAACCGCTTTTAGTTTTACAGTTTTGCACCACATGAAGCGGCGTGTAAAAGAGGCGTGTTGTAAAAAAAAAAAAGAAAAAAACGGGGAAGAAAACATGGCGGCAGCAGCGGCGAGGGAGAAAAAGGGAGGGAAAGAGAAAGAAAGAAAGAAAAGCGAGCGGGAGACGGAGGAGGGCCAGAGGGAGCTGTAAACAGGCTGGTGCTGAATTCCAACAATGTGGGAAACTGCAACCACTGGACTTCTCCCTCTCCACACCTGACTCACCCGTCTCACCCCTCCCTCCTTCCCTCCCTCCCCCGGCTGTGACAGGGCGCAGTGGGCGGGGTCACGGCACACAACAGGAAGTAAAGACAGGGACGTAAACAAACGCAGCAGGCCACAAGCGCTGGGTTCGTCTCGTTTCTCCGTCCTCGCCTCCCCCCCGTCCTCCCGTCCTCGGCAGGAAACGGGTGAGGAAGGGGGGAGGGAGCTGGCGATGGTCAATGGGACAGACGTTCTTTTTACTTTATTAAGTAGAAAGTATATCGAACACACTTAGTATTAGTGTTAGGGCCTGATGATCTGCTATTTTTGTGAATCACGACACACAGATTTCACAGTTTCTCTCTTCATGCAGCTTTTCCTCTTGTTAATAGTAATAATAAAACATTTTTAGGAGCAGATCGGACAAGTTTGTTGTTTCCACCTGAAAGCCGATGTGTTGGGAGAGCAAACTGACAAAAAAGAATTGAGAAAAATGAGTTTTGTCTGCAGTGTCTCGCCTTAAAGGGTGTATGACGGGTTTTAACGATTTTCTAATTTTGATTTTATTTGGTGTAATAATACGTATTGTACATAAAAAATATAGTTTTACACCAATCAAGTCATGGATTGTGGAGAAAAGCTGAAAAATCTGTTACAGGAAGTAAAAACTGATGACATCACACCGGGGAGACTCATTCCATCCAAAGGTTTTGCATAATTTACACAAAATAAACAACTTATTTTACCCTTAAAACATGAACATGGCAACATTTTCTTAATTCAGTGGCAAATAATTTGGCTGGAAGTTAGACGTAATGTTTTGAAACAAGTCTGAAACATTATGAAACAAGTAAAATAATCTAGATTTATCAACCAAATAAACCAAAACTGGTCAAAATGTCTGAAATTAAAGTGAGACGCAGGTGAATATGGGAAAAATTTTAAAGATATCAATGTTAAACTTCTCCTGTAGTTTACTCACATAAATGTAAGAAAAAAATGTATTATAAGTTTTTCATCATGTCATGTTTTCATGTAGAAATAAGGCATTTTATGTGTAAAAATGGTCAGAAATCCACATATTTGGGATATTTAAATCTGAAAAATGGACAGAACCAGGTTTAAATTTCTTTATTCATTTTGTAACATATTAGATACAAAAAATGTACAGAGGGGATTTCTTAAGTAAACTAATTCTGACTGAAAATTGTGCTAAAAATTCAAATTTCGCCTCATTTTTTAAAGTTAAAACTTCAATAAATCAGTTTTAGAATTAGATGAACAAATCCTTCTTTATGTTTGGTCTAAATCTTGTTGAGTCCAGATTGTACAGTTTGGTGTAGGATCTACTTTAAGGCTGATCTTTATGTCTCGAGAGAGAAAAATGCATTTTAAGAAAACGTCCTTTGAAGTTACAATGTCCCAGAGAAATCTATGGATGAGGTGGATTCAATGAAATAAAACATCTTCAGGAGAAGATTGGACAAGTTTGTTGTTTCCACATGAAAACTGATGTTGAGAGACCAAAAAACAAAAGAAAAATTGAGACGTTTTGCCTGTAATGTCTCGCTTTAAGATTAATATCCTCAAATCAAAAACTTTTAACTCATCTAGAAACGCATCTTTGAGAAACTTTAAACTAAGGACAAAAGTATCAAGCACGACCACCATTTTTTTCCTGTAATCCATTTCACATTTAATAAAAATAAATAAATAAGAAAGAGACAGGAGATAAACGCAGAAGGGAGGGAGAAGGGAGGGAGAGGAGGAGAGGAAGTTCACGTTCTGGACAGCATCACGCCGTCGTGTCGACAAGTATTCCAGGGGTTGTGCCATGAGGCTGCTGCCGCTGACCGGATTGTGCCTTATCGCTGTGATTCGGGAGGACAGAATGTGTTTTTGCAAGACGTGCTTCCTTTTCAGCTACTCGTGTTAAATGTGTCAAACGTTTAACAATGTCGACTGCGCTAAAATGATTCAAAGCGGGCATATTTTAACCACGAAACAACAGTGTTCATTAATTATAAACCTGCACAGAGTTGTATTTTGAGGCCCATCTCTGAAAAAAAATCACTGCTTTTTGACGAAGGTGCTGCAAGAATGAAGATTTGTACAGTTCGACTATGACAGGTTTTTATGATTTTGACTTTATTCAGTGTATTAATTCTTGTTGCAAATATATATAATAGTTTTACACCAATCGGGTTGCCGTTTGTGGAGAAAAGTTGAAAAATCTGTTACAGGAAGTAAACAAACTGATGACGTCACACTGGGGAGACGAAGGTTATACGTAATTTACACAAAATAAACTTCTTTTTTGAACCTTTAAAACACTGATTCGACAAAGTAAAGAAGTTCGAATATATTTTTATTTGTCAAGTAGAAAAACTGACATTAGGAGCGTTTTAGCCAAGTGTACAGTGTGGTTGCTATGGTAATTTCCCAGTGTGATGTCATCGTTTACAAGCAGGAAGTGAAATTAAAAACATACAATCGCTAACCCGTGATCTCATTTGTAAAGAATTTTAGCAAAATTTTGAATATATGTATCTTAACTGCATTTTAGTTAAATAAGTCGTCCGACCTGTCATGGGCACTTTAAAGTTGGGGTACCTGACTTTTTATTTGTAAATTTTGATAACCCCCCCCCCAAAAAAGTATATTGTGAAGAAAAAAAACAGCACTTTGTGACATAAATGAGACGACTGCAGGACGAATAGATGCTTTTAAAGCTATTGCTCAAATTAATTAGAATTTTCAAATAGTTTTGTCGCTTGTTTCTGAACATGTTTGTACAAATCCAAACTACAGTGTGAGCAGTTTTTATTCAAATCAAAGCAAGACATTTTGTTGTTTATTGCACTTCAAACATTGCAGTCCTTGTGATTTGCTAATTGTATCCATTAAAATTGTGATTTTGTGTGGATTTGGTTTAACTGTGCAGCTCTGGCCTTTAAGAAGTAAATAAAGTCATCTGTTCAGAGGCTTCAGAGGCTAAACAACAGGAGAAAAAGTGTGTTTGAACAGACAGCTGCATTAAAGACACAAACAGTCAATCACAATACCACGATTTCACAAAAATAGCAGTTTGTCACAAGGACGAGCTCATGATTCCATTTTTATCACCGTATCACCCAGACCTGGTATAATAATATATTCTCTAAATGCATGTACCATTATGTCGATTGGACGATGCATAAACCATATAACACTCTTCGCGTGGCATTTGCTCTGAAGTCCTCCATTTAATCATTTCCAAGTGAACATTAATTACACACAAAGGTCAAAACGAGACGCTACAACAACTGCCGGTCTGTCAGGAAATATACCGCACGATGTTATGGGTCTTAAAATAATCCCGGACTGGATCTGAACACGTCGACGGCAGAAGCGCTCACGGGAGAGTTAAAAACAGCGGCGTTGGCATCAAAGCGGCGCTACGTAAAAGTCTGTGGATAAAGAATGGTCCCCCGCTGAGCCGTGATCACAGCTACACGGGAGCAGACTCTGTGGACACATGCACGCGTCATTATCATATAACATAAAGTACTTTCACAGGGACGCTAAGCTACGGGGGCAGGAGTCTAAACCTCGGATATCAGACCTCAGCGAGCAACTGCAACACATTTATGGAACACATTTGATGAAGTGTACTGTAGTTTTGTATAAAAACATTTAAAAAGTATGATAATGTTTGTAAGTGGACGATACGGACGACAAAACACATGTCAAAAGACCTTTTATAACAAAGAAAGCAACATTTTTAAATCAAAATGAATAAAAATAATAATAAACATTGTTGATCTGAATTAATAATAAACTTTATTCATAAATATCCTGTGTATGGAAGCTTTCAGTGGACATAAATCAACTTTATTTGGTTCAAAATGTATTTAAAAAGTATATTTATAATAGAAATTAGCGCTTGACTAGTTGACTTCTAAAATAAATAGTTAGTGAAAGTCCTAGAATTCATATTTAAAGTGCGTATGACAGGTTTATATGATTTTCTAATTTTGACTTTATTCAGTGTATTAATACCTGTTGTAAATATAAATTATAGTTTTACACCAAACAGGTCGCAGTTTGTGGAGAAAAGTCGAAAAATCTGTTGAAAATTACAGGAAGTAAACAAACTGATGACATCACACTGGGGAGACAAAGGTTATGCACAATTTACACAAAAGAAACAACTTTTTTGACCCTTTAAACATTGATTCAACAAAATAAAAAGGTGTTCAACATGTGTTTTTATTTATCAAATTTTTAAAAATCGGTGATATTATTATATTGAGCTTTGGTGCAGTGTACAGGACGGTTTCTTGGTAATTTCCTACCGTGATGTCAACATTTACAACCAGGAAGTGAAATTAAAAACTAAAAAATTGCTAAACTGGTGTAAAATGTGTAAAGATTTTAGCAGAATCTGAAATATATTTATCTTAACTGCATTTTAGTGAAATTAGTAGTGCACTCAGCGATGCAACTGCAACACATTTATGGAACACATTTGATGAAATTATGGTTTTACTTGTTGGTTGGACGGTGGATGTAACGGTCAACGCTAACTAGCCTAAAAATTGCACTGTAAAAACGGCTAAAGCTTGCCTCATTTGCACATTGTTAATATTTAACAAAGAAAAATAATGACTAGACCTTGATTTTCTTAAAGTGCGTATGAATTTTGATTTTATTTGGTGTTTGTAACGTCACAAATCTGGAAAATCTGAAACCAGGCGCCTTTACAGCTCAGAAGGAGAGGATCTCGTAAGCAAGGTTACAGAAACAAGCATAAATACAACTCCAGGTATGTTTTGATGAACAATGGTATAGTATTGACCTTATTCTGCCCCGCCCACTTTTGCCGTTTTTTGCACTTTTGTTGTAAACGCACTTCCGTTTGACGAGAACTCCGTTAAAGCTAATGATGAACGAGGGAAAAGTCTCGCCGCTAAAATGTTACATAAAGTAGATTGATTTGTGTAAAATGTTTAATGAACACGAGCAACAACAAGTCACAACGCAACGATTTCCTGAAAACGTCTTTTTAGTCCATGTAGAACTTATTTTCTGTTGAGCTCGTCTGCTCCGTGTGAACTACAACGGAAACAAGACGGCGGCGCGTACGGCAACTTCAGGAATTTGGTGAATACAACGGTTAAAAGCTCTAAAATCTAAAAGTCAAAGTTGCACAATACGTGTCCTTTAACATACAATACACTGTTAGCCGTTGAAGATGCAGTTACTGAACCGGAGCGTCCCGTGTTGCCGTGCTCCAGTGAAACCCTCGGTGACAGGGACAGCGCCCAAACAAACTATGACTGATCACTGAAGCCGGGGCCGCACCCGACGCCGCCGCGCTCGCCCCGGGACGACGAGGGACGAGGCTGCCAGTCACGGCTGAGGTGCCACGCTTAACCCTGCGCTCACAGCAACGTAACCCCGACACACACGAGCGGGACAGAGGGGTGCAGAGCGGGGCAGAGGGGCGGGTGTCAGGGGGGCGACACTGCTCGGCTGCCGGGACACATGAGAGCCGGGGCGGACACGGATGGGCGCCTGTATGATGTCATAATACAGTGTACAACGAGGAGGGGCAAAAGGTGAGGACGAGGAAGGGAATACACTGTGCAAAGATGAACACAGAGCAAAGGACACTGGTTAAAAAAGAAGCACAAGCCTTAAAGTGGAACTAAATACAGGTAAGATAAATATATTTAAAGTTTTGCTAAGAATAATTATACATTTTATCATTTTTAGCTGGTTTTGTAAAATCACTTCCTGGTTGTAAACGATGACATCACACAAGAATTAACTGGAACCAGAAAACGAGAGCACATAACTCCGATTTTAGCGTCTTTGCACTGGCTTCCTGTTCATTTTAGAGTTGATTTTAATATTTTATTGTTTGAAGCTTTGAATGGACTGGTCCCTCAGTGCATCTCAGACCTCATCCGAATTTATCAGCCCCTCGCGCTCTGAGGTCCGAGGGCCAGACCAGACTTAGAACCAGGGGGCGGGGCTTTCTCTGTGATCGGCCCCAAACACCGCCCCCCACGTTCGAACGGCCCCCACAGTGGAGTGTTTTGAGTCCCGTCTTAAGACCCACTTTTATTCTCTGGCTTTTAACGCCGCGTGAGTTGTGTGGTCCTCTGTGTTTTATCTTTTTTTTTTTTTTATTCTATTAATTTATTTCTATTTTATGGTTTTATGATTTTGCTTGGATTTGATTTGACTGGTTTTACAAGCCGTAAGATCAAATTGAGTTGTTATTATATACCTTGTTTTGCCGTTTTATGTTTGTGTGTGTGCAGCACTTTGGAAACAGTTCTGTTTATGAAATGTGCTACAAATAAAGTGGATTTGGAAATTACTCTGCACACTGGGCTAAAACTCTGCTAGTGTCACAGATTTTTTAATCTGGCAAATCAAAATATATGTGAACACCTTTATTTTGTTGAATGAATGTTTTAAGTATAATTTAAGTTGTTTATTTTGGGTAAATTATGCATAACCTTTGGATAGAATGAGTCTCCCCGGTGTAATGTCATCAAACTTGTAATTTACCTGTAATTTCAAACTGATTTGTCAACTTTCAACTATTCACCCTTTTCCACCTCTTTTTATGTTTATGAGCCACACTCTTGTAGTAAAGGCACTTCCGGTTTGATGACGAACGAGGGAAAAGTCTCTCGCTAAAAATTACATAAAGTAGATTGATTTGTGTAAAATGTTTAATGAACACGAGCAACAACAAGTCACAATGCACTGATTTCCTGAGGCCTGAAAATGTCTTTTTTAGTCCATGTTGAACTTATTTTCTGTTGAGCTCGTCTGCTCCATGTGAACTACAACGGAAACAAGACGGCGGCGCGTACGGCAACTTCAGGAATAAAGAGAATGCTGTAGTCCAATGGTTTCCAGCCTTTTTCATCTTGTGTACCCCTAAGCTTTGTCTTACACTCAGAGTACCCCTGATCTCGAGTTTCAAGCAAATGAATGGGTTTATTAGCCAAATATAGTCAATTAATATTATATTATTTCGTAGTAATCATATTTATAGTCCAAAATACTAAAAAGAACGATATATTTACAACTAATGACACTTTTTATTCAGATAAAAATACATTTCTTCTTCATTTAAAACCTGAAACCGTTCCTAGTACCCCTTGGTAATCCCTCACGTACCCCTTGGGGTCCCCGTACCCCTGGCTGTTGTAGTCGACTAAAGAAACTCTCGGTTGACTAAAGACCCACCCTAATGACCGATTATTAGAGGGGTGCGGCAAAAATATATACAAACCAAGAAGTATCTCCATGTATCTGACCCAAACTGCACAGCCCACTGACCCAACAACGGCACAGGAATGAATTCAATTTACACAATTTAACTGTATTTATTATTTTATGTTGGACTCCAAAATCAGCTAACTTACTCCGTAGCTTCTAATTGTTGTGGTTTATTCCATGTATATGTTTATTCCACAGCTGGTTCACCTGCATTCAGCCTCATGCCCATTATCTTAATGTATGTATGTATGTGTGTGGGTGTGTGTGCATGTGTGTGTGCGTGAATATGTGCATGTGAACGCGTGTGTCTGGAAGCTTTCATGTGGGGATGGTGGGGCCGGGGTGGGGGTGGGTTCCGGGGATCGTTTTTAAATATGTGAATGGTGGGTTTGGGAAATTGTTTTTAATATGTAAATTGGAAAGCACTTTGTGTTACAATTTTTGTATGAAAAGCGCTTTATAAATAAAGTTTGATTTGATTTGATGTAAATCCTTTAAAACAAAATAATTAGTCGACATATATAAAAGTTGGTTGACTTTTTAAGACAGTAGTTCCCAACCTTTTTTGTCTGAAGAACCCCCTAAGCTTTGTCTTACACTCAGAGCACTCCTTAACTTGAGTTTCGGGCAAATAAATGGGTTTAATAATCGAAAATTCACTTTATTCCTGAAGTTGTCGTACGCGCCGCCGTCTTGTTTCCGTTGTAGTTTAACATGGAGCAGACGAGCTCAACAGAAAATAAGTTCTACATGGACCAAAAAGACGTTTTCAGGCCTCAGGAAATCGTTGCGTTGTGACTTGTTGTTGCTCGTGTTCATTAAACATTTTACACAAATCAACCTACTTTATGTAACATTTAACATTATATATATATATATACATATATATATACACATATATATATATATATATATATATATATATATATATATATAATCTTATAAATTGCAGAACACACAAGAAAAAAAAGTCAACATAAGCATGATTTTCAATGTGCATATATTAACTCAAGGACTTGATCAATAATTTGGATTGAGGTTGGTTTTTTGAATCCACAAGACGGTTTACACAACCACTCTAGTGGCAGAGAGGCGAGCGCTCATAAACTGTAATCTTGTAATTTTTTTAAATCCATTTTTCAACTTCTCCACAAACAGCGACCTGATTGGTGCAAAACTAATTTATGTTTACATCAGTTATGAATAAAGTCAAAATTAGAGTCATACGCACTTTAACCTAATTGGAATGCAACTTATACAACAGCCAATACACAATTTGAACCATGACTGAAAAAAACATGTTTCAAAATGAATGTTAGTGGTTGGGACCGTTACAGGCAATTTCCATATGGTTTGCATCCTTTGTCCCTGCCATTTGATTTTGTATAGATTTGGTAAACAATTAGTCTGGCAATTATTTCGTCACTGCAAAAAATTCATTTCTAGATGAGTTTAAAAGTTTTGATTTCAGGATAATGATCTTAATTTCAGACGTTTTGACTTGTTAAGACCATTTCTTTAATATAAGTAGAATATTTTACTTGTTTCAACCAGTTTATCACTTGTTTCTATACATTACTTCTTATTTCAAGCAACATTATCTGCCAATGTGTTACTTACCTTATTGGCAAATTTTTAAAAAACTCATTCTAGGCTAAATGATCGCATAATCTGTCAGAAATACCTTGACATCACATCAGCAATTACATCTCATCCAGTAAAAACTACTCAAATCCAGATCAAAATTATAAATTTGAGTCTTTTAAAACTAGGCTAGAGTTACATTTTTGCTGCGTTCGATTAATCGATTAGTTATTTATGCAAAAATTCAAAGAATGACAATTTTACTAAATTTTACCCAGACAAAACTGAAGTGAAGGTGTTTGACGACATTCTGGTGGAAAATATTTATAGATGAACAACTATTTCAATAAAAAACACAAAATGTACACGTTTCCTGTGTGTTTTTGTGTCATTCCTGTTCTGTGAAATAAAACCTCTTCTTTCAGTTCAAATCCAGATCAAAATGATAAATTCATTCATTGATTTTCTACCGATTATTCCTGTTAGGGGTCGCGGGCGACTGGAGCCTATCCCAGTGACTTTGGGCCTTAGGCGGGGTACACAGAGACATGGACAGACAACCATTCACTCTCACATTCATTCACTATGGGCTATTTAGAGTTGTCAATTAACCTGAACACAGTCATGTGTTTGGACGGTGGGAGGAGCCGGAGAACCCGGAGAGAACCCACGGTAACACGGGGAGAACATGCAGACTCCACCCAGAGAGACTGTGTGATGTTAGGGTGGTCCGGGATTCAAACATGATAAATTCAAGTCTTTTTAAACTAGGCTAGATTTACATTATTTGCTGTGTTCGATTAATTGATTAGTTGTTTAAAGGTCCCATAACATGCAAAAATCGACTTTTCAGAGGTTTTAACCTTCCTACAGTGCTATTTGGGCCTCGTATGTTGTGCCCAAAGTGTTTTTTTGATTGATTCCCGCATGTTTTCGCTAGAGATCTGTCTTTTTCGTCCCCCTCGGCTGAGCAGCAGACGGGGGCTCCTCACTAAGATGACGCGGCTTCACCAGGATGACGCGGTGTTTAAGCCACGCCTCCAGGAAGCCAGCGGCCGCAGAATAAAAACAGCTAATGCTACACAGTAATTACACGATGGATAAGACAGATAGAAGAGTTAGCTTGTTATTTACCAAACGGCAGCGTCCGTCGTCGAGGCCCTGGAGCACGTCAAACTCCAGGTCAGATCCAGGACGTAGGACTCAGCACGACGCACCGTCAGGGCGGAGAAAAGGTTTATTCCCGTGTTTGTGTATCGCTGTTTACCGGAGCACACGGCGCATGCACCATCTCCGCTCTAGGCTTCGGCACGGGTTGGGCGGGGGAGCCGCGCGGGTTTGGAGGGGGGGCCGCGCGGGTTGGGCGGGGGAGGCAGCCTGCTCTCTGTTCGGGGGGGTCAGATCTCAGAGTGAGCCGTTTGCTTTTGCAAGGAGGGGGGCCAGTCCAAGAAATGGGTGTTTTTTGGAAACTGTTATGTTATGGATATTACACAACGAGAAAATGTATCAACAAAGCCCCATGTGTAAAGGGCAAAAGAGCAGAATATGGGACCTTTAAAACACAATAGACGCTAGAATATGACAACTGTACCAGATTTTACCCAGACAAAGCTGAAGTGAAGGTGTTTGACGACATTCTGTTGGAAAATATTTATAGATTAACTATTTCAATAAAAAACACAAAATGTACAAGTTTCCTGTGTGTTTTTTGTATCATTCCTGCTCTGTCTGAGTCATGAAACCTCTTCTTTCAGTTCAGAGAATGTTTTAAAATCTGTGTATAAACCAGTTAACGATTACTCAATTATTTAATTAGTCGATAACCATTTCTATAAATCGATTAACTTGTTGCAGAGCTAATATAGCCAGTGTCATTCAGTCACCTTTTTCCAACAAAGATCTGCTTTTACAAACACACTGTTCAGAGTAAAATGCATTTTCCTGAACTAGAACAAATAAATCAGGTACAGCCCCTTTAATTCTACCTTTCAATTCAAAGTGTCACCGTTAAAAACAAACTTTCCTCACTGTTAGAATCTATAAGTAAAAGAAAATGTTCACTTTACACAATTATGTATTTTTGAAAAGCACTGTGAGCCCAGAGCCGTCACATCAGAGCGGAGTGTGACAGTTACAGTAAAACGCCCCAGTCCTTTTCACAGATTTAGCTCCTCAGCATCCCCCGTTCGCCCTGAAGGAACTGCTCCTCCATCCTGCTTACCTGCGAGCGACACGCCGCTGAAGTCGAGGTGAAAAGAGCAAATCCCAGCACAACAACTATGGGCAATTTAACAACATGTTCATGCAGAGTGCAACTGTAAATAAGAGTGTGCACTTTATACTTTATATTGTAATTTTTATTACCATGTTTAGTAATTATTTATCCTATTTTTATTGCATGCGCCTATTTCATTCATTCCTGTTCTAAACTGTGTGTTGCAACATTGGAATTTCCCCATTGTGGGACAAATAAAGGAGTGTGAAAAAGAGTCCATAACTTGATCACAAAATAAATAAATAGGTAGCATTAAAACATTTATCATCTGCTAAAATCATGACAGTTACGTTACAGCTATGTGCAATGGTTTAATTTGTTTATTTTTTTATTGTTTGGCTTTTTATTATACAGGACAGTGCAAAAAAGTGAGGAGGAGAGAAGGAAGGACATACATATATAAACCCTGGAAAATTTGCTATTCACTCAGGCGCTCATACTATTGATGTTGTGTCCTTGGACAAGACACCTCACCTAAATTGACTTAAAATTAAGGTATATTCAACCCTTATAGCACATATGGAGTGTGTGCTACAAGAAATAAGATGAGGGTACGGATGCAATTGGTACAATAGTAGCTGTCGGCAATGACTAGAAGACAATGGGTCTGTTTTCAAATGGTAATATTTGTAGAATTACCTCTAACTGTGTCATATTTGCTGCCCATGTCCAACCAGGATGTAACACTTTAAACATTACAAAAAATGTCAAACTGGGGATAAATAGGCAAAATGTTTGGTAAAATCTCAAATGTAAAGTGTAGTCCAACCTGTCATATAGACTTTAACTTGAGTTTCGGGTAAATAAATGAGTTTACTGGTCACATATTGTCAATTCAGAATCAGAATCGGTTTATTGCCGTTGTCAGTGATCATAATTCACAAACATAGCTTCAGCAAAAAACGGCTCATGAAAGGGAGACAGGAAGACAGGAATATGGTGCAGGATGTGAAAATATTGAAGGAATAACAGGGAATATTTACAGTATTTACAAATGATGAAAATGAAGCTCAGTGTAAACCAGTTCAGTTCTGTTTGTGGGGAAAATGTCCACACCAGCCAGATGGCCAGAGTTATTTTGATATTGTCCGAGGTTTGAATATGAGTGTAGATTGTCCAGCAAAAGAGTGTATTGTAGATTGTGTTGTGTGGGAGAGCAGGCTACATCGCCTCCTACCGCACTCTAGAAGGTTATTGAGTTCAGTGTTCTTTAGGCTCAGGCAGCTCGCCGTCCAGTGAAGAATCATGTGTAGAACTGTATTCATCCACACGTAGGAAGGTGGGGGGCCTGGCCTGTGTAAAACAAGACCAATAATTAGCATAATAAACATTTAGCTAATCCATAACATCAAATAATTTAATCATCCCTACCATGGTAACAAATTCAGCATTCAATAGTCAAAAGAGTAGCGTACTCAAAATTAAGTGCACTGCATCAACAATGTAATTAGCAGTGCTAATATTCAATGACAGTCATTTATTCATTTGCAATCATCAACAGCAAAGCACTAATCAAATACGAGTGCTAAACAGACAAAACATAATTTAAATATGAAAAAACAAGAGAGGTTAGCGCCGGCGCTAATTAGCATAGTCAAAACCCATAGTAATAAATGGGAGGCTAACGCTAGCATGCTAGCTCCGTGCACACACAAACAAATGACACTCACCAGCCCCGCTTTCGTTTCTAACAGTTTTACAGCTGCTGGTCAGGCTTTACCTCCACGATAGGCCCGACTATAAAGTTCAGAGGCATCAGTCAACTGTTCAAAAGTGCAAAATGAGAGGATTTAAGGCGGAAAAGTGTGTACCTGCAGGAGTTCAGCGCGAGGCGCCACCCACGCGCGCACACTCGAGTGACTGAAGTGTGCCATAACCATAACAAACGTGTGTTGACGCTGCGGAAGTCTCGCGCTACGTAATCACGCGAGACTTCAGACTTAGTTTTTGGATAGTAACACAGTGAAAAGGGAGAAAGGCAAACATGACCCGGGTTACATATAGGTCTATAAAGCTAAATTTTATAAATTATTGTGGAGCATTCGAGGAAAATAATAACCTGTTCATGGAGACAGCAGATGAAGCCAAAACTCATATTCAAATTTATATTGTTTGTAATAAAACATAATAGCCAAAAGGTTTCAGCACACACCAGTGTCTTTATGTTCATTAGATCTCATGTAAAACTCATGTAAATGTGCTTGATAGGACCAAATCCTCTTGATTATTCATTCATTTGAGGGCTGTTTACTGAGTGCTTTATTTGGTCAGGACAGTACATGGTAATGAACATGCAACGCCAGAATTAGCTCTGGGCTAGTTTTCATCCGTTGTCCTGCATTCACTCTCACAAACACACTCTCGTTCACACACTGTGCATGTTTTTAGTGGTAAGGGAAACGGAGCACCCGGAGGAAACCTATGCAGACACAGGGAGAACATGCAAACTCCACACAGTAAGGCCTCGGGCCGTCCGGGAGTCGAACCCAGGACCTTCTTGTTGTGAGTGCTGACTGCTGCTAATGCAAACGGCTGTTGTGGCCCCAATCGAAAGCATGAGCAGTAAACACTGTGTTTACTAATATAATGGAACCCCCACTAGAAACATTACAACGTTACACATTTAAAGTCCCGTGACAGCTTTGACAATTGCACTAAATTGATTTGATTTGATTAGATTTATTTTCACATAATCAAAAAAAACAGAAGTCCATATGAAACAAAACAACACAAAGCGTGATGGAGTGTGGCAGAAACCTGAAAGGGCTTCTCCTTAAAGCCACACCCCTTTAATTGATTATTTTAACAAGCTCAAATTAAAAGCTGTCTGGTCAGATGAATTACAAATGAAAATCACATGATAAACAGAAAACAGCCCTCACAACCACAAAACAAAACAAAACATTTTTCCAATGAACATGTACTGGATTTTGTACATTTTCTTATTATTATAATTTAATATTATTTTGTATTGAAGTCGGCCTCCAATATGTTGTATCTAGAGCTCTGATTACTATTTGGATTATACACAACCATTTTAATAATCACAGTTGATACTTATTTAACAATATTTCCGTAAGATATTTTTTACTGTTTGCTCTTGAGGTGTTCATAAAGTCACCACTCATTCCATAATTTTGCTCCACTGAGTCGAAAAGAAAATTTGCACTTTTTTGGATTTTTTGCTTAATGGGAGATGAAGAGTTTGTGCTCATCTAGTTTGATAAATTGTAGTGAACACAATTATATTTAAGGTTTTACTTGCTTATTTGTCCCCAGTTTGACAGTTCTTGTAAGGTTTATAATTCCTGGTTGGAGATGGGCAGCAACTATGACTTAGACGACTGTTACCATAGCAACCATACTGTAAACAAGTGCCAAAATCCATATAAATGACAAAATAATTATGAGTTGACAATAAATAATACCTGATAACGCCCTTATTTTGTTGAATGATGGTTTAAACTTTCAGGAAATTGTGTCAGTTGCTGTCTGCAGTACATCCAGAACGCTGCTGCTCGGGTCCTGACAAGAACCAGGAAGTACAATCACATTAGTCCTGTGCTCAGGTCTCTGCACTGGCTTCCTGTGGCTCAGAGAATTGACTTTAAAGCAGCTCTGCTTGTGTTCAAGTCTCTCCACGGCCAAGCACCAAAGTACATCTCTGACATGTTAGTGCCATATGAACCATCTCGCAATCTGAGGGCCTCAGGGACCGGCCTCCTGCAGGTGCCTAGAGTCAGGACTAAACATGGGGAATCAGCATTTCAGTTTTTTGCAGCTAAAATCTGGAACAGTCTCCCTGAAGATGTGAGACAGGCCTCCACTCTGACAATGTTTAAATCCAGGCTAAAAACAGTTCTCTTTAGACGTGCAAACGACTGAAAGATCTATCTGCACTCTTCTCTTTTAAAGCACTTTATTCTAAAATGATTTTAAAATGATTCTGTGTGTCTTTTTGTGTTTTGTGATTTTAATGCAACTTTTCCTGTTTATGTAAAGCACTTTGAATTGCCCTGTGTACGAATTGTGCTCTACAAATAAACTTGCCTTGCCTTGCCTTGCCTTAAATTGTGCCTGTATTTTCAACGGCACGTCGTCTATTGATGACATTACAGATGGATTCTCTTTTAGAACTTAGTACTTCCTATCATTCTAAACTTTTATATTAAAAACATTCTAAAGAAGCTGCAACTAACAAGATATTTAATACATTTAATTCATTTTAATTAGATAATTTAAGATAAATATTTGCTTTCATAAGTCATAATTAGAAAAACTGGAAGATTTTCTTTTAATTTTCATCATTACATTACCTGTTACCTTTATGCTGTAGCTCCACCCTCCTGTTCTTTAGGACATTGTTTTTTAATATAAAGTGGCAGGTGTTATAAAGCAGGGGTGTCCAAACTTTTTCCACCGAGGGCCACATACTGAAATGTAGACCAAGTGGAGGGCCACAAATCAATCGAGAAACGTTCAAAAAAGTTGCATTAATCTGATTTTTAAAGTGCCACCACATCTACATTCAGTCTCAGTGTCTTAATATCAGGTCTGTCTCACTCCAAAATGTTAGTTATTTAGGTTATAATAGTAGAAAATCTGAAATTTGCTGTAAAAAGTATTTCTTAGGACAATGTGGGCCAATTCACCAGGAAGCTTGAGGGCCAAGAAAAATTGGTCTGTGGGCCAGTTTTGGCCCCCGGGCCTTAGTTTTGACATGCCTGTTATAAAGTGTTCATGAGTCCAACGGCAGAGGGAGAGAAACTGTTCTTGTGGCGGGAGGTTCTGGTCCTCCTGCTATTATTCTTTTATGTTTTAATTGTATTTATGGTGAATATGATGCTAAATTTACAACTAATCACACTTCTTTATTCAGATAAAAGCACATTTCATCTTCTTTTAAACCTGAAACCATTCCAAGTACCCCCTGGTAACGGCTCACGTGTCCCTTGGGGTCCCTGTACCCCTGGTTGGGAAACACTGATTTAGCGCTGAACATGTGTCATTCACCCGCTATAATCATGTGCAATATAATTTAACATACTATTAATACACTTTTACCTCACTATAGTCACTCACTGTATATAACAAGACACTTAAGCCACTTTATTTGCCATTTTTACTATTTATTCCCAGACAGCCACCTACTGTAAATAAGAGTGTGCACTTTATATTGAATTTTTATTACCATATTTTTATTGCATGCGCCTATTTCATTCATTCCTGTCCTAAACTGTGTGTTGCAACAGTGGAATTTCCCCATTGTGGGACAAATAAAGGATCTCTTATCTTTTAATTGTATTTATGGTCAATAAGATGCTAAATTTACAACTAATCCCACTTCTTTATTCAGATAAAAGCACATTTCAAAACCTGAAACCATTCCAAGTGCCCCCTGGTAACGGCTCACGTGTCCCCTGGGGTCCCTGTACCCCTGGTTGGGAAACACTGCTTTAGTATATACACATGTACTCCAGTAGTAGAAGTAGAAGACACTGAAGGGCACGAGCAGGAGATGAATGCATGAGTTAAATGTCTGTGGAAGTCATTAATAGACACATAAAAAGCCCGTAATCACATTTGAATAACAGTGTGTCAGAAACACTGTGTCAGATTTGTCCTTCACAATCTCCCCGCCTGTCTCTCCACACGCCGCTCATCCTCCCGCTCTCTGTTGTGCTGTTATGCTATATTTACACGCATTTGTTATGTAGCAGCTCGCATCCAGACAACCTTGAAAAACGCCATGATCAAGGCTGATAACGGAGCGCTGGCAATTGCACTTTGAAGACAAAACAACATTAATTAGCTCAATTGAATGGAAATGCAGACATCACATGCGCGCGCCGACGACTGCCGCTTCTTTCTTTAGCTCGTGCGCGGCGGGAAAAGTGCGGAAGGGGCGGAGGGAGGAGCGCGGTTTATACATTTCTCCATCTGCATTCGCGTTCGGGGCGCCTGTGATCGCCGTGGCCCGCGAAGTGCGTAAACGGGAAGCTAGGCGACGCGGATCCGGCGTGTCAGGTCATCTTTGTGCGCGGAATAGTGTAACCTTATGATGCTAACGCTACAAGAAACACTCCGCGCCATCTGCCGGGGCCCTATGAAGTTGAAGTGCACGGGGGGCTTTGAGAAATAACCCCAACAGCCACGGGAGGAAGTAAAGAAGACACCGGAGCGGAGGGAGGCGGGCGAACGTACGCGGTTTTGTTTTCCGTTTCAAGTGGTTAAAATATGCTTTAGCCCTCTAGGTGCGCACTGCTGCATATTTAGCAACAAAAACTCCAGGTGTGAATGTAAATGTGCGCCGCAACCAAAACATGAGCAAGGATTACAGGAATAGATCAGGATTTTTGTGGTTTGGTTGGATAGATATAGATGTGCCTTATTTTTAGGCCTATTGTTAATCTTGTAATTTACATTTTTTTGACAATAAGAAATTAGTTTGCCGTTTTGTGTGCTGTATTTGAAACTAGGGCTGCACAAAATGACTGCGATATGGCTATTTAGATAGATATTTAAATACACTTTTTGACTAAGGTTGAAACTAACGATTGTTTTAGTCGTCACTAGTCAGAGATTATTTCTATTGTAGATTGAGATTTAGAATAAACTAACATTTTTAACCGAATAAATGTTGAAATATTGTAATTAGGTGACGTGCAGTACAAAGGACCAGGACTCAGGTAGTAGGTATAAAAGGCCTTTTACTGATCGATCAGGGTGTTGCGTGGTCCTCTTCTCGCTCCACACAAAGGTTGCACAAAAGTACAGGCCATATATACCATTATGTAAATGAGGTACAAGTGGGCGTGCATAATGAGTTCTAAGTACAGAACATAGGTTTCTAGGAATATAACAGTACAAAAAAAAACCCACACAAATCAAAGAGGCCCTTGCGTGCCATGTTTGGATGTAAAAGAGTGTGGGGGAACCTAAAATAACCAAAGGTTGTCTGAGGATAACACCATACAGGGTCACACCGTATGTGAAGCCAGACATGGATGACCTTTGCTCCCGAAGAAGAGCGTTTCCTATTATGGACTAAAACATGCTTACAAATATTGTGAATTAAGCGAGATAATTAAGAGAGAGAATATTTTTGAATAAAGTGTATTGAGGAAAATCAGAAATGGTTTGTTCTTTTTTGCCATTTTTCTTTAATAATGTCTCTGTCTTTGTTCTAAAAGTCTTTAAGTTTGTGTTTTAGAGTCTGTTTAGTCCAGAGAACGACGACCATCATCAAAATACGACTGACATTGTTTACAGTCGACTTCACGATTATTCTACTAATTGTTGGAGCCATACTTTTGATGCAATAATGTCTGTTTTATTAAAATAAAAACCAACAAATACAAAACTGAGGCTAATTTAGTTTGAAAAAGCTAGATTTTATTCATGGTTTTACCCTTTTTCACTGTTTTCATTTAAACAAAGAACATTTCTATTAGATTTC
The DNA here is from genome assembly GCA_019453435.1 of Rhinogobius similis. Classification (NCBI taxonomy): domain Eukaryota; kingdom Metazoa; phylum Chordata; class Actinopteri; order Gobiiformes; family Gobiidae; genus Rhinogobius; species Rhinogobius similis. Next base: position 37,846,274 of record CM033623.1, read on the forward strand.
TATCAGACTTTGCTGTTACCGTGATATATTTTGTTTGTTGTGATATCGTTATTGCGTCAGACAATATTGCGATATATTGTGCAGCTCTATTTGAAACAATAAATAAGCACCATGCAAGGTCAACATGTAAATCTTATTAAATTAAATATATATGGGTCTCAATCTGGATATCATGATATTGATGATATTGCTCTTGATGCACTACGGAGTTTCACTATTTTTGAAAGAACCCAATACATTTTAACGTTTTTCTTTGTTCCACCACGACCTGCACAAACTTCAAATAGAATTCACCAGTTTTAACAAACGAAACAGTGAATGTGTGAAATAAAAAAGCTTCCTTTCTCTAAACAAGCAACACAATTGTAGTGCTGTCACAAAAAAACAAGTAATTATACCAAAAATAATGACGATATATCGATACAACAGTCCACGATATCGATACTGTATCACAATATCGATATTTAAATATTTTGGCACACCCCTAAACTTGAATAAAACTATAATAATCAGACAATCCAATTTTGACTGATTGCAATCAAATCAAAATTGCAATTTGAATGAACGCAATGAAAAAAAATCGCAAATAATTTCCCCCAAAACAACAAAAATATGTCATATCTGACCTAAAAACCGCTAACGCTGTAGTTTAGATCTGTATAAACATGTTCTGAAATACATGGGATTCTTTTATCAGTTTGTCTGTTTCAGTCTTTTAGTCAAAACTTTTATTAATAAGATTCTGTCCAAACGTAGTCGAAAATCTAACAGCAACTAGGGCTGTAGTCCTTTAATTGATTAGTCGATTAGTCGGTTGATGGTATCTTAGTCGACCAAGATTTTATTAGTCGATTAATCATTTTATTTATATTAAATTATTATAAAATGATTTGTGTGGCAAAAATGAGAAGCTATGAGTTTTTGAGTCTTAATATGTAATACACTGTCTCCTTGTACTTTTTTGTATAAATAGTTGTTTTTGCATGAACCCCTCTACAGTTGTGTTCTTTTGAGTGCAGTTTGGTTTAAATAAATGGAAATACTTTACAGTTTTGATATATTTTAGTCACACCCCCTTTTAGTCGATCAATAGGGCAGGTCTTTAGTCGACCAAGAATTTCTTTAGTCGACTGCAGCCCTAACACCAACTGCAATATTTGTCTATTTGCACTATATTAAATGAGTAAATTCATCTTAATTAATCAAAATCGTTGATATTAAGATTAATATCCTGAATTCAAGGCAATTTAACTTATCTAGAAATACATTTTTGTAGTGTTTAGATTGTTTGACGTTAACCTGCCAAGTACTAAAGATGTAAATAAGCTATGCTGGCTATAATCTTTACACATTTACAAGTATGATGTTCATTAATATGTGTTGTCCCTTTACAAATAAATAAAAGATACAAAAAAACATACATTTTTATGCAGACCAGGCTCCTCTTTCCACAGATCTGACCCGTAACATGGCCTGATTTTTTCCTGTGGAGATAATTGACTGTCATGGACTCATGCACACTTTATAACACCTGCCACTTTAACAATATATTATATAAGAACGATCTATTTGCACTACTACATTTGCACATTGCACTGTCTGCCAACTGTACATTTCTGTATTGACCTTATTCTGCCCCGCCCACTTTTGCCGTTTTTTGCACTTTTGTTGTAAACTCACTTCCGTTTGACGAGAACTCCGTTAAAGCTAATGACGAATGAGGGAAAAGTCTCACCGCTAAAATGTTACATAAAGTAGATTGATTTGTGTAAAATGTTTAATGAACACGAGCAACAACAAGTCAACAACGCACGATTTCCTGGTCAGTCTGAAAACGTCTTTTTAGTCCATGTAGAACTTATTTTGTGTTGAGCTCGTCTGCTCCATGTGAACTACAACGGAAACAAGACGGCGACGCGTACGACAACTTCCAGAATAAGGTGAATATAGTCTTAGTCTATCTTAGTCTATTTTATTTTATCTTATTCTTAATCTTATGTATGCCTCTTTTATATATTTTATTCATTGTTTTATGTTGCACTTTACGCCGAAGCAAGTTCCTATGTTTGTGAATTTTTGATCACTGACAATGGCAATAAACCGATTCTGATTCATGTCATACTGCGGAACATTCCAGATAGAAACCCCCCCCAAAACATCTTGCAGAAGACAAGCAGGTGACAGAAAATCCTTCAGAAAATCTCCACACTGCACCTTTAATAATCTAAACACAAAAAGTGCAACTCGTACTTTTAAAAGAACACGATCCGCTCGAACTTCCAGGCGTACAGTGCGCTCAGACACACGTTCGTTTACCACATCAGAGCCAAACGTGACATTAACGGTAAAACGCCTCGGTCTTTTTCCCATTTTTTTCTCCCCAAAGGAGCCGCCCCTCCGTCCCGCTCACCTGCCAGCGACACGGCGCCAAAGTTTGGAGGCGAAGAGCGCGAAACAGATCACGAGCGTCGCACCTCACGCCCAAAAAACAAATCAAACGTGCAAAGTCGCGCCGTTAAATCAACAGCGCCCGCAAAAGGCGCCGAAATCGCTATTGGTTTAAAGCGGGGAGCCACTTTTAGAACAATGGAATCGTATTTATTAACTGTTTTTCCCCGGCGCAGAGACACGGAGGCAAACCGCGGGATCCCGGGTGCACCCTCCCGCATTACGTCTCATCCACCCATCTAATTATTCCCTCAGAAAGCTGAAATTTGAAGTTACAAAAGACCGTCCCTATCTGTCATCTGCGCGCCATTGATGTTATCGGAAAAGGAAATTGTGGGCGTAGAGTAGTAGACCCAATATAACTGCATTATTCACACGCGCGGAATTGACAGATTTCCGCGCGACGTTTCTTTTAATCTTCGACTCTTGTTTGGAAGGAAAAAAGCAGGGGGGAATCCTAACACTCCAGGCATCGCTCTCTCTCCTTGTTTTCTCTTCTCTCTGTATTTGCAGTGAGGTTAACAAAAAGGCTATTGAAGTGGAGACGGAGAGGGAGAAAGAAAAGGGAGACGCAACCCTGCCTAACTTGTTGATTATTAACAATGGGAATCGGAAAGACGGCGGTTGTTTGAATTGTCAGTTTCAAATCAGCCCCAAAAGCAAGCATGAAAGTGACGTTAGCTGATCAAATCCGGATGCCGCGACTGTCCGCACAAGTCTGCGGAGCATTTTTTGTTGATAGATTCCCGTAATATTTCCAATTAAAGTGAATAATGTCAGGGGATGTGCGCCGATTCCACGCGCGACAAACGGGGGGAAGAGGAAAGACGGTGCGTTCCAAGTGTCGACTGTATTTCCTTCTGTATAATATGATAGAAAAGATGATCTGACGCACCATATTATCTAAAGGTGCACTAAGTAACTCTGGTGGGAGGTCCGCTACCTGCTTATCTTCATGGAAATGTTAATTACCTTCATTGGAATGAACCATTAATCTTATCTAACACCCATTTATGGAATTGCAGGTGTTTTTGATGAACAAAAATGATACAAAAGATAGAAAAGATGATCTGACGCACCAAATTATCTAAAGGTGCACTAACTAACTCTGGTGGAAGGTTCGCTACCTGCTTATCTCCATGGAAATGTGAATTACTTTCATTGGAATGGACCATTAATCTTATCTAACGTCCATTTATGGAATTGCAGGTGTTTTTAATGATCAAAAATGATAGAAAAGATGATCTGACACACCAAATTATCTAACAAACTCTGTTGGGGGGTCAGCTACCTGCTAATCTCCATGGAAATGTTAATTACTTTAATTGGAATGGACCATATCATGACATTGATCTTATCTAACGTCTATTTATGGAATTGCAGGTGTTTTTAAAGATCAAAAATGATAGAAAAGATAGAAAAGATGATCTGACACACCAAATTATCTAACAAACTCTGGTGGGAGGTCCGCTACCTGCTAATCTCCATGGAAATGTTGATTACTTTCATTGGAATGGACCATATCATGACATTAATCTTATCTAACGTCCATTTGTGGAATTTCAGGTGTTTTTAATGATCAAAAATGATAGAAAAGATGATCTGATGCACCAAATTATCTAAAGGTGCACTAACAAACTCTGGTGGGAGGTCCGCTACCTGCTTATCTCCATGGAAATGTTAATCACCTTCATTGGAATGGACCATAGCATGACATTAATCTTATCTAATGTCTATTTATGGAATTGCAGGTGTTTTTAAAGATAAAAAATGATAGAAAAGATGATCTGACACACCAAATTATCTAAAGGTGCACTAATGAACTCTGGTGGGAGGTCCGCTACCTGCTTGTCTCCATGGAAATGTTGATTACTTTCATTGGAATGGACCATTAATCTTATCTAATGTCCATTTATGGAATTACAGGTGTTTTTAATGATCAAAAATGATAGAAAAGATAGAAAAGATGATCTGACACACCAAATTATCTAACGAACTCTGGTGGGAGGTCCGCTACCTGCTTGTCTCCATGGAAATGTTAATTGCTTTAATTGGAATGGACCATATCATGACATTAATCTTATCTAACGTCCATTTATGGAATTGCAGGTGTTTTTAATGATTAAAAATGATAGAAAAGATAGAAAAGATGATCTGACACACCATATTATCTAAAGGTGCACTAATTAACTCTGGTGGGAGGTCCGCTACCTGTTTATCTCCATGGAAACGTTGATTACTTTAATTGGAATGGACCATTAATCTTATCTAATGTCTATTTATGGAATTGCAGGTGTTTTAAAGATCAAAAATGATAGAAAAGATGATCTGATGCACCAAATTATCTAAAGGTGCACTAACTAACTCTGTTGGGGGGTCCGCTACCTGCTAATCTCCATGGAAATGTTAATCACCTTCATTGGAATGGACCATTAATCTTATCTAACGTCTATTTATGGAATTGCAGGTGTTTTTAATGATCAAAAATGATAGAAAAGATGATCTGACGCACCATATTATCCAACGAACTCTGGTGGGAGGTCCGCTACCTGCTTATCTCCATGGAAATGTTGATTACTTTAACTGGAATGAACCATAGCATGACATTAATCTTATCTAACGTCTATTAATGGAATTGCAGGTGTTTTTAATGATCAAAGAGTGATAGAAAAGATAGAAAAGATGATCTGACGCACCATATTATCTAAAGGTGCACTAACTAACTCTGGTGGGAGGTTCTCTACCTGCTTATCTCCATGGAAACGTTAATTACTTTCATTGGAATGAACCATTAATCTTATCTAACATCTATTTATGGAATTGCAGGTGTTTTTAATGATAAAAAATGATAGAAAAGATGATCTGACGCACCATATTATCTAAATGTGCACTAAGTAACTCTGTTGGGGGGTCCGCTACCTGCTTGTCTTTATGGAAATGTTGATTACTTTCATTGGAATGGACCGTTAATCTTATCTAACGTCTATTTATGGAATTGCAGGTGTTTTAAAGATAAAAAATGATAGAAAAGATAGAAAAGATGATCTGACACACCAAATTATCTAAAGGTGCACTAACAAAGTCTGGTGGGGGGTCCGCTACCTGCTTATCTCTATGGAAATGTTAATCACCTTCATTGGAATGGACCATTAATCTTATCTCACGTCCATTTATGGAATTGCAGGTGTTTTTAAAGATAAAAAATGATAGAAAAGATAGAAAAGATGATCTGACACACCAAATTATCTAAAGGTGCACTAACTAACTCTGGTGGGAGGTCCGTTACCTGCTAATCTCCATGGAAACGTTAATTTTTCTTTCATTGGAATGGACCATTAATCTTATCTAACGCCCATTTATGGAATTGCAGGTGTTTTTAATGATAAAAAATTATAGAAAAAATATGATCTGACACATCCTTTATTATCTAAAGGTGCACTAACGAACTCTGGTGGAAGGTTCGCTACCTGCTTATCTCCATGGAAATGTTAATTACCTTCATTGGAATGGACCATAGCATGACATTAATCTTATCTAACGTCCATTTATGGAATTGTAGGTGTTTATAATTATCAAAAACACCTTCACAAAGCTGCATTTCTAGTGTGAACGGTGTCGCCTTGCCGCAGATCTGGCTTGTAACTTGGCCTGGTGGCGTCACTTGTTTGTCTGTGTGGAGAAAGCATGTCTTCAGCCTGGTCAGGTGAGATTCCCACTTTGAGTCGGTGTTGAATGGAGCTCACACTTAAGCCGTGGTTCTGGAAGTGAATTTCTCGTTCATTTTTGCCATCGGGATTTAGAATGTTCAAATGTTACGAGTTTCAGGGCATGACAGAGGCGAACCAGCTCTGTGGCAACTAATGTCCATAACGCGGTTATTTTCAGACCAAAAAAATTCCTGTAAACCTTAAAATTCGGCATAATGTTTTAATAATTTAGCGGTTTATAAAGTTTCAGAAACAGATTTGAAAATGATAGGTCTTATGCTCATTACTCACCACAGGCTGATTTACTTTGAGCTTTCAAACATTTTACGTACATTTTTTTCAGAATCCCAATGAGAAAAATGAATGGAAAATGTACTTCTGGAACCAACGGGTGGACGGTCACTGTGAGCTCCATTTGAGTCCAGATTAAATCTGCACATGCCCAGAAGCTTCTGAGCAGGAGCACGAACAGTGGTGTCTTACTACGGCAAGAGAGCGGGAACAAACTACATCTAAAATGCTATTATTATATACATTATGACTATTACACAGTATTCACCTTATTCCTGAAGTTGTCGTACGCGCTGCCGTCTTGTTTCCGTTGTAGTTTACATGGAGCAGATGAGTTCAACAGAAAATAAGTTCTACATGGACTAAAAAGCTGTTTTCAGACTGACCAGTGTAAAAGAAAAATGTCATTTGATGTACTGTATTTACACGTGACCATTTGTCAGCGGTGTCTTTATGAATTGTCTGCACCCAACCCTGTAGCTACAAGTGTCAAGAGGGGCACCTGGGGTCTTTGTTTCTCTGTTCCTTCCTAGGCCAGCTAAACAAAAGCTCCCATTTGGCCTCTCCAATCCAGGAAGCACCATTTGCATTCTTATTTAACCACCTGGACCCCCTATGGTTAACCAGTCCCCCCACTCAGAGAGACACCACTTGCATTCTAATTTGATCATCTGGACGCCCCCTGCATGTAACCACTCTAATGTGTATTGTAATGTACCCCTCTACCTTGTGACTGCCTGACAAACCTGTTTCTCAGTGGCCCTCATGGGCCGGCCCACTGTAACTCTATATATTGCTGTGTTTCTTATTGTCGGCTCGCGTCGTTCCTCCGTTGGTCACCCGTGTAGTTGAGACAGAACATCTGTCTGGGAACAGTATTCTTTGATGCATCTTAGACTAAAGAATCCACCTTTTTGAGAGAGACAGTGCTCCGTTTTTCTTGGACTTATTACACGAATTTCCACAACACCAGGAAATCGTTGCGTTGTTGACTTGTTGTTGCTCGTGTTCATTAAACATTTTACACAAATCAATCTACTTTATGTAACATTTTAGCGGTGAGACTTTTCCCTCGTTTATCATTAGCTTTAACGGAGTTCTCGTCAAACGGAAGTGCGTTTACAACAAAAGTGCGTATCTGTGGTAAAAAGCGGCAAAAGTGGGCGGGGCAGAATAAGGTGAATATTTTAACCTGAAAACACAACATTTAACAGCGTCTAAGCCCAAGCAAACAGCGAAACATTGAGGTCAAATGGTTTTAGTGAAATGTTTAATGTTTTTATGTAACTGGTTTAAGATTTCACTTGTCTTGTCAAGAATAAGTTGATTTAAATTATGACAATACAGTCATGCTAACGACTAGCATGATTTACTCAAGTTTGGCAAATGACTGAAAGGGCCTTAGACGGAGGATTTTAACTACACTGCATGTTTTGGGTTAGAAGAAGCTTCAGAAGCTGGAGAAAACAATAATTATCTCATAATTATGAGATTTAAAAAATGTTTCCTTTTACTTGTGAGTAAACTGCTTTCCCGTACACTTTGAGAACATGCCAGATTTTTTCCTTTGAGTGACTAAGAACAGTTTACGCCCATGACAACTTTTTGCACATGATTTAAGGATGTATGGTTTCAATTGATAATGTCATGGCAATAAAAATGAAAGCTCTGAAGATTTAATGGGTGGCTTCAATGACCACATCCTCCCATACGTGGTTAAGAGAGTCGTGAAAATGATTACAATTCAACAAAGTAGCTTCGATACCAGGAAGAACACCATTCGATCATTTTAGTTATCAACTTGCTTAATCAATAAACATTGCTTAATCAATAAACATTGCTACCCCATTTCTTCTTCTTCTTCTTCTTCTTTTTCTTCTTTTGTTTGATTGGCAACCATCGATTAAGGTGCATACAGCCACCTACAGAGATCGGGGTAGAACAGCCGTTGCCATGGAAATCTGCCATGTTTGTTGCTGGTGTGCTAAACTTACATAGTAAAACATTAGCCAAAACAATGTAAAAAAAAAAAGTGAATAAAAATCCATGAAAGATCCTGATAAACTGCAGGGTCACTTGTGGTAAATACATTTATCAATAAATAGTGCTAGAGCACTTAATATGCAAAGTTTAGTGTTTAGCATCTTAAAGCGAGACGCTGCAGGTTAATAGGAAAACATCTTAAATTTAAAGATATCAATGTTAAACTTCTCCTGTAGTTTACTCACATAAATGTAAGAAAAATATGTATTACAATTTTTTCATCATGTCGTGTTTCATGTAGAAATAAGGCATTTTGTGTGTAAAAATGGCCAAAATGACACATATTTGGGACATTTAAATCTGAAAAATGGACAGAACCAGGTTTACATTTCTTGGTTCATTTCGTAACAAAAAAATGTAGAGAGGGGATTTTGGATTTCTAATTTAGTTTTTAAGTAAACTAGATTGGACTGAAAATTGTTCTAAAAATTTTAATTTCACCTCATTTTTTGACTTAAAACTTAAAAAAATCAGTTTTAGAATTACATATGAAAAAAGCCTTCTGTACATTTGGTCTAAATCCTGTTGAGTCCAGATCGTACAGTTTGGTGTAGGATCTACTTTAAGGCTGATCTTTATGTCTCGAGGGACAAAAATGCATTTTAAGAAAACGTCCTTTGAAGTTACAATGTCCCAGAGAAATCTATGGATGAAGTGGATTCAATGGAAGAATAAAACATCTTTAGGAGCAGATTGGACACGTTTGTTATTTCTACATGAAAGACAATATGTTGGGGGGGGGGGACAAACTGACCAAAAAAACTAAACATTGAAAAAAAATTGTTTTGCTTGTAGTGTCTCGCCTTAAAATCGTATCTAATATATCTCTAGATAAAATGAAGAATTATTGTGGGTTCAACATTTCTGTGAGTATTTTTCCAGTAAAACCCATAAATCTGGATTGTTCTTCATCAAAAATACAAAGAGTTTATCATAATTTCCTAAAACATAATGTAAAATACAATAATAAATGTGTTTAAAGCAGCTCTGATGTCACTCACATGTGTCTGAGAGCTTTTCATTTTCCAAAATCATCTACATTTTTAATATTTTGTAATATTCTGAGGTTAAATCCCATTTCTCCAGTGAAATCACCTCCATTCCAAATTTAGAATGTTTTTGTTTACAAACTTTTAAAGTGTCTGTAAGTTACATTCTAGTGATTGTTAAGAAAAAGGGGACAGAGAAAGAGAAAAAAATACTACTACGTATACAATATACTGTCCTGAGGAAATTATAGCTATGAATAAAAATAAGTTATTTTTACATTTCAAAAAATGGGAATTAATAAGATGGGACTGAAAAAGTATGATTCTGAATTCTAAACAGTCTGCATCATTTTCTTATGTATAAATGTTTGCTAAATGATTATGAGGATCATGTATGATTGTATATCATGGGAGGAGTCGATAGGAGAACTTCAAGGGTCCAGTATTATTCGTTTGTCTTGTGTTGTCTTGTGTTGTTTGTCAAACCCGTCTTGTCTTTGTTGAATTGGTTCGTATTGTCTTATTTTATGTGGTCTTGTCGAGTGTTTTGTCCATTTTTTGATTTTATTCATTATTATTTTCATACTTGTATGTTTGTTTGTTTGTTTTTGCTGTTATAATTGAGTTGTTTATTTTTTATGGTCATTTTTATTTAAATTGATTAAAAATGTCTAAATTATTAAATTGTAACCTGTATTATTTTTTGTTTGTTTGTTTGTATTCTGTTATTTGTCTGTCTGGTATCAAAAATGGCACAGATGTAAGATTTGATACAAAGAGCTGAATAAAAAAAAGTTAATTGCAAAAAAACAACAACAATATGCTGTCCTACTTTAACAGCGCTAAAGGGTTAAACTGGAGCTGCCCTGTGAAATCTCGCGGTATTTGACAACTCCACTCCACTTCTCTTTGACACTGGCCCCGCCTCGGTCTCGGGGAATGCTCCCGTGTTTACATTTGTGTCACTCGGGTCAGCACCATCCATCCACCATCCAAACATCCCTCCGGCAGACCTCCAGACCTCCGGGAGAACCAGCAGCAGCCGCGGTTCCGACGAGGCCCAGCGGCGGACACACACGCTGCTCCTGACGGGAAACGCGTCCACATCTGCGGGTTTTCCCTGCATCCACGCACTCCTCTGGAAAACTTTCTGCGCAGAGAAAAAGAAGGAGAAGAGGCCTCGGCGATCAGCACGACTCAGACGCCATAGCTTTTCCACTTTTCCACACAGCAAGAAGGGAGAAAGTCAAAACAAACCTCACCAGCAGCAGCGCGAAGAGGAATTAGCATTAGCCACTTCCTGGTAAGACGCTAGCTCATTTTGAACTTCTAAAACTCTACTCAAAGTGTAACTAACGTTGTTTAAAGTTATTACCCGGCTTGTTTTCATTTTATTTTCACTGCCACATCCAAGAAACACCAAAATACAAACTCTCTAAACGCGACAATGAGTTTGCTAAAAGTTTTGCTGATGACTTTAGCATGTTAGCAAATTAGCCAACCCGTTGCTAACTTTCACTGCACTGATTTAGCACTTCTGTCACCCTCTGAATTGCAACTTTTCTGCTGTGTTTTAGGTGTTTGTGCGTTTGTCAAGGCTTCAAATGTGTCAGAACAAGATGATAAAGGTGTATTGATGTTAAAACTAAGTCGTTAAACTGGAAAAGTACTCTTTTAAAAGCTTTATTTACGTTTGATGTGATTTATTCCAGGGCCTGGCGTAGCATTTGAGGAGTTTTTGCAGTTTGTTTGTATAAATGTTTCAATGATTAGCTCACATTAGATCTAAATTCTTCTGGTTTTAAGTGTTTGTGTTGAGAAAAAAGCAACACATTTGAATTTCCAGGGTAGAAAGGTCAGTTAGTTTGCTTTTCTATAACAAACGATGGACAAAATACACATTTCTAGCCTTAAAATTGTAGTTTAGCTTCAAAATAATCTAATTTATGGAATAGTATCTAATATATCTCTAGATAAAATGAAAAATGATTGTGGGCTCAACATTTCTGTGAGTATTTTTCCAGTAAAACCCATAAATCTGGATTGTTCCTTCATCAAAAATGCAAAGAGTTTATCATAATTTCCTTAAACATAATGTAAAATACAATAATAAATGTGTTTAAAGCAGCTCTGAAGTCACTCACATGTGTCTGAGGCTTTTACTGACACTAAATCAGTCACTCAATCAATATGTCGTATTTTGTGATACTCTGAAGTTAAATCACATTATGTTTTACTTCACTTTTGCCCCCATTCTCAATTTAGGGCTCAGAATTGGCTCGAAAGTTGTTGTGAATTGTTGCATTGTTTTCCTGTCAGTTTTATGTGTGAAGTATGTGCAGTAAATGTAATGCATGGTGTTGGAGTAGCACTTGTTTGCAAACAGACTAAATTTAAAACTTATCATTGACTTGTTGTTACATTTATAAGTGCCACGCTGTCAGAAGAGCATCACTGTTTTATCACATTATTATTATTGTTGCAGTGTTTCCCACAAGTTTATCCTGAAACTGTAGTGACACAAGCGATCCATGTTTGAATCGTTTTATTTAAGACATTTCATTAAGATTAAATGTCACATATTTGGATCAAGAAAGAATTGATTACAGATGAAATATAATTAATTACTTCTTTATATTTATGGCATGAATATTACAAGTACAAGAACAATTTTTGGTAAAACGTCTAATTGCTATTTTTCAGACATGCGTTTGATTTGATTTGCGTTTTGTTGAATTCAGTGCGAATTTCACATTTTTAAACACGTCCAGGAGCATTTATAATTGAGTTGGAACTGAAACATTAACTGCAAAACTAATACAAGAATCAAAAGCATTTCAGATATGGATGGGACGATAACCAGTATTAAGGTTGACCACGAGGATGGATTTCTGAGTATTGACAGAGCTAATTTATTCTGTCTGTGAAATAAACAGCATTAGCTTCCTTGCGTTCACAAATTAAATTTTTTGTCATAATATATGGGTATAACATGCCACAAATAAACAAAATAACCAAAATACGTTCCATTCACGTTCTAGAATAGACTAGAGCATTGGACTTTACCATAAATTAGCTCAAAAGTAAATTAAAATGAACAAATATTGAAGTGACTAGACCTAGGAACTTTGTTGTATTACAACAGAAGTCTGCATTTTAACAATATTCATTTTAGCTTTGTTGATCGGACAGTTAGTCGACCAAGAATTATATAGTCGACTACAGTCTTATAAGTACTAGGAAACTGTATTTATATGTTAGACTCCAAAATCGTCAGCAAACTCACTCCATATCTTCTCGTTTTTGCCGTATCAATCCTTTAAATCTAAATAAAATAATTAGTCTACTCACAAAAATGTTGGTCGACTAAGACACCATCAACTGATAAATCGACTAAACGACTGAAGGTACTTCTTATTAGACTTATTCACAGAAGGCTCATTGTTTTGCCCTGAATTGCTCTGTGTTTCCCCAAATCCCTCCTTCGTGAAGCAGCGCAAACAAAGGAGCAACGCTGACACTTCTTTACAGTTTGAAAAGTGCCTGTTTAAAAAAAATACATTATAAAATAGGCAACTCCGTGTTATACCGTCATACCGTGGTGGTTTTTGGTGTGAAAATGTCATACCGTCCCATCCTTAATTCGAATCGAAATGACAAAGTTAGCCGACCTTGCACTGGTGAGACACGGAGTTTTGATGTTTGCACAGAAAATTATGTTATTTCACTTTTGTACTTTTAAAAGTTGTTAGTAATTGCTAGGGCTGCACGATACGGGAAATTAGTGCGATATGAGTGTCAAGTATCACGATAACGATATTATTGCGATGTTTTTTCCTCATTTGAATATATTTTTCTTTTCTTTTTAGGATAACTCAACTCTTACTTTAAAATATAGTAATTTAGGTACAAATATACACACATTAGAGCAGGGGTCTCCAAACTTTATCCATCGAGGGAAATATAGACCAATCGGAGGGCCACAAATCAATCGTGAAACATTAAAAAAAGCTGCTTTTATCTGATGTTTTAAGCACCACATCTACATTCAGTCTCAATGCCTTAATATCAGGTCTGTGTTGCACCAAAATGTTAGTTATTTAGGTTGGAATTGTAGAAAATCTGAAATGTGCTGTAAATAGTACTTCTCAGGACAATGTGGGCCAGTTCACCAGGAAGCCTAAGGGCCAAGAAAAATTGGTCTGAGGGCCGCATTTAGCCCCCGGGCCTGAGTTTGGACATGTCTGCATTAGAGTTTGTTCGTTTATTGCTCTGCAAACCATTAAAAACACAATACTGAGGCATTTTAAACATTTTACCTTCATTTATGTTTGTATGAAATAGTGGAAAAAGTTGTGAGGATTTTGAAGCAAGAGGTTTAACAAAAATGAACATTCACTTCTGTACTTCTGCAAAACGCCGCTTTTGGGGTGGTACATTTGAGTCTGATCGGTCAAAACGGTAAAGTACTGTAAAAAATAAGTAAAAACAAGCTCTGGAGCACAAGAAACGCAAGATTAATGCGTTTAACCTTTAGAAATTCTCGCCTATCTTTGCAACAAGTGCGATAATGATATCTTTTCGATATATTGTGCATTCCTAGTAATTGCAACCATTCAAATTGTGATTTAAAAAAAAAAAAGTATACAATTGTGAAGTATTTGCTGATCTAACTGCAAGCATAAAGTATAATTTGCGTTTCCAGATCTGGTTATATGACAATGGGGGCATAAATTTGACTTTGCGGGTCCTGTTTTATTGGGAAACACTGAGTTGTATAAATTCCCCCATTGTTTTTATTGCCACAGTGTTTTGAGCGAGGTTTATAGATTCAAACAAACATGTAAATTATAGAAAATGATGCTGGAACAAGCGAAATCCGGGGAAGTTCCTCCACAAATCGACTTTTACCTCGGCAAATATGTCAGTCTGTACTTTTATGATAACAACATGCCGTTCTGTTGCATTATGACTGTCCAAATTGCTGCTTTTGGTTTTGGTAGTTGGGAAATGTGATCAGAACTCGGTGTTCTAGCTGAAAGAGGAACAACGATTACTGAAGAAAGTGGTTATGTCTGTGAATGAGGAGGGACGCTGTTCAGTGGGAACCCTTTTTACGAGCCGCGGGTGATTCACTTGAGATTACAAAACCCTTATCTGTAGAAAGTTATCACATTTCTGTGGAACTACTGTTACTGTTGTACGTCAGCCTGGGCTAAAGTTCAGCGTTAAAATGATGTCTCTGTGCACAATCTTCTACAAACAACACCATTTACTGAGTTACCTTTCATTTAAACGTTCTACCAGTTTGATTAATTAAAGGGCCCATGACAGGTTGGACTACTCATTTAACCAAAATGTAGTTCAGATAAACATATTTCAAAATTAGCTAAAATTCTTTAAAAATTTACACAGTTTTCGCAATTTTTAGCTTTTTAATTTTACTTCCTGGTTGTAAATGATGACATCACGCTAGGAAATTACCATAGCAACAACACTGTACACTGGGCCAAAGCTCATCTAATGTCACATTATTTTGATTTGACAAATAAAAATAAATGTGAACACCTTTAATTTGTTGAATTAATAAATGTTTAATGGGTCAAAAAAGTAGTGTATTTTGTGTAAATTATGTATAACCTTTGTCTCCCCAGTGTGATGTCATCAGTTTGTTTACTTCCTGTGTTTTCCCACTTCTTTATCATCTTTTCTCCACAAACAGCGACCTGATTGGTGTAAAACTACAATTTCTATTTACAACAAGTATTAATACACTGAATAAAGTCTAAATTAGAAAATCATAGAAACCTGTCATACGCCCTTTAAGGTGAAACACTACAGTTGAACAGGAAAAAATCTTAAATTGAAAGATTTTGATTGTAAACTTCTCCTGTAGTTTACTCACATAAATGTAAGAGTAAAAAAATTACAAGTTTTTCATCATGTCATGTTTTCATAGAAATAAGACTTTTTATGTGTAAAAACTACCAAAAATACACATATTTGGGACATTTAAATCTGAAAAATGGACAGAACCAGGTTTAAATTTCTTTTTACACATATTAGATACAAAAAAAATTACAGAAGGGATTGGATTTCTTTTTTAGTTTTTAAGTAAACTAGATTGGACTGAGAACTGTCCTAAAAATTCAAATTTCGCCTCATTTTTTTGACTTTAATAAATCCATTTTAGAATTGGATATGAAAAATCCTTCTGTACGTATCGTCAAAATCCAGAGTCTGTTGAGTCCAGATTGTACAGTTTGGTGTAAGATCTACTTTAAGGCTGATCTTTATGTCTCGAGGGAGAAAAATGCATTTTAAGAAAACGACCTTTGAAGTTACAATGTCCCAGAGAAATCTATGGATGAAGTGGATTCAATGGAAGAATAAAACATCTTTAGGAGCAGATTGGACAAGTTTGTTGTTTCCAAATGAAAGACGATATGAGAGAGAAAACTGACAAAAAAAAAGAGTTTTGCCTGTTGTGTCTCGCCTTAAGACAAAATGAAGTGATTCAAAGGTTTATTTATCAGAACTCAGTATTTGTATTTATTTGGATGCCACTCTTTATTGTTTTATTTTGCCTATTAATTAAATTTGAATAATATTAAGACATCATGCTTGGTGTTGTTGGTCTTTTTGCCTGGAGCAGATTTACAATTGGGTTTGACACTTTTGTTGTGCTCGCTCTGCAAACAGAAGGACTCAGTGGAAAAAGAAAACTATCACCACAGAATTGTCTTTAAATACAAAACTTTACTGAAAGGTTTTTTTTTTCAGTCAGGGTGGCTGAAACATTTTGGAACTTTGTGATTTTTCTGACAAACATAATTACATTTGATGAACTGGTCATTCCAAGTATTTGCTTGTTGAGGTCTGAACGACAGGGTTAGAAGTTTTTATGGAGAATTAGACAGAATATTCTGCTGTTTGGAAAGTAATTGCCGTCTTTGTGATTAATAGCGACAAAGAGGGCTCTACACTATATCGTATCGTAGAAATATTGTCTGATGCAATAACGATATCGCAACAAACAAAATAAATCCCAGTAACACCAAAGTCTTCATCGGATAGAAATGTTCTGTTTTTGAAATGAAAACAGCAAAAAGGGGAAATGATGAATAAAATCTAGCTTTTTCAAACTCAGTTATCCTTGGTTTTGTATTTGTTGGTTTTTATTTTAATATAACAGACATTATTGCATCAAAAATTAGTAGAATAATCGTGAAGTCGACTTTAAGCAAGTGCATATGACAGGTTTTCACGATTTTCTAATTTTGACTTTATTCAGTGTATTAATACCTGTTGTAAATATAAATTATAGTTTTACGCCAATCAAGCAGCTACTTGTGGAGAAAAGTAGAAAAATCTGCTCAAAATTACAGGCAAGGCAAGTTTATTTGTAGAGCACAATTCATACACAAGGCAATTCAAAGTGCTTTACATAAACAGGAAAAGTTGTATTAAAATCACAAAACACAAAAAGACACACAGAATCATTTTAAAATCATTTTAAAATAAAGTGCTTTAAAAGAGAAGAGTGCAGATAGATCTTTCAGTCGTTTGCACATCTAAACAGAACTGTTTTTAGTCTGGATTTAAACATTGTCAGAGTGGAGGCCTGTCTCACATCTTCAGGGAGACTGTTCCAGATTTTAGCTGCAAAAAACTGAAATGCTGATTCCCCATGTTTAGTCCTGACTCTAGGCACCAGCAGGAGGCCGGTCCATGTTTAGTCCTGACTCTGGCACCAGCAGGAGGCCGGTCCATGTTTAGTCCTGACTCTGGCACCAGCAGGAGGCCGGTCCATGTTTAGTCCTGACTCTGGCACCAGCAGGAGGCCGGTCCATGTTTAGTCCTGACTCTGGCACCAGCAGGAGGCCGGTCCATGTTTAGTCCTGACTCTGGCACCAGCAGGAGGCCGGTCCATGTTTAGTCCTGACTCTGGCACCAGCAGGAGGCCGGTCCATGTTTAGTCCTGACTCTGGCACCAGCAGGAGGCCGGTCCATGTTTAGTCCTGACTCTGGCACCAGCAGGAGGCCGGTCCATGTTTAGTCCTGACTCTGGCACCAGCAGGAGGCCGGTCCATGTTTAGTCCTGACTCTGACACCAGCAGGAGGCCGGTCCATGTTTAGTCCTGACTCTGGCACCAGCAGGAGGCCGGTCCATGTTTAGTCCTGACTCTGGCACCAGCAGGAGGCCGGTCCATGTTTAGTCCTGACTCTGGCACCAGCAGGAGACCGGTCCATGTTTAGTCCTGACTCTGACACCAGCAGGAGGCCGGTCCATGTTTAGTCCTGACTCTGACACCAGCAGGAGGCCGGTCCATGTTTAGTCCTGACTCTGGCACCAGCAGGAGGCCGGTCCATGTTTAGTCCTGACTCTGGCACCAGCAGGAGGCCGGTCCATGTTTAGTGCTGACTCTGGCACCAGCAGGAGTCCGGTCCATGTTTAGTCCTGACTCTGGCACCAGCAGGAGGCCGGTCCATGTTTAGTCCTGACTCTGACACCAGCAGGAGGCCGGTCCATGTTTAGTCCTGACTCTAGGCACCTGCAGGAGGCCGGTCCATGTTTAGTCCTGACTCTGGCACCAGCAGGAGGCCGGTCCATGTTTAGTCCTGACTCTGGCACCAGCAGGAGGCCGGTCCATGTTTAGTCCTGACTCTGGCACCAGCAGGAGTCCGGTCCATGTTTAGTCCTGACTCTGGCACCAGCAGGAGGCCGGTCCATGTTTAGTCCTGACTCTGACACCAGCAGGAGGCCGGTCCATGTTTAGTCCTGACTCTGGCACCAGCAGGAGGCCGGTCCATGTTTAGTCCTGACTCTGGCACCAGCAGGAGGCCGGTCCATGTTTAGTCCTGACTCTAGGCACCTGCAGGAGGCCGGTCCATGTTTAGTCCTGACTCTAGGCACCTGCAGGAGGCCGGTCCATGTTTAGTCCTGACTCTGGCACCAGCAGGAGGCCGGTCCATGTTTAGTCCTGACTCTGGCACCAGCAGGAGGCCGGTCCATGTTTAGTCCTGACTCTAGGCACCTGCAGGAGGCCGGTCCCTGAGGTCCTCAGATTGCGAGATGGTTCATACGGCTCTAACATGGAAGTAAACAAATTGATGACATCACGCCGGGCAGACAAAGGTTATGCAAAATTTACACAAAATAAATTACTTTTTTTGAACCTTTATACATGAATTCAACAAAATAAAGGTGTTAACATGTATTTTATTTGTAAAATAAACAAATCTGTGACATCTGAGGAGGTTTGGCCCACTGTACAGATGGTTGCTATGGTAATTTCCTAGTGTGATGTCATCATTTACAACCAGGAAGTAAGACAAAAAACCTAAAAAATTGCTAAACCGCACTGAAATTTGTGAAGTTTTTAACACAATTTGAAACATATTTAGCTTAACTACATTTTTGTCAAATGAGTCGTCCAACCTGTCAGAGGGCCTTTAAATTAGTATTTCAACCTGTCATGGGCCCTTTAAAGACTGCACCTCTGTTATTGTCGACAAGCCACGATTAGTTGATCAAACATTGCAGCTTCACTATTGTGTCATACTTTGTGACGGTTCCCACGGCCCGCAGAACAAAGCAACAAACACAGAATTGTCGGCCCGTTTCGTCACTGATATTTGTAATCCAGTTCAGCCGGTGTGTTACCTGTCATCTCGCATAACGCCAAAACCAGCTCCCCGTTCGTAGTTTCCCATGAAAGATTCAGATCAGCAGCCTGCAATAAGTGCTTGGCGTCTGCTGCGGCGTGTCGCTGTCGCCGCCGATCACCGAGCGGCTCCTCACTCATCGCGCCGACTACTTTTGGCTGCGGCTCCGGGGATGAGTCAGCGGCGAGTTTGCGGGGAGTGCCGTACCTCGCTGACCCCGTTCTTACTCACCTCCCGCCTCGCCACATCCGATCGGCGTCAGCGAGACGGCGTCATCGGGCCGAGGAGACGCGCGCCGGCTGCTGACTCTCGGCCAGCGCTGCCAGGGCGACGTGAGGGGAAGTAGGGCTGCACAGTAAAGTGTAAGATATCGCAACAAACTAAATACATATCGCAGTCTTCCATCTGATGAAATGTGTTGTTTTTATAATTAAAACATTGAAAAGGCTAGATTTTGTTCGTGATTTTCGCTTTGTAAACTAAATTTGCCTCGGTTTTGTAGTTGTTAGGTTTTTATTTTAATATAACAGACATTATTGCATCAAAATATGACTGCAAGTCGACTATAAACAATAATGTAAGTCGTATTTTGATGATGGTCGTCGTTCTCTGGACTAAACAGACTCTAAAACTCAAATTTAAAGACTTTTAGAACAAAGACAGTGACATTATTAAAGAAAAATGGCAATAAAGAATAGAGCTTTTCTGATTTTCCTCAATTCTACACTTTATTCATAAATATTCTCGCTCTAGAAGCTTCATTCACAATATTTCAACATTTATTTGGTTGAAAATGTATTTAAAAAGTCCAATTTTACTTTGAGCGGGCTCGCCTCTCCACAGACCTGCTTGTCTCCATGGAGATGGATATGTTTAAAGGGCATCTGACCAATTTGACGACACATTTCACTAAAATGTAGGAAACTCGATTATATTTAATATTTTACTAAACATTTTGCCTATTTGTTGCCCGTTTGACTATTTTTGTAGAGTTTATAATGTTACTTCCTGGTTTAACCTGAGCAGAGTTGATTCCACATCTGTTACCATAGCAACCAGACTGTAAACAAGGGCCAAATCCATATAAATTACACAATAGCTATGTTTGAAAATAAGTAATCCCTGATAACACATTTATTTTGTTTAAACCAGTGGTGTCCAAACTTTTTCCATCGAGGGCCACATATTGAAATATAGACCAAGGGGAGGGCCACAAATCAATCACGAAACGTTCAAAAAAGCTGCATTTATCTGATGTTTTAAGCACCACCACATCTACATTCAGTCTCAGTGCCTTAATATCAGGTCTGTGCTGCACCAAAATGTTAGTTATTTAGGTTGTAAATAGTACTTCTCAGGACAAAGTGGGCCAATTCACCAGGAAGCCTAAGAGCCAAGAAAAATTGGTCTGAGGGCCGCATTTGGCCCCCGGGCCTGAGTTTGGACATGCCTGGTTTAAACTGTCAGAAAACTGTGTCCGCTTCTGTAAATTGTCCCTGTACGTTCGTCGCTTTTTGATGACATCACAGAGGGATTCTGTTTTCGAACTCTGCTCCACTTCCTGTCATTTTACACTTTTTGATTTTACAACATTTCTTCTAAAACTGCAACTTTTCGACGCAAAACTACGACAAATATTTACTGACGTCGCCCTCTCACAAAACTCAGAACCTAAAATATAGACTTTAATGTCATATTATGTCGCAATCCATAACGTCGCCATGGAGACGAGAAGGTTGACGAGCCCCGCAACTGAAAAATGTGACAGAGTGAGTCTTTTTTGAACTGCAAGTTTACTCTTACTTTAGGAATAACATAATTAACATCAAAATTAAAGCCTTCAAACTTCTTACTAAGCGTTTAAATATTCACGTTTGCTGCTTTATATTTATATTTGTTCAAACAGGTCATAGTTACTTGACAGGAAAAGGATTTGACTTGACGTTGAACATGCGTAGTTTTTGTTTTTACAGATAATGAGCTCTATTATGGGGAAATATGTGTTTGCATTGAAGTCTTGAATGCATTTAGCTTGACGTTTGAGCTGGGCGGCGCACACATCCATCAAATCTACGTCTAACCGCGGAATCGTTGCATTTTTTCGACGCAAACGAATCAACGGAAATCTCTAGAAGTCGACATGTCTGCACTCGCGTTTGAATGAATTTTAAACTGCGTAATCTTTTCGTTCCACAGTTGTTCCTTTGTGCTGAAAATGCAAATGTTCAAGGCGGCTTATGTTTCCAGTAAGGGCCGCACAATAGATTGCAAAAGTATCGATATCGCAGTATTGTCTGACAAAATAACGATATCGAAACAAACTAAATAGATCGCAGTCACACCAAAGACTTCATCTGATAGAAATGATCTGTTTTTAAAATGAAAAAACACTGAAAATTGTGACTAAAATCTAGCTTTTTCAAACTAAATGAGCAGAAAAATGGCAAAAAAGCATAGACCATTTCTGATTTTCCTCAATTATACACTTTATTCATAAATATTCTCTGTCTAGGAGCTTCATTCACAATATTTCAGCATTTATTTGGTTAAAAATGTGACTAAACGACTAAAATAATTGTTAGTTTCAGTCAAAAAGTGTATTTAAAGAAGGGAGTATACCTTTAATTGGTCGACTAAGACACTATCGACCAACACTTTTATGAGTCGACTAATTATTTTATAGATTTAAAGGATTTCTATGGCAAAAATGGCAAAAACAACAAGATATGGAGTGAGTTTGCTGAAGATCTTGGAGTCCAACATGTAAATACACATTTTCCTTGTACTTATTTGTAAAAATAGTTGTTTTTGCATGAATACCTGTGCAGTTGGGATCTTTTAAGTGCAGTTTGGGTCGGATACACGGAGATACTTCATAGTTTTGATATATTTTTGCCACACCCCCTTTTAGTCGACTGTTTCCCAACCAGGGGCACTTGGAATGGTCTTAGGTTTTAAATGAAGATGAACTTCACTTTTATCTGAATGAAAAAGTGTAATTAGTTGTAAAGTTAGCATCTTTTTGGAGTATCTTGGACCATAAATATAATTAAAACAAAAAATATAACTGTAATAATTGACTATATTTGACTAGTAAACCCATTTATTTCCCCAAAACTCAACTTAAGGGGTACTCTGAGTGTGAGGGGGTACGCGAGACAAAAAAGGATGCGAACCACTGGATTAATCGGTCAATGAAGCAGGTCTTTAGTCAACTGAGAGTTTCTTTAGTCGACTACAGCTCCACAAAGCTCAATGTCTTCTCTGTCAGTAAAAACAAACAAGGTTAAATTATCGGTGGTGCAAAAGCATGATTGTCGTTTGAAAAGGGCACATGACATTTGCATATTTTTTATAATGTCACTTCCTGGTTGAACATGAGGACAAATATGACGTACAGCAGTTAGAGGTAATTCCACAACTGTTACCATAGCAACCAGACTGTAAACAAGGGCCAGAATCCATATAAATATTACTATAGTTTTGATTTGACCAATAATAATGCCAGATAACATTATTATTTATTTATTTAATTCAATTATAGTTTAAACAGGCAGAAAAATATTGTTAATTATCGCTTATTAATGACACATCACAGATTCTTGGATTCCGTTTTTAAACTCAGCACTACTTCCTGTGATTTTCAACTTTCAGCTTTGTTTTTCTTGACAATCAGCAACTTGTGCAACTGTGATAAATATTTGCCAACAAAGTCGAACAAAGTCAGAATAAAAAAAAAAACGCGAGAACCTGTCATTTGCACTTTAATATTATGACAGATTTGTAGTGTAGTCCTGTCATAGTGCTATATCGAATTATTGTTCAATACATAACAGCTTAGATATTTCTTTTACTGACGTGAATTTCCCATTTAATTTCCAATAGACCCTTTAAAATGTGACGTCATCAAAATTCCAGAGCAGAGGCGACTGGAGGCAAAATTAAGTTGACTGTACATTTTTCAATGATTCTCTCACATTAGATCTAAATTCTACTGGTTTTAAGTGTTTGTGTTGGAAAAAGGCAACACATTTGAATTTCCAGAGTAGAAAGGTCAGTTAGTTTGCTTTTCTATGACAAACGATGGACAAAATACAACTTTCTAGCCTTAAAATTGTATTGTAGCTTCCAAAGTATTGAATATATCTCTAGATAAACTGAAAAATGACTGTGGGCTCAACATTTCTGTGAGTATTTTTCCAGTAAAACCCATAAATCTGGATTGTTCCTTCGTCAAAAATGCAAAGAGTTGATCATAATCTCCTTAAACATAATGTAAAATACAATAATAAATGTGTTTAAAGCAGCTCTGATGTCACTCACATGTGTCTGAGGCTTTTACTGACACTAAATCATCTACATTTGTCATATTTTTTGATATTCTGAGGTTAATCCCAGTTTCTCTGTGAAATCACATTATGTTCCACTTCACTTTTGCCTCCGTTCTGAATTTACAATGTTTTTCTTTATAAACCTTTAAAGGGTCTATACACATATGCCTAATGCTTTTGCCTGCCGACTAAACTTCCACAAAGTTGAAGCATGAAGTTAAGTCTTATTGGCTATTAGGAAAAAAAATATAAAACTACACAACTTTAAAATTTACCCACATTTTATTTACAAAATAACTCTCATTCCTGAAGGCCATATGCAGCATTAGCCTCACGCGGCTCACTTTGATCTCGCCTCGTCTCGCATGTATAAATATCCACCAAGGCCGCGCACATTTTCTGTCAGATTTAATGCCGGGTCCTAAAATGGCATTCGCTGTTCGTGAGGAGGAATTCAGCGCGGGCCCGGAGCCGTGAGCGAGCGGCCAAGAATTCGCCAAAAACCCAGGCCCTCCAACCCATTCGCGATCAGACGAGACGTTTGTCATCTGACCACTTAAACAGTCACAGCGCCTTTGGCTTTTTCTCCTGCTGCAAAAAAATGTGAGCGCCTTTTTCCACACCGAGGATTTGAAGAAGGATGCTTCCCCGGGCCTTTTTTGTGCTACATTAAACACTGTCTTTCGCATGATGTCAAGGACCTTGGCCGAGTTCTCCACCGCCAAGTGAACGTAGGTAGGAGAAGCTGAGGATATTAAGCTGTGATTCAGTATTTTTTTGTTTGTTTAAAGATCGTTGGCCTGTTTTACTTTTTGAAACTTTGGAAAAGACAAAATGCTATTGACCTTATTCTGCCCCGCCCACTTTTTGCCAGATATGGACTTTTGTTGTAAACGCACTTCCGTTTGACGAGAACTCCGTTAAAGCTAATGATGAACGAGGGAAAAGTCTCGCCGCTAAAATGTTACGTAAAGTAGATTGATTTGTGTAAAATGTTTAATGAACACGAGCAACAACAAGTCAACAACGCAACGATTTCCTGGTCAGTCTGAAAACGGCTTTTTAGTCCATGTAGAACTTATTTTTAAGTTAAACTACAACGGAAACAAGAACCCTGTTTGCGCAAATGGCGAACAACGAAAAGTCTCGCCGCTAAAACATTAAAGTAGATTGATTTGAGGAAAATGTTTAAGGCACACGGGCAACAAAAAGATTTCCTGGGCAGCTTTAAAAGGTCTTTTTAGTCCTTGTAGAACTTATTTTCTGTTGAGCTCGTCTGCTCCATGTAAACTACAACGGAAACAAGACGACGGCGCGTAGGACAACTTCAGGAATAAG
The DNA here is from genome assembly GCA_019453435.1 of Rhinogobius similis. Classification (NCBI taxonomy): domain Eukaryota; kingdom Metazoa; phylum Chordata; class Actinopteri; order Gobiiformes; family Gobiidae; genus Rhinogobius; species Rhinogobius similis. Next base: position 37,871,090 of record CM033623.1, read on the forward strand.
GTGAATATGTCTGAATTATAATTGTCTTTGGTTGTGCTTGGACGAGATGGGAATAAGCCTGGAGAGTAGGGATGGGACAATAAACAATAATATCGTTTATCGTGATAAAAAGGGAAGACAATAATCGTTTGTGCTACATTTTGAATAATCGTGATAATCGTCAACAAAGATAATCGCCATTTTGTCACCAGATTGTGCAGAAAAAAAGCAACTTACCCTTTATGTTCTCTTCTAGATCGTTTTTTTTTCACTTATAATAAAGTACAAATATGTCAGAAGTTATTTATAATGAGAAAGTAATGTCTTTGTATGTCGCATTTTCAAACTGTCAGCAATTTTAATAACGATTGTGATATTATCGTTAATCGCAATTATTTTGGCCGTGATAATCATGACATAAAACTTCAATATCGTCTCAGGCCTAATGGGGAGTAGCTAAGGCTGGGCGATATGGGAAATAATTATTATCATGATTTTCTTGGGGCCAGATCATGATTACGATTTTATCACGATTTGTGATTTTTATTTTATTTTTTATTGCCTTTTATTCACCTTATTCCTGAAGTTGCCGTACGCGCCGCCGTCTTGTTTCCGTTGTAGTTCACACGGAGCAGACGAGCTCAACAGAAAATAAGTTCTACATGGACTAAAAAGACGTTTTCAGACTGACCAGGAAATCGTTGCGTTGTGACTTGTTGTTGCTCGTGTTCATTAAACATTTTACACAAATCAATCTACTTTATGTAACATTTTAGCGGCGAGACTTTGCCCTCGTTCGTCATTGGCTTTAACGGACAGCAGAAGTGCGTATCTGTGGCATAAAATATAAGTCGGCGGAGCAGAATAAGGTGAATAGAGCTGCACGATTTAGGAAAAATATTTACTTGCGATTTTTCTGACCAGTGCGATTGCATTTGCGACTTTAATAATGGGATTCTGTTCAAATTCACATTTTAAACAGAATTTTGTTGCTTTTTGTCACGTTCAGTTGCGTTTTGGTGCATTGAGTCGTGTTTGTTGTTTGTAGGTGCGTTTTTGTCACTTTTGAAAGGATTTTTAAACATTTTTAGTCGCGCTTTTGTCGCTTGTTTCAGAACATGTTTGTACAAATCCAAACTACAGTGTTAGTAGTTTTTTATTCAAATCAAAGCAACACATTTTGTTGTTTGTGGAAGAAATTAGCCTTTGTGATTTGGTAATTCCATCCGTTAAAATTGTTTTTGTGTGGATTTGGTTTAATTGTGCAGCCCTGGCCTTTAAGAGGTAAATAAAGTCATCTGCTCAGAGGCTTCAGAGGCTAAACAACAGGAGAAAAAGTGTGTTTGAACAGACAGCTGTATTAAAGACACAAACAGTCAATCACGATTTCACAAACACATCTCTTATGCATTATTTTCAGTAAAAACATTGCATGATATCATGAGTAATGCACTATTGCACAACTGTCTAAAGCAACCAAACCTGATTGCAGATTTATGATATTAAACTTAAAAACAAAAGTACAGCCCTTGATCATTCTCCAGAGGGAATCTTGTGACATTTTGATTTTAACGTGACCTTGCAGCACGCGTTGTGGTTTTCCCATCGCTATTGTTTGGCACAAAACTCTGCCAAGGCATTAATTACGCTTTAATGCTTAAAACGTTCCTCTTTGCTGACTGAGACCTTATGGAGTTGAGATCCAAGAAAGCAGAACACCAAATTTATAAAGACTTTAAAGTGTATTCTTTATATACTTTTTGGTAACACATCTTCAGTTTTATTCAAGGACCAAAAACATGGAACTACTTTGGACACAATTTGACATCGCGCTAAATATCACCAAGATTTCCTTCAATAATGAAACTGAAACAACTGCTGCGCTAGATTTTTGTGAACAATAAAATATAAGGTTTTACCAGCATTGAACCGAGATTAAACTAAAGCTAGACTAGAACCTATCGAGCCTGAACCAGGATTATCCCAGAATTAAATAAAATTAAGTGAATCCAGGACTAAACCAGAATGATACGAGGTCTAAAGCAGAATTAAACTACAATAAACGAGGACTAAACCAGAATTAAACCTAAATTAAACCAGAATTTAGCTAGGATAAACAAGGGCTAAACCAGAATCTAACCAGAAATAAAACCAGGTAAGCAGAATTAAACTAGAATAAACAAGGATTAAACCAGGTCTACAGTAAAGCAGAATTAAACTATAAAAAAGGAGGACAAAACCAGAATTAAACCAGGTCTAAAGCTAACTTGAACCAGCATAAACAAGGACTGAATCAGAAATTAAACCAGGTCTAAAGCAGAATCAAACGAAGATAAACAAGAGGACTAAACCAGAATTAAACCAGGTCTAAAGCAGAATTAAACTTGTTAAATGAGGGCTAAACTAGATTTAAACCAGATCTAAATCAAAATTAAACAAGGATAAGCGAGGACTAAACCAGTATTAAACCAAGTCTAAAGCAGAATAAAACTATAAATGAGGATAAAAACCAGAATTAAACAAGGTCTAAAGCAGAATTAACTTGATAAATGAGGGCTAAACCAGACACAAACCAGATCTAAATCAAAATTAAAAACTAACTAAACTATAAGATAAACAAAGACTACATTAAACCAGGTCTAAAGCAGAATTAAATGAGGATAAACAAGCGGACTAAACCAGAATTAAACCAGGTCTAAAGCAGAATTGAACCAGCATAAACAAGGCCTGAACCAGAAATGAACCAGATCTAAAGCAGAATCAAACGAGGATAAACAAGGGGACTAAATCAGAATTAAACCAGGTCTAAAGCAGAATTAAACGAGGATAAGCGAGGACTAAACCAAGTCTAAAGCAGAAAAAAACTATAAATGAGGACAAAACCGGAATTAAACAAGGTCTAAAGCAAAAGTAAACTATAGGATAAACAAAGACTACATTTAATCAGGTCTAAAGCAGAATTAAACTAGGATAAACAAGGATTAAAACAGAAATGAACCTGGTTGGAAGCAGAATTAAACCAGGATAAATGAGGACAAAACCAGAATTAAATTAGATCTAAAGCAGAATTAAACATGGACTAAATCAATAAACAATATATTAAATAAATATAAGTAAATATATTTGTATACTTCTATTTGTAAGACGCTTTAAGTTGAATAGGCATTTTGGTTTCTAGAGTAAAAAACAATTTCGTCACCATCTTTTTATCGGAAAAAAAGCACAACATATTTACATCTTTTATTCTTTGTGTTCAATTATGGAGTTGGTCAAAAGTCGCTCAATCCTTTTGTCGAAAAACACTTCAAATGACTGGAAATGTTAGAAAAAAAACACCCCGCTCTTGGCTTCCCCTGCAGAGCTTCAACACGGACCATCCTTCTGTGCCTCCGTCGGCTAAAGTTTAAAGTCAGGTCTTTGGCAAAGCGAGCGGCCTGTCTCAGCGGCTCGTTGCGATTCCAGCAGCTCGTCGATATTCCTCCTCCTCCTCCTCCCCCTCATCCTCGCTGAAGGGTCACCGCTGCTGGAGAGACGGTCCTGGGAGGATGCCCGGCGGCTCCCAGCGTCACGTGGAACTCCGCCATTGAAGCCAGTCCTCCGGGGGAAGCTCACTACAAAGACATGCAAACGCGGAATTACTCGCCTCTGACCCCGCGCCGAGTTGCTCAAACGCTCGCCCTGGCCCGGGGTCGACCGCTGCCACGACCACACAATCTCGCGGCGCGGCTCGATCCTCGGCGAAAAGGGGGGATGGAAGTTTAAACTGCGCTCTTTTCGTCTCTTGCGGGGCTCAAACTGCACTCTTTTCTTCTCTTGCGGGCGCTGTCTTGTCTTGTCTGAAAGCAGTTGGTGCCCCGATTCAACACGGACGAATTTAAACGGAGACTAATTATAGGAGAGAAACACTTAAAGAATTAACAAGGCATTTTTTCCATTCGATAAAAAGCCTGTAGCGGCTCACATCGAAAGTAATTATAGAAGCGCGTACTTTCTTGACGCCTGCACAGTGTTGTTAGGGTAAATGTTTGATGAAACGTCCGTGTGCATACGCTGAATAATTTGATATTAATCTTCAATAATTCTGTATATTTTATAAACTTTTATCAGGAATGTATTTAAGTCACTTTACCTTTATTCTTGCATCTTTAGCGTTTAATCTAGGGCTGCACAATATATCTAAAAAATATCGTTATTGCACTTGTTGCAAAGAATTTCTAATGGTTAAACGCATTAATCTTGTGTTTCTTGTGCGTCTGAGCTTGTTTTGGCTTTACTTTTTCACTGTACTTTACTGTTTTTACTCAAATTTCCAATAAAAAAACCTAAATTATGATTTTATTGATGTATTTTGTACAATAATAATGTATAAGTTAAAGTGTATGTGACGGGTTAGACCAGTGATTTTCAACCTTTATTGACTTGTGGTACACTTTTTTGGTTGTAGAGATACCATGACACAGCACCTTTTAGACCTTTTAGTAAAAAACCCTGGTATATAATGCGTAGAATAGAATCTGGTTCTTTGAATTTGTCCATTTCCGATCAGTTTGCTATTTTTTTTGGCGTAGAAATACGTTCAGGTCACTCCAAAAGGGTACATTTTATTTTAAATCCATGTGAGAGTCCAAATTGTTGACGACACATTTCACAAAAACGTACTGAACATGATTATATTTAAGATTTTACTAAACATTTTGCCCATTTGTCCCCAGTTTGACAGTTTTCGTAAAGTTTATACAGTTACTTCCTGGTTGGACATGGGCAGCAAATATGACACAGTTAGAGGTAATTCCACAACTGTTACCATAGCAACCATTTAGAAAACAATGGCCAAAATCCATATAAATTACACAATAGTTATGATTTGACAAACAATAATACCTGATAACACCTTTATTTTGTAGAATGACCGTTTAAGATGTCAGAGAAATGTTTCAGTTGAGCGTTAACTGTCTATTTCAGCGGTGCGTCGCTTTTTGATGACATCACAGAGGGACTCCATTTTAGAACTCAGCACCACTTCCTGTCATTTTACACTGTTATTTTTCAAAATTTCTTCACAAACCGCAACGTCACGGATGTAAAACTGCAATAAATGTTTACCACAGGTGCCGTCCCACCAAACCAAGTCATAATTAGAAAAACATGAGAACCTGTCGTACACACTTTAAACGAATAAACGTTTGTCCCCGACGGTGCTGCTCTGCTTAAACTCTACTTACACCCCGATCTCTGCCTCGTTTCACTTTGAGAGCGAAAGAATCTGATTTATTCTGCATTATTCTCTGTATCTTTCTCTTCTGATTAGCCACACGCACAAATCCTTTCCCCTCAAGGATTTAAAATCACTTTGAGGGAATAATTACAAGATTGCGTGTGTCTGGATAAACACAGGCATCAGTGACGGAGACGAGAGCGTTTGTCATGAGACGAGACCCGAGCCGGATCTAGAGGAAGAGGGAAAGGCGATCCACGAGGAGGACTGGGCGATACGGAAACAAATTATCACGATTTTCTTGGGGCCAGATCATGATTTCGATTTTATCACGATTCATGTTCACTTTGTATTTTTCTGTTGCCTTTAACAGAGCTGCACGGTTTAGGAAAAAGATTGAAGTGTGATTTTTCTGACCAGTGCCATTGTGATTAGATTTGCCATTTATGTTTTAATAATGGGGTTCTGTTCAAATTCACATTTTGAACACAGTTTTGTCGTTGTTTTTGTCACATTCAGTTGTGTTTGCCATTTCTAAACGAGTCTTTGTCACTTTTAGTCGCGTCTTTGTCGTTTTTAGTTGCGTTTTTGTCGTTTTTAGTTGCGTTTTTGTCGTTTTTAGTCGCGTTTTTGTCGTTTTTAGTCGCGTTTTTGTCGTTTTTAGTCGCGTTTTTGACGTTTTTAGTCGCGTTTTTGACGTTTTTAGTCGCGTTTTTGTCGTTTTTAGTCACGTTTTTGTCGTTTTTAGTCGCGTTTTTGTCGTTTTTAGTCGCGTTTTTGTCGTTTTTAGTCGCGTTTTTGTCGTTTTTTAGTCGCGTCTTTGTAGTTTTTAGTCGCGTCTTTGTCGTTTTTAGTCGCGTCTTTGTCGTTTTTAGTCGCGTTTTTGTCGCTTTTAGTCGTTTTTTGGTGAATTGAGTCGCGTCTGTTTGTAGGTGCGCTTTTGTCTCGCTCAGTTGTGTTTGTTATATTTAAACGCATCTGTCGCTTTTAGTGGCGTCTTTGTCGTTTTTAGTCGTGTTTTTGTCGCTTTTAGTCGTGTTTTGGTGCATTGAGTCGTGTTTTATGTTGATAGGTACGTTTTTGATGTTTTTGAACACATTTTTATCGCTTTTGGTCACACTTTTGTCGCTTGTTTCAGAACATGTTTGTACAAATCCAAACTACATTGTTAGCAGCTGTAATAGTTTAGTTGTTTAGTCGAATAATTGGTCGATGGTGTCTTAATCGACCAACATTTTTATTATTCAACTAATTATTTTATTTGCATTTATCAAATTGATGTGGCAAAAACGAGAAGCTGTGAAGTGAGTTTGCTGAAGATTTTGGAGTAAATCAGTATCTAACAAATACACTGTTTACTAGTACTTTTCTGTATAAATTGTTGTTTTTGCATGAACTCCTGTGCAGTTTTGCTCTTCTGAGGCCAGTTTGGGTCAGATACACGGAGATACTTTTTTTTTTTTTGCCACATGAAAACCGATTTTTTGTAGAACTTTGTAGAACTTATTTTCTATTGAGCTCGTCTGCTCTGTGTAAACTAATATAACAGAAAAAAGATGGCGGCGCCCACAGAAACTTCCGGAATAAGGTCAATAGATGCAAGTGGTCTGAATGAAATTATACAACATCTTCAGGTTCAGATTAGACTGTTGTTTTTTTTTTAGTCTCGCCTTAAAAATAACACTTCTCCTCAACAAATGATCTTTAAAGCTGCCGGCTCACTGAAGTTCATCCACCTTTTATCATTTTAATGCGATTTAAATCTTCTATATTTGGCTCGACTGACCTTTTGCACTTTCGAGCGTGAATCTATTTTGTCAATTAATCGGTTGATAGGGCAGGTCTTTAGTCGACTACAGCTCTTAGAATTATTGCACTTCAGAAATTGCAGCCTTTGCGATTTGCTAATTGCATCCATTAAAGTTGTGTTTTTGTGTGGATTTAGTTTAATTGTGCAGCTCTGGCCTTTAAGAGGTAAATAAAGTCATCTGCTCAGAGGCTTCAGAGGCTAAACAACAGGAGAAAAAGTGTGTTTGAACAGACAGCTGCATTAAAGACAGAAAAACAATGAATCACGATACGACGATTTCACAAAAACAGATTGTCACAGGGACCAGCTCACCATTCGATCTTTCTCCCTGTATCGCCCGGCTCTATCCTGTTCAGTGCGGCTGCCGTCTGTGCTGTGGGCCACAAATGAGCCTGAACACATCATGCAGGATTTGAGGCACAAGCGCGAGGGCACGACGGTATGAAAGCATCTTGTTTTGACAGACGACTCGCTCGCCCTCGTTTCTGAGCGGAGAAAAGACCAAAACAACTCTCTCTGTTATATGGAGTTTATAATGCTTCTTCTCGTGACTCCACAGGTTCAAGAGCAGGGCGCGGGCTGGAAGTTTAAAGACTTTTGGATGCCACACTGCAGTCAATCAATCAATCAAATAAGCAATGTTCACGCAGAAGTGAAAAGGAGGATGTGTCTGGATTGGGCTGGACGATACGGCAAAAAATTATCATGATTTTCTTGGGGCCAGATCATGATTTAGATTTTATCTCGATTCGTGCTCACTTTGTATTTTTCTGTTGTCTTTAATAGAGCTGCACCATTTAGGAAAAATATCTAATTGTGATTTCTTTGACCAGTGCGATTGCGATTAGATTTGCGATTTATGTTTTAATAACAGGAGTCAGCCCAAATTCATATTTTAAACACAATTTTGTCACTTTTAATCGTGTTTTTGTCACGTTCAGTTGTTTTTGTCATATTTAAATGCGTCTTTGTCACTTTTGCTCACGTCTTTGTCGTTTTTACGCACGTTTTTGTCGCTTTCAGTTGTATTTTGGTGCATTGAGTCGCGTTTGTTGGTGTGTTTTTGTTGCTTTTGAGCGCATTTTTATCACTTTCAGTCGTGCTTTTGTCGCTTGTTTCAGAACATGTTTGTACAAATCCAAACTACAGTGTTAGCAGTGTTATTCAAATCAAAGCAAGACATTTTGTTGTTTGTGGAAGAAATTCTTGCACTTCAAAATTTGCAGTCTTTAGGATTTGCTACAAAAGTATTAATACACTGAATAAAGTCAAAATTAGAAAATCATAAAAACCCGTCATACGCACTTTAAAGTCAATTGTAAAATTGTTGTTGTGTTGAAGCTGGACGGCAATGTCTCGTCGATCTCAGTCCAGTATGAATAACGGGACAGTCCCAAAAAAACATAGCAGCGATGGACCACTTCACAACCGCAGCATTTCACCAACAACCAGCACTTCCCTGTGAATAATGTGCATTTTGTCATGATGTTGTGTAAGAAAGGTGACGCATTTTTCCAACAGAATTCCCGTCCTCCATTGTGAAACATAGACTGTGTTTTCCCATTCTTGGGATGGGTAACGGCCTTCAGGACAAAGGTGTTCTTCCTCTTCTGTGATGTGCTGCCTGGGCATTGCATCCAGATGAGAGCGAGATGAATTCGTAGGGTGTGATGGATCTTGGAGGATCTACTTACAGTTTGCTGCTCACAGACTTTTAAAATGTCCTGAATCCTGCTTTTATTCTGTAGAGTCTAAGTCAGGGGTGTCCAAACTTTTCCATCGAGGGCCGCATTTTGAAATATGGACCAAGCGGAGGGCCACGAATCAATCGAGAAATGTTCAAAAAAGCTGCATTTAGCTGATGTTTTAAGTACCACATCTACATTTAGTCTCAATGACTTAATATCAGTTCTTTCTCGCACTAAAATGTTAGCTTTTTGGGTTAGAATTGTAGAAAATCTGAAATTTGTTTTAAAAAGTACTTCTCAGGACAATGTGGCCAATTCACCAGAAGCCTGAGGGCCAAGAAAAATTGGTGTGAGGGCCTCATTTGGCCCCCGGGCCTTAGTTTGGACATGCCTGGACTAAGTTATACCAGTAGATGCAGGAAAAACTGAGAGTGCTCTGAATGCATGAATTGTAAAAGGTGGATACTGCCTTCTGTGAACTGTTTTGACAATTTAATTTGTGTTTGAAGCAAATTTCAGCTGATGGTCTAAAACTGTTCCATTTCCACACAGTTCACCATGGATAGACGTTGCGTTGTCTTCAGCCCCGACCACTTTCCACACTGGAATGACAAATAATACTGTTTTGTTTTGACGTTAAACTTGGTACAAGGAAGGGTTTTAATGACGAAAATGCAGTTAAGATAGATATATTTCAAAGTTTGCTAAAATACTTTGCAAATTTTGTCTCAGTTTAGCAATTTTTTAGGTTTCAATTTCACTTCCTGGTTGTAAATGATGACATCACACTGGGGGAATTACCAAGAAAACATCCTGTACACTGGGCAAACACTCATCTAATGTCATAGATTTTTTTCATTTGACAAATAAAAACACATTTATTTTGTTGAATTCATGTTAAAAGGGTCAAAAAAGTAGTTTCTTTTGTGTAAATTATGCATAACTGTGTCTCCCCAGTGTGATATCATGACTTTGTTTACTTCTTGTAATTTTCATACACATATTATACATATATTCAAATTTTCTCCACAAACGGCTACTTGATTGATGTAAAACTATAATTTATATTTACAACAGGTATTAATACACCAAAAAAGTCCAAATTAGAAACTTACTGAAACCTGTCATACGCACTTTAACTGCAAGAAATTCCCAGTAAACTATTCTAAATGAGTCATTTTGTCAAAAAATCATGAGCTGTAATAAAGTAAGAGTAGAATTAAACACTTACTTCATCACTTATAAGCCTTATTTATTAATTATTCAACCCTTTACAGCTGAAATTTGAGTATATTACAAAAAAATAGAAAAATGTGTCCTATTAGTCCAAAGAAAAGTTACACACGATAAATATTGAGCCCTAAAAATATTGTTCCAGCTTTCATTTATTGAACGATGAGTCAACATAGTGAGCTTTTTCGTTAGTATAGGGCTGCAGCTAACGATTATTTTGGTAATTGATTGGTTGTTTAGAAAGCGAAAGACCCTTGAATATGAGAATTTTACTCAATTTTACGCAGACAAAGCTGAAGTGAAGGTGTTTGACGACATCCTGGTTGAGAATATTTATAGATAAACAAGGATTTTAATCAAAAACACACAATTTACATGTATCCTGCGTGTTTTTTGTGTCATTCCTGCTCTGTCTGAGCGATAAAACCTCTTCTTTCAGCTCTTAGAATGTATTGGAGTCTCTGTTTAGACCAGTTAACGATTACTCGATTATTTAATTAGTTGACAACCATTTCTATAATAGATTAGTTGTGATTAATCGATGAACTTTGCTAGTACTTTGACGAAGCCATTGTGTTTACTGACCATATTAATTGCAGCTTTAATCCCTGTCTTTTCTCACCTTCAACCTACGCTTTTGAGCGTCTACACAAGATTTTCCACATTATCTGCCGTCTATCATCGCATTCTTGTTTGTCGCTCTGAACGAAAGACGCCTAAACCGCTTCCCTCGTCACTGAAATCCGTCTTTTTACCGTCTGAACATACACAGCCCTAAGTCTTTTCCCCGGGGCTCGTTGGCGTTGCCTCATTTCGACATGCCTCTCGTCCGTGTGAGCGCGCCGTGAGTCATCGCGGCTCTGTCCACGTCTTCTCTGGTCTGGGGTTTGGCCCGGAGCTCCGAGGCTGTGGTCCGGACCTGGGGGGCACAAAGAACGCTGCAGAGTCATAATAATAATTCTCGGTAATATGTCTCATCTGCTGCAGTCCAAGATGGCCTCAGGGTTCTTTGTCTGACATAGAATCTTGAACTGTTCGCGCAAGTTTTTTTCTAAAGACGGCAACAGGAAAACTCTGTATATTTTACATGTGTTTGTTGTTCTGGCAGTTTAAATGAGCTTGTAATTCAGCTGACTTCTTAATGTTTAGAGCTAGTGTGGTGGTGGTGCATCTATAGGGCTTTACACCCTTTTTCTCCTGTTGTTTAGCCTCTGAAGCCTCTGAGCAAATGACTTTATTTACCTCTTAAAGGCCAGGGCTACACAATCGAACGAAATCAACACAAAATCTCAATTTTAATGGATGCAATAAGCAAATCTCAAAGGCTGCAGTTTCTAAAGTGCAATAATTTCATCCACAAACAACAAAATGTCTTGCGTTGATTTGAATAAAAACTGCGAACGCTGTAGTTTGGATTTGTACAAACATGTTCTGAAACAAGAGACAAAAGCGCGACCAAAAGTGATAAAAATGTGTAAAAAGGTACAAAAACATGCCAACAAACACGACTCAATGCATTAAAATGCACAATTCAGTTTTTATCCCCAGCACTAAATATTACCATCGTTGCTCTGATAAAAGCTCAATATTATTCTAAAACTGTTCAGAAAAAGCTCAATTTCACCCTGTTTATGTGATTTTTAGTGAGTATTGTTCAGATTTTCAATACTTTCCACAACAATAAAGTGCACCAAATGACAGAGAGGTCTTTTTTCAGAAGTTTGAAGTGAAATAATTTCTTCCATAAACAACAAAATGTCTTGCTTTGATTTGAATAAAAACGGCTAACGCTGCAGTTTGAATTTGTACAAATATGTTCTGAAACAAGTAACAAAAGCGCGACCAAAAGCGCTAAAAATGTGTAAAAAGGTACAAAAACACGCCAACAAACACGACTCAATGCACCAAAATGCGACTAAAAGCGACAAAAGCGCGTCTAAAAACAGCAAAGATGCCATTACACATGACAAATACATGTTTAAATTTAAATATGACAAAGTTGCAATCATTCATTCATTCATTCATTTTCTACCGCTTATTCCTGTTAGGGGTCGCGGGTGACTGGAGCCTATCCCAGTGACTTTGGGCCTTAGGCGGGTACACCCTGGACAGTGGACAACTCATCACAGCAAACACAGAGACAGGGACAGACAACCATTCACTCTCACATTCATTCACTATGGACAATTTAGAGTTCTCAATTAACCTACACAGTCATGTCTTTGGACGGTGGGAGGAGCCAGAGAACCCGGAGAGAACCCACGGTAACACGGGGAGGACATGCAGACTCCACCCAGAGAGAGCATGTGATGTTGGGGTGGTCGAGATTCAAACCCACAATCTCCTTATTGGGAGGCAGAAGCTCTAGCCGCTCTGCCACCGTGCACCCTTAAAATAAAATAAAACCCAAAACAAAACACGTGAACTCCTTTATTTCGTTAAATTAATGTTTAAAAGGTCAAAAAAGTAGTCTTGTTTACATAAAGTATGCATAACCTTTGTCTCCCCAGTGTGATGTCATCAATATGTTTACTTCCTGTAATTTTCAACAGACTTTCAATTTTTGCAACTAAAACTGGCAAAATTGTGTTTTAAAATATTAATTTGAACAGAATCCTATTATTAAAACATAAATCACAAATCTAATCTTAATCACACTGGTCAGAAAAATTATTTTTCTAAATGGTGCAGCTCTGTTAAAGGCAATAGAAAAACACAAAGTGAACATGAATCGTGACAAATCGATCATGATCTGGCCCCAAGAAAATCGTGATAATAATAATTTTTTGCCGTATCACCCAGCCTTAGTCATGCAGCTTACAATCTTTTTTTTCTTTTTTTTTACTAAATCTGAACGCTCTTCGCCGTCACATTCCACCCGACAGCTCGCCGTTCTGTTCCCTCCACGATCTCGCTCCGACCCGTCGTGTCGATCTCGCCGCGTTACGTCATGCCACTCGACCCCGACAACATCCCCTCGTCCTGATTTTCGGGAAGGCAGATGGTGCGGACTGGATGCCGGTACGCTGGAAGAAAAAAAAAACAAGCGAAAGGAAAAAAAACTAGCCGGGACGTGCGGATGAAAGGCGCTCCTGTGTGCTTTGAACGGCGCGTCTGTCATGGCTGCTGTCTGCCGCGTGGCTCCGGGTCAAACTGTGATACACAACTCCTGGAATTTGAGCTTTTTAACTTTTTCATGTTCAAATCGACCGAGGGGAAACACTGAGGGGGGCCACAGGAAGTCTCATTAATATTAATACGCTCCTGTGTGAAGGAGGTATGAAGACCTTTCTGCTTTATCTGCTTTCAGCCCCTGTTGTGCCGCTGCTCTCTCTCGCTACAATATTTATCGTGTTTTTGCTTTCAGGACGGGCTGATGGAGATTGGCATGCGCCCTAAATACCATACCAATAAAAAATACGATATTAATCCATCTTTTTCTAGAAATAATGCAACGTTGCTGGCAGGTGGTTTTGTTAAACGGAAGAAATTGATCAGGGTATGGTTAAAACGAATGATTATTTTAGCTTCAAAATGGTAAAACTGTTAAATTGCACAGGGTTAAAAAGCATTAAAAGTGCATTTTGGCAAAATGAAGGCGTTAAAATGCTTTAAAGTGCGTATGACGGGTGTTTCACATTTTCTAATTTTGACTTTTTTTGGTGTATTAGTACCTGTTGTAAATATAAATTATAGTTTTACACCAATCAAGTGGCAGTTTGTGGAGAAAAATTGAACAATCTTTTTTAAAGTTACAGGAAGTAAACAAACTGATGACATCACAGTGGGGAGACAAAGGTTATGCATAATTTACGCAAACGAGGCTACTTTTTTGACCCTTTAAACATTAATTCAATGAAATAAAGGAGTTCACGTGTGTTTTTATTTGTCAAATTTAAAAAAAATCTCTGACATTAGATCAGTTTTTGCCCAATGTACTTTCTAATTTTCTTGTGTGATGTCATCATTCACAACCAGGAAGTGAAATTAAAAACCTAAAAGAATAGCTATAATAGTGGGATAAAATTTGAAAAGCATTTTAGCAAACATTGAAATATATTTATCTTAACTGCATTTTAGTCAAATGAGGCACTTTAAAAAGCCTTAATTAATGTCCCACAGGCATTAAATCTAAAAAACCATCAGAACAATAACTACTGTCATTATTGCTGTCTGTGTCTCCCAGAGCTGCTGTATCAGCCAATCAGAAGTGTCCATGACATTCACGTTTATTTCTAATCCCAGATGTATTGGATTTATTTAATCTAGATGTTAAAAGCTGAGATCAAATCATATAAAAAATAAGATTGGGTTCAAAACATATATTTGCATGGTTTAAATTTCATGTAAATTAGCTTTTTGAATATTATATTAGTTTATTTTAGTTTATTATATTCTTGTTATTCTGCTGCCCAATAGAATGTTTACCAGTCAGTAGTTTTGATATAATTAGCAGGTCTGTAGTCGTTTAGTCGATGGTATTTTAGTCGACCAAGATTTTTATTAGTTGACTAATCATTTTATTTATATTAAATTATTATAAAAGTTTGCTGAAGAGTTTCTCTTAAACGTAAAACACTGTCTCCTTGTACTTTTCTGTTTAAATTGTTGTTTTTGCATGAACTCCTCTACACTTGTGTTCTTTTGAGTGCAGTTTGGTTTAGATACATGGAAGTACTGTAGAGTTTTTGCCACACCCCCTTTTAGTCGATTAATCGGTCGATACGGCTGGTCTTTAGTCGACCAAGAATGTATTTAGTCCACTCCAGTCCTAATAAGTGTGTATCTTCTTGTTTTGAGGTTGATTATGGAATTGAACATCTTGAAACTCGGTATTAAAAGCACTACATTTGATTTGCTGAAACCTGCATAAACCCAGTTACATCTTTGTGTGAATCTGTTTACTCAAATTAGACATTTATTCGGGGCACAGCTGTCAATACCTCAAGACTCACTGGTTGAAAATCAGTGGATTAAGACGCCGTCGACTGATTAATCGACTAAACGACTAAAGGATTACAGCCCCAACCAAGACTTTCTCTTCACTTTCATCACTCGACTACAGCTCTACTTCTACTAAGCCAAGCAGGGCTGCACAATAGATCGCAAAAGTATCGATATCGCAGTATTGTCTGACGCAATAACGATGTCAACAAACAAAATATATCACAGTAACAGCAAAGTCTTCATCTGATAGAAATGTTCTGTTTTTAAAATGAAAACACTGAAAAAGGAAAGTCATTAATAAAATCTAGCTTTTTCAAACTAAATTAGCATCGATTTTGTATTTGTTGGTTTTTATTTTAATAAAACAGACATTATTGCATCGAAAATAGAGCCGCAACAATCAGTAGAATAAGTCGACTATAAACAATGATGTCAGTCGTATTTTGATGATGTCGTCGTTCTTTGGACTAAACACTCTAAAACACAAATTTAAAGACTTTTATAACAAAGACAGTGACATTATTAAAGAAAAATGGCAAAAAAGAATAAACAGTTTCTGATTTTCCTCAATTCTAAACTTTATTCATAAATATTCTCTGTAGAAGCTTCATTCACAATATTTCAACATGTATTTGGTTAAAAAAAGTCTCAATCTACAATAGAAATAAACAATGACTAGTGACGACTAAAATAATCACTAGTTTCAGCTTTAGTCAAAAAGTGTATTTAAACATCGCAATAATATCGATATCGCAGATATTAATATCCACATCGCAATCATTTCCAGTATCCTTCAGCCCTAGCTAAAAGTACAAACATTTGCTTGATGTATCCGTCCGTCTGTAGTCGAAGTTTCTGAATCAGAATCAGAACTGGTTTATTACCATTGTCAGTGATCAAAATTCAACAATAGGACTATATGCAGAAATGTACAGTTGGCAGACAGTGCAAAGAGATAGTTCTTGTATTCACTTTATTCCTGAAGTTGCCGTACGCGCCGCCATCTTGTTTCCGTTGTAGTTCACACGGAGCAGATGAGCTCAACAGAAAATAAGTTCTACATGGACTAAAAAGACGTTTTCAGACTGACCAGGAAATCGTTGCGTTGTGACTTGTTGTTGCTCGTGTTCATTAAACATTTTACACAAATCAATCTACTTTATGTAACATTTTAGCGTCAGACTTTTCCCCTGTTCGTCATTAGCTTTAACGGAGTTCTCGTCAAACAAAAGTGCGTTTACAACAAAAGTCCGTATGTGGCAAAAAGTGGGCGGGGCAGAATAAGGTGATTAGCCACATCTCAATCATTTCCAGTCTCCTTCAGCCCTAACTAAAAGTACAAACAGTAGTCTAAGTTTCTCAGATACGGCTCAGATGAAACGGTCCGAGCGCCTGTGCACCTCCAGTGTTCAGTCCACGCCGTCGACCTCTGGATCTGAGCGGGAGGCGTGTGTGCGGTGGGTGATTGTGTGTGAGCCGCCCTGACGTCACTCCTGAACTGAAGGGAAATCCCCGAGGCGGCCGGCGGAGGGAGGGAGGGGGGTGCGGGACGGGACGGGGAGGAGCGAGGCGCGACCCCTCAGGGCTGATGTTGTTCTGTGATCGCGGCTCCTTCCACACACGGCTCCGCACACTCCGGCGCGCTCATGCAAAGAAGCCCGGCCGCCCCAGGAACCAAAATAAACATTGAAATTCTCATCTGTGTGTTGTGTCTGTCGATGAAAGTCTGGCTCTCGTTTGAGTTGGAAAAGTGGAGGTTTTGGGGTTTTCGTCGGACCCGTTTGATTGGAAAAGATGGGATTTGAACATGAAATGGCTTGTCGCTGTAATTATTGAGTCGACTTATCAAAATTATCGAATGATCACCATTTTCTTGGGGCCAGATCATGATTTCGATTCGTTTTCACTTTGTGTTTTTCTGTTGTCTTTAATAGAGCTGCACGATTTAGGAAAAATATCTAATTGTGATTTTTCTGACCAGTGCAAGTCTAATTAGATTTGTGATTTATGTTTTAATTATAGGATTCTGTTCAAATTCACATTTTAAACACAATTTTGTCGCATTTAGTCTAGTTTTTGTCACGTTCAGTTGTGTTTGTCATATTTAAAGGCGTCTTTGTCACTTCTAGTCACGTCGTTGTGGTTTTTAGTGTTGTTTTTAGTCATGTTTTTGTCACTTTTAGTCACATTTTGGTTTCACTGAGTTGCATTTGTTGTTTTTAGACACTTTTTGACACTTTTGAATGCACTTTTTGTACAAATCCAAACTACAGTGTTAGCAGTTTTTATTCAAATCAAATCAAGACATTTTGTTGTTTGTGGAAGAAATTATTCAAAAATTGCAGCCTTTGTGATTTACTAATTGCATCCATTAAAATTGTGATTTATGTTTTAATAATAGGATTCTGTTCAAATTGACATTTTAAACACGATTTTGTCGCATGTTTAGTCACGTTTTTGTCACGTTCAGTTGTGCATGTCATATTTAAATGCGTCTTTGTCGTTTTTAGTCGTGTTTTTGTCACTTTTAGCCACGCATTTTTATCGCTTTTGGTCGCGCTTTTGTCGCTTGTTTCAGAACATCTTTCTACAAATCCAGACTACACTGTTAGCTGTTTTTATTCAAATCAAACCAAGTCATTTTGTTGTTTGTGGAAGAAATTAGTCTTTGTGATTTGCTAATTGCATCCATTAAAATTGCGATTTTTCTCTGGACTTGGTTTAATCGTGCAGCTCTGGTCTTTAAGAGGTAAATAAAGTCATCTGCTCAGAGGCTTCAGAGACTAAACAACAGGAGAAAAAGTGTGTTTGAACAGACAGCTGCATTAAAGACACAAACAGTCAATCACAATTTAGTTTTAAACATGAATGAGTCTAGCTGTATGGCAACGAAACTGTTTTGTTTTTTGTAATAGCGAGATTTCCCCGAAGCAGTTGGGGCCTTCTTTCGAAACAAAAAACTTTGAGAACCGCTGACGTATCCGAATAAAGCCATTACGACAAATCTCAAATCAAATCCGAGGTGTGAGAATACAACCCCCGCCTCGTACGTTCCACCGGCGCGAACGTGACTCACCGACGACGCCTCGAATGCGACTCAACCGCTTTATCAGACGTTTAACTCGCGCTCCGAAGAGTAAACGGTCCGTACGCGAAGTGCACCAGAAACAATATTCCCAATGCATGCTAAAAGGCAGCATTTCCCCCCTGACTGCGCGCTCTGTTCTGGCTCTGTTTTTCAAATCGTGTGTTTTCTGCAGAAGCCTCCGGGGCCCGGCGCACAAGCCACAGCTGAGAGTGAACCAAACCAGAGCCGAGCCTGATTTGTGCGGGTCCCAAGGGCTCGTTGCTGCTGCTGCTGCTGCTGCTGCTGCTGCTGCTGCTCGCCGTTCTGGAGACGCTTTTGTATGCGGCGCAGCTCTCCGTGTCTCGGTGCGGACGGGAACAGTTCAGTGGGTTTTTACAGTGAAGGTATTTCTGATATTGATGGAATTGTGAGCGCGGGGTCGTACGGTTCTTTGTTTTCGATCATTATTACACATTGGAGCGTTTTATTCTCTCGGTGTTTATTGGTTGGAAATGCCACGAACCGTCTTTTAAGTTTTGTTGATGTGAAAAAAACTACAGCAGCTAATTAAGCTAATTGCAACTTAGGGCTACTCGATTATGGCAAAATTATAATCACGATTATTTCTATACTGTCAAAATTATTCTGTAGAGAAAGTAAAGTATAGACCGAAATATGGCTGCAAAGAGTGAATCAATTAATCGCAGCTAATCGACATGGTTGTCAACTAATTAAATAATCGAGTAATCGTTAACTGGTCTGTACACAAACTTCAAAACATTGTATGAGGTGAAGGAAGAAATTTTATGACTCGGACGGAGCAGGAATGACACACAAAACACACAGGAAACGTGTAATGTGTGTGTTTTTAATTAAAAACCTTGTTCATCTATAAATATTTTCCACCAGGACGTCGTCAAACGCCTTCACTTCAGCTTTATTTGGGTAAAATTGAGTAAAATTCTCATATTCAAGGGTCTTCCACGTTCCAACAACGAATCGATTAATCGAAGGAATAATAGCTAGACTAATCGATTACCAAAATAATCCTTAGTTGCAGCCCTAGACCGAATATATATTTTTTGTGATGTTTTAGAAACCTGTCTTTGCTCCAGGTTTTGAGGCAAAAGTAGTGCGTCTATAACTCTGAACAGAAAGCAATTAAAGGGGCTGTACCTGATTTTTACTGTTTTGAAACGTGGAAAATTGAACTGGTTGATGTTAAAGTCTTTACATCAGTCACATGTGTCTCTCACTTTTCCCAGCATCATAAGTATTCACCGTGAGACGTTTATAAGCAGGACTAAACCAGGACTGAACCAGGTCTAAACCAGGACTAAACCAGGACTAAACCAGGACTAAACCAGGACTGAACCAGGTCTAAACCAGGACTAAACCAGGACTAAACCAGGACTAAACCAGGACTAAACCAGGACTGAACCAGGTCTAAACCAGGACTAAACCAGGACTAAACCAGGACTAAACCAGGACTGAACCAGGTCTAAACCAGGACTAAACCAGGACTAAACCAGGACTAAACCAGGACTAAACCAGGACTAAACCAGGACTAAACCAGGTCTAAACCAGGACTAAACCAGGACTAAACCAGGACTAAACCAGGACTAAACCAGGTCTGAACCAGGACTCAACCAGGACTCAACCAGGACTGAACCAGGACTGAACCAGGACTGAACCAGGACTAAACCAGGTCAACAGCAGGACTGAACCAGGACTAAACCAGGACTGAACCAGGACTAAACCAGGACTAAACCAGGACTAAACCAGGACTAAACCAGGACTGAACCAGGTCTAAACCAGGACTAAACCAGGACTAAACCAGGACTAAACCAGGACTAAACCAGGACTGAACCAGGTCTAAACCAGGACTAAACCAGGACTAAACCAGGACTAAACCAGGACTGAACCAGGTCTAAACCAGGACTAAACCAGGACTAAACCAGGACTAAACCAGGACTAAACCAGGACTAAACCAGGACTAAACCAGGTCTAAACCAGGACTAAACCAGGACTAAACCAGGACTAAACCAGGACTAAACCAGGTCTGAACCAGGACTCAACCAGGACTCAACCAGGACTGAACCAGGACTGAACCAGGACTGAACCAGGACTAAACCAGGTCAACAGCAGGACTGAACCAGGACTAAACCAGGACTGAACCAGGACTGAACCAGGACTGAACCAGGACTAAACCAGGTCAACAGCAGGACTGAACCAGGACTGAACCAGGACTCAACCAGGACTAAACCAGGACTGAACCAGGTCTGAACCAGGTCTGAACCAGGTCTTAACCAGGTCTTAACCAAGTCTAAAGCAGGTCTAAAGCAGGTCAAACCAGGACTAAACCAGGACTTAACCAGGACTTAACCAGGACTTAACCAGGACTTAACCAGGACTAAACCAGGTCTAAACCAGGTCTAAACCCGGTCTAAACCCGGTCTAAACCCGGTCTAAACCCGGTCTTAACCAGGTCTAAACCAGGTCTAAACCAGGTCTTAACCAGGTCTAAACCAGGTCTAAACCAGTAACTAGAGATCAAATATTTCCTGTATTTTTTAATCTGTTTGAGGGCCGATCATGTCCCTTGGACGGCCTGATTTGGCCCTCGGGCCTTAAGCTGAACAGCCCTGATCTAAACACTGAACTCTGACACTGTCCCGTCCATAGACTACAGTGTCCCGTATGTTTCCGTGGCAGGTTTTGGTGACGATTGTGATTCCGCTTGTGTTCGTATCGGGCCCAGTGGAACCAAAACCCAAACCTTCCGCTGAGTAACAAGACGTGCCTGAGAATTAAGGGCTCCTCTCGTGTTACTAATGCTTTAGACATCTTGCTTTTGTCATTTCCTCTTATACAAACTTCAGCCCACACGACTTTAAACTATCCCATTTCCAGAAGGAGCAGAGCTGAAAGAAGGCATTTGAAGGTCAGTTATATTTCCAAGTTGTATTTTGATCTTTTTATTTTTACCGTGTCTGACTCTGAATCTTTTTTAAAGCCGTAAAGCTCTAACGTGATCAGTCCTAAAGGCAAGAAAGAGAGTTTCTGCTGTGGTTAGACCGGTCACAGTGACATATTTTGCACTAGGGCTGCACGATATATCGCAAAAGTATCTTGTCTGACGCAATAACTATATCGCAAAAAAACTAAATACACCGTGGTCTTCCATCTGATAGAAATGTTCTGTTCTGTTTATAAAATGAAAACATTGAAAAATCATGAATAAAATCTAGTAAATGAGCAGAAAAATTGCAAGAAAGAATAGACAATTTCTGATTTTCCTCAATTATACACTTTATTCATAAATATTCTCGATCTAGAAGCTTCATTCACAATATTTTAACATTTATTTGGTTGAAAATGTTAGTTTATTCTAAGTCTCAATCTACAATAGAAATAATCGCTGACTAGTGACGACTAAAATAATTGTTAGTTTCAACTTTAGTCAAAAAGTGTCTTTAAATATTACAATAATATCGATATTACCTATTGACCTAATTCTGCCCCGCCCACTTTTGCCGTTTTTTGCCGTTTTGTTGTAAACGCACTTCCTTTTGACGAGAACTCCGTTAAAGCTAATGACGAACGAGGGAAAAGTCTGACGCTAAAATGTTACATAAAGTAGATTGATTTGTGTAAAATGTTTAATGAACACGAGCAACAACAAGTCACAACACAACGACTTCCTGAAAACGTCTTTTTAGTCGAGTAGAACTTATTTTCTGTTGAGCTCGTCTGCTCCATGTAAACTACAACGGAAACAAGACGGCGGTGCGTACAGCAACTTCTGGAATAAGGTGAATATTGTGCAGCCATAGTCCATATAACTATTGTGATTATCAAAATACTAAGGCTGTAGTCGACTAAAGAAATTCTTGGTCGACTAAAGACCTGTCCTATCGACCAATTAATCGACTAAAAGGGCAAAACTATGAAGTATCTCTCTGTATTTGACCCAAACTGCACAAACAAAACACAAAAATAACAATTTAATCAGAAAAGTACCAGGAAACAGTGTATTTATATGTATAGAAGTTAGATTAAACTCATGACTCACTTCAAAATCTTTAGCGAACTCACTCCACATTAGGGACGGGACAATAAACAATAATATCGTTTATCGTGATAAAAAGGGAAGACAATAATCGTTTGTGCTACATTTTGTTTAATCGTGATAATCGCCAACAAAGATAATCACCATTTTGTCACCAGATTGTGCAGAAAAAAAGCAACTTACCCTTTATGTTCTCTTCTAGATCGTTTTTGTTTTCACTTATAATAAAGTACATGTCTCAATCTACAATAGAAATAATCGCCGACTTGTCGACGACTAAAATAATGGTTAGTTTCAGTCTTAGTCAAAAAGTGTATTTAAATATCACAATAATATCAATATCGCAGATCTTAATAGCCATTTCATTGTCCAAGAACCTGGAATTGTGCTGTTAGCATGCTAGTTGTTAGCAAAACTCTGCTCTGGCATCTGACAGCTGTGAAAAGCAGTTACGAGCTCACAATTTTGGACCGCTGCACAATGTTTAAACTAAACGACTTCGGCTTAGAACTAGAACTGGGTGATGAAAATGGACCCTTTTGACAATCTGCTGTTTTTGTGAAATCGTTGTATCGTGATTCACTGTTTGTGTCTTTAATGCAGCTGTCTGTTCAAACACACTTTTTCTCCTGTTGTTTAGCCTCTGAAGCCTCTGAGCAGATGACTTTATTTACCTTTTATACTTACCTGCACAAAATCGATATTTTAACGGATGCAATCAGTAAATCGCAAAGGCTGCAATAATTTCTTCCACAAAAAACAAAATGTCTTGCTTTGATTTGAATAAAAACTGGTAACAATGTAGTTTGGATTTGTACAAACATGTTCTGAAACAAGCAACAAAAGCGATAGAAATGCATTCAAAAGTGACAGAAACACGCCAACAAACACAACTAATGCACCAAATGCGACTAAAAACAACAAAGACGTGATTAAAAACGACAAGGACGTTTAAATATGACAAAACACAACTGAACGTGACAAAAACGCGACCAAGAGCGACCAAATTGTGTTTAAAATGTGAATTTGAACAGAATCCTTTTATTAAAACAAATCTAATCATAATCGCACTGGTCAGAAAAATCACAATTAGATATTTTTCCTAAATCGTGCAGCTCTATCAAAGACAATAGAAAAATAAAAAGTGAACATGAATCGTGATAAAATCGAAATCATGATCTGCCCCAAGAAAATTGTGATAATTTTTTTTACCATATCACCCAGTTGTACTTCTCACTTTTTTTAAGACCAATAAAAATCTGGTATTTTTTAAAGTGCCTATGACAGGTTGGACACTCATTTGACAAAAATGCAGTCACGATAAATATATTTAAAATTTTGTTAAAATACTTCACAAATTGTATCACGGTTTAGCAATTTTATTGTTTTACTTCCTGGTTGTAAATGATGACATCACACTGGGCCAAAACTCATTTAATGTCACAGATTTTTTTAAATTTACAAATAATAATACATGTGAATACCTTTTATTTTGTTGAATTAATGTTTAAAGGGTCAAAAAGGTGGTTTCTTTTGTGTAAATTATGCGTAACCTTTGTCTTCTTCCTGTAATTTTCAACATATTTTTCAGTTTTTCTCCACAAACGGCTGCTTGATTGGTGTAAAACTAAAATGTATATGTACAACTGGTATTAATGCAGCACATTAACTCAAAATTAAATGAAAACCTGTCATACGCACTTTAATATTACACTTCCAGCTTTCACATGTAACAGCTCATGCGAAACACGACTCACAGACAGTAGCATGATAAAATTAAAAGCTTCACGAACTTAATTTCTCCTCTAAATTCTTCCGTTCGCCTCGTTTGTCAGACCGAATCTCCCCTTGGGCCTCGCAGACACGCAGCGCTGTGGTCCCTGTGGTTCAGATGTCACTTCGGATCTCCCGGTGCCAGAGGTGATGAAGCTAATTCGGTGGTCACTCACGACATCGGGCGAACAAACAAAGCCTCATTGGTCCCGGAGCGCCGCAGCCTCTCCGCTCCTGTTTGGGGTTGTGTAAGAGCTGGACGCTAGCTGCAGGGCGCTAATGCTAACTAAAGCCTGTTCGGGGTTGTGTAAGAGCTGGACGCTAGCTGCAGGGTGCGAATGCTAACCGAAGCCCTGGAATGTTTGGACCGCGCTCCTGCTCCGAATTAGAGAGCGACCTTTATGGGTTTTTCCATGGCAGATACTGATATTTTATAACCCAGCGGTGCCAAAGCTCTGACGATGTTGTAGGCCGATATGTTGGACCGATTTTGATAATTTTCTTCAAAATAATATGATTTTAAATGACTGCAAATTCAATTACAGCATATTAGGGCTGTAGTCGACTAAAGAAATTCTTGGTCGACTAAAGACCTGCCCTATCAACACACAAAAACCCAATTATTCAAAATTGTAGATGAATAAATTTATAGTATATGCATGTGACGATCGTTTAAACGCCCTGAGACAAGTAACCAGTGTGGGCAATATAAAAATCACACCTGAAAGCGCACAAAAAGGAGAGCAGCCACATTCATCAGCCTCGTCGCAACTTTGGAAACAGAAATAGCAATAAGTGAATGGTAAAACCATTCGCTATGACACATTTTGGAGCAGCAGTGGCTCAGTGTTTCAATTGTTAGCTCAATTACCCAGTTGGTACCTTTGCATATTGTTGTTTTCTCTTTGGGCAAAAAATTTGAATTACTCTCCAAAAAGTATTGGATTTCCAATTTTTTTGTTGCTATTCACCTTATTCCTGAAGTTGTCGTACGCGCCGCCGTCTTGTTTCCGTTGTAGTTCACATGGAGCAGACGAGCTCAACAGAAAATAAGTTCTACATGGACTAAAAAGACGTTTTCAGACTGACCAGGAAATCGTTGCGTTGTGACTTGTTGTTGCTCGTGTTCATTAAACATTTTACACAAATCAATCTACTTTATGTAACATTTTAGCGGTGAGACTTTTCCCTCATTCGTCATTAGCTTTAACGGAGTTCTCGTCAAACGGAAGTGCGTTTACAACAAAAGTACAAAAAACTGCAAAAGTGGGCGGGGCAGAATAAGGTCATTAATCATGTTTATTTCCTTTGTGTTCATTGGAGAAAAAAAATGCTAATTTGACATAATCACATGCACAACAATCCAAAAATCATTGGCACCCTTTCTAAATTGTGAATAAATAAATTGAAATATGCATGCGACGCTCGTTTTAACCCATCTGAGGCAACCGGTGCGGGCAATATAAAAATCACACCTGAAAGCACATAAAAAGGAGAGCGAAGCCTGGCAGCCACATTCGTCAATCAGCCTCGTCGCAACTTTGGAAACAGAAATGGCGTAGAGTGAATGCAAAACGCAATAACATTTTGAAAGTCACTATATTTAGAACCAGAAACATTTAACACAATCTTCTCCAACACGAATCCGCTCTGCTCCCATACACGTGCTGTAAAATATTCACCGGTTAGCATATCCAGCTCTCCCGACTTCCCATCGCTGTATTTCCCAGTCTTGAGCGCTATTCTCAGGTAAGATCCAGGTCTCTGAAGGTAGAGTTTCCTGATCCTGACAGTGCCCCCTCTTGCAGGAGAAAATCCCACACCGGAATCTGAACCCTTCTGTGGACATCCATTATTCAGTGCTCGTCATGTGAACCACCACCAACACAACCACTTCATCACCAATGCACTGTCCATCTTATGCTCTGTTGTTTTCAAGTTTGTCGTGGCAAACGCAAAGACGCTGTGGTGAAATATGAAGCGTACGTATGTTTACTTGTGTAATTTTAGGGTTTGCTTGATTTAGTCCTTTTTTTTTGGTCTGTCTTTGGGTTGGTTCTTGGTTAGATCTACTGTTGCGCAAGGTTTGGTGACCTAATTTACACTTGGAATAGTCTTATAATACAGTGGTTCTCAAACATTTTGAGTCGCGACCCCAAAAATAAAAATAGTTCACATTCGCGACCCCCAAACACAAAAAATAGGCGACACACAAAGTGATAAATGAGCCTTATATCTAATGTTTGAGTTTATTTTGAGAATATAGACCTAGAAAAATGACTTTGATTGGCTGACAAATAGGAATCTACATTTACCACTGCATTTGAAGGTGTCAAGCCTTGTTTAACACTATTTTATAACATTTTCGCAATCATCTGGGGACCCACGGAAATCATAGTTTGAGAACCACTGCTATAACAAATCTGGTTTAGTTTTGGTGCTGCTTGTAAAGTTAAAGGCAAAGTATTATGCATTTTTCATTTTGTTATTAGCACAGATACACGCAGATCATAGAACTATAATTAAACCTGGAAAATGAACCCAAAATGGAACCCTGTTCCTCCCTGTGGCCTGAGCTCATTGGTGCATGACGCCAAAAAAGTTCTTTACTTCCTGATACGGAGGCGGCCATCTTTGCTTTAGGGGCACCACGTGACCACAATCCCCCATGATGCTTTGAGCGACGTGAGCGACCACTCAGCTGCAAGTTTTTGTGTTTGGTGTAAAATTATTATATATATTTACAACAAGTATTAATACACATACTAAAGTCAAAATTAGAAAATCATAAAAACCTGTCATACGCACTTTAAGTTTACACATTGACAGTTGTGGATGGAATTGACTCATTTATCATTGTCAGAGTGTCCTGAGCAACTTCTGCACTAAAAACGAACGCAAAACCATCACTGTTGACAAATTTAAAGAACCAGGCAGTGGCACAGACATTATGTAGCATATTTTTTTAAACGATATGGTCTGGTTTGGTCATGTTTTAATTCTAGTTGGTGTGCCGTGGTATCATTTCAACCCAAAAGCCGCAACTGAAAAAAGGTTGAAAAACACTGCTTTAGATCAGTGGTTCTTAAACTAGGGGTCGGGGCCCCAATGGGGGTCGCAAAATGATTTCCGTGGGTCTCCAGATGACGGGGGAAAACTGATACAAACAAGGCTTGTCCCCCTTCAAAGGCAGCGGTTAATGTAGATTCCTATTTGTCGGCTTATTAAAGTCATTTTTCTAGGTCTATATTCTCAAAATAAAGTCAAACATTAGATATAAGGCTAATTTATCACTCTGCGTGTCACCTAGCTTTTGTGTTTGGGGGTCGCGAATGTGAACTATTGTTATTTTGGGGGTCGCGACTGAAAAAGTTTGAGAACCACTGCTTTAAATGATCTACAATTTCCCTCCAAAACACACGCTTTCCCTTCACGTCCACCATTTCAAACCTTTTCCGCTCCTTCCTCTATCTTGGTGTATTTTGGTGATCCCATTTACCGTTCAACGTCGCAAACACTTCCTGCTGAACCAGACTTCAACCCATCTGGAAATCAAGCTAGTACAATATTAAAGGGGACACATTCTGCTACTGTGTTTTTTTTTTTTTTGAGCTTTTTATCCTTTTCTAACAATGTTCCGTTGTCAAAAACATACCTGGAGTTGCAGTTAGCTTCATTCACACTAGCTTGAGGAATCCTGGTTAGAAAATCCTCTCCATCTGAACGTCACAAACACTTCCTGCTGAACTAGACTTCAACCCATCTGGAAATCAAGCTAGTACGGTATTAAAGGGGACATATTCTGCTACAGTGTTTTTTTTTGTTTTTTTTTTAGCTTTTTGTCCATTTCTAACAATGTTCCGTTGTCAAAAACATACCTGGAGTTGCATTTAGCTTCATTCACGCTAGCTTGAGGAATCCTAGTTAGAAAGTACGCTCCCTCTGAACGTCACAAACACTTCCTGCTGAACTAGACTTCAACCCATCTGGAAATCAAGCTAATACAATATTAAAGGGGACATATTCTGCTAGTGTTTTTTTTTTTTTTTTGAGCTTTTAATCATTTTCTAACAATGTTCCGTTGTCAAAAACATACCTGGAGTTGCATTTAGCTTCATTCACGCTAGTTTGAGGAATCCTGGTTAGAAAATCCTCTCCATCTGAACGTCACAAACACTTCCTGCTGAACTAGACTTCAACCCATCTGGAAATCAAGCTAGTACGATATTAAAGGGGACATATTCTGCTACAGTGGCTTTTTGGGAGCTTTTAATCCTGTTCTAACAATGTTCCGTCATCAAAAACATCAATCTTTTGGGTTTGGGGGTCGCGGATGTGAACTATTGTTATTTTGGGGGTCGCGACTGAAAAAGTTTGAGAACCACCGCTTTAAATGATCTACAATTTCCCTCCAAAACACACGCTTTCCCTTCACGTCCACCGTTTCAAACCTTTTCCGCTCCTTCCTCTATCTTGGTGTATTTTGGTGATCCCATTTACCACCCGGCCTCTCCTCGTCATCATTCTTCATCTCCATGGCCACACCTGTGCATTTGCGTCTCCTCCGTCTCCTCTCCTCCATTGAGACCGGCTGAAGCACATGCAGGTGTCTCCAAAACCCCCCTTTAGCCCTTCTCTCCCCCGTCTTCCTCCTCCTCCCCCTCCTCGGCTCTCCACTGGACACGAGCCGGCGCGTGGCTAAGAGCCCTGGCCACCTCGCTCGCTCCTTTGTCCGTCCCGAAGCCACTCCACTTCTCGAGCGCTCTTGAATGGAGGAAGAATGGAGCATGCCTTTTGTTGGCTGTGACAGGTGCCCTGCACAAAAGTGAAAGGGAAAAAAAAGGCACGAGCGAGGACGTCGTTAGCAAGCGCCGCGTTTGATGTAGCCGCCGAGACGCATCGCTAATAATCGCGCCGGGAAAAAACAAAAAACAGCGCGGCCTTGTAGAAGATAAACTCCAATTTGAATGATAAAAGTGGCTTGACAGACAGTTGCGATTTCAATTGACAAAAAGGAAATTCGCTTTTTTGTCAGCGCCACCTTGGATTTTTTTTGCAAGGTGATACCATTTCGTACCGTCAATCACGAGTGTAAACAAAGCTGAATAGACAAATTAGCGTGGATAAATAAAAGTGGGTGTATATGCAAAACGAGCATGATCCCTCGGAAAGCTGCTCGTGTTAAGAGAGTGGTGCTTTGAACAGAGCGGAGAATCCCCAGGAGCGAAAGCAGACGAAACCCAGGGGAGAAAGGCGGCCCCGCTCGAACATTTACCACGGAGAGCGCTGTAAAACTAAATCATGGACACTATTACGCCTGAACTTTAAGGCAAGCTCTGCCAACTGAACGGGCGATATTTCAAACCACTTGGGTCGATTTGTTTTTGGGGCGGGACGCTATTCTGGCGCCTAAAAATAAGTGCAGAGTTTGCAGATAAATGGGGACAATGTGCCAAAAATATTGTTCTGTTTTTTAGGTCATATTGATTATTGCAGGGTTGCATCATTCACAAATTGATTGCTCTATCACGTTTAATTTATTTTGGTCCGACACACTTACTTTACGCGAATGTTTTTTTATTCTGTGTGTGAATGAGTTTGGCGACACGCATGCAGTATGGTGAACATTGTGGTTTGTTGCTTTTTCTCCTTACTTTTAGCGACAATTTGCAGTTATCGTTTGGCAATGTGTAAAAAAGCTCTGTATGGCTTTGTAAAATAACTTAACGTAATATCTCATTTTTTAATTTTTTTTAATTTAACCTTTATTTAACCAGGAAAACACCCATTGAGATCGAGATCTCTTTTTCAAGGGGGACCTGGCCCAGTGGTCAGCAGCACACGTCAAGAGTAGTACAAGTTTAAAACACATTAACAACAAAACAATTTGTCTAAAAAACTGAAACAAAGCTAAACAGTTATAAGATAAAGTGCTATAGTTTCACAGCAAATTAAGTTCACAATAACAGATTAAAAGCACAAGCCTGAGAAATTGAGACCCTCTGTCTTTTTTGTAGAAAGAAACTAAACGTGTCTAAGGAAACAAGATCTGACCATTTGGTTTCCGTCTGTAAAGTGTTCAAAGAAGAAGGAGCAGAGAAACTAAAAGCTTGTTTTTCCAGCTCAGTTCGAACACGAGGAACAGTAAACAGTCTACTTATTTTTACTGAATTGTTTTTATGTAACACATTATGAAAGTCATGCTATAAATGAAATCGATTATCAATTTATTAGTTTTGTGTAAACCATAACCAAAAACCAAAATCTTTCAGATGATTCTCAAAAATGACAAACCTTCCAGTAATCTTCTGCTCATTCCAGCTTTCAAATGTGTGAATTGACTCGCAGATTCATTACGGGCATTTTTCATTAAGACTGAATAGTTAGTCTTCATTCTGTTTTCACCTGCAAGTCTGTTCTGAAATGTAAGTCATTTTCAATCAGACGGAAACTGATCAGTTCTGTCCAAAGGGGAGGAGTAAAAACTTGCCCTGCACTTGTTTCACTCTCACAGATTGTTTTGTTACGGCTGATTGAGGTCTGGCCTCTAGGGTTGTAACCTTTTAGTCGATTAATCGGTCGATGGTGTCTTAGTCGACCAACGTTTTTATCAGTCGACTAATTATTTTATTTGCATTCGACAAATTTATGTGGCAAAAACGAGAAGATGTGGTGTGAGTTTGCTGAAGATTTTGGAGTAAATCTGTATTTCTAACAAATAAATACACTGTTTACTAGTGCTATTCTGTATAAATTGTTATTTTTGCATAAACTCCTGTGCGGTTTCGATCTTTTGAGTGCAGTTTGGGTCAGATACACGGAGATACTTCATAGTTTTGATGTATTTTTGACACACCCCCTTTTAGTCGACTAATCGGTCGATGGAGCAGGTCTTTAGTCAACCAAGAATTTCTTTAGTCGACTACAGCCCTCTCCACCTCTTCCTTAAAGCTGTTAAGTACCTCATTAGCATCTGTTTTCTGCCAAGGTTGTTGTATACTGAGGAGAGTTTGTTTCTCAGACCACCAATCCTATTTAAAGAGGGGTTTCTTAACAACAATGCCCTCCTTCACTCGAGTGGTGTTGCCTCATCATTAGCTTACGTTGTATTTTGATCAATTCTAGCATGTTTGAGTTATGCTGTATACTTATGATTATTTCAAAGTTTCAGACTCCAGATTGTACATTTAGTGTTTAAAAATGGTTTCATTTTTCAACAATTAAAACCAAGAATCAGCTTCTTGTTTTTGGTGATAAGCCTCTGTGACTAGTCGGGGTTTATCAGTTTTGCAGTTTTGAACACGGCGTCAATGGAGCGGATTCTAGTTCAGTCGTTTTATATCAATAATTGAGTTTACATTATTACATAATTACATAATTGAGATTATAACAAAATTGAAATCCATCTAGGGCTGTAGTCGACTAAAAACCAGCCCTATCGACCTATTAGTTGACTAAAGAGAGACATGGCAAAAATATATCAAAAGTGTAAAGTATATGGATGATTCTAAAACAAACTGAACTTAAAGGATATAACTGTAGAGGAGTTCATGCAAAAACAATTAATGCAGAAAAGTACAAGGAGACAGTGTATTTACACGTTAAGACTCCAGAATCTTCAGCAAACTCACTTCATATCTTCTTGTTTTTGCCCTATACATCATTTTATATTAAAGCAGAACTCAGTAACTTCAGCGACAGAGCCCCCCCCCGCAGGTCTCTTGTGAACGTACACTCCCAGTAAAACGACGGCAAAAGCTTTTTTTTTTTCTTTTTTCCTTTCCTTTTTATTGACATATGGAAGTTTAATCACATATAAAAACATTTCATGTCGCCAAATATAAAAAAAGAGACTCAAGGTTTCTCAGGAGAGCGGTCTTTGGATGGAGGTCAGGAAAGTTGCAGCTGGTTTTCCGCTCAGAGACAGCAGGGGGCGACGACAGGGACTTCAAACGCCCGGATAATACATTTACAACCACCACACGGACTTACAAAGACGTTTAAATGTTATGTTGTACGTAAAAATTATAACGATGGTGATGATTTTTACTTATAGATAGCTTTTCCGCCTAAAAGGCACTCAAATCGCTTTACAAACCGTTGAAACTACAGTTGCTGTTACAACATAACACATACAATTACATTTATAGACAATAAACAATAAACGGACACAGCATACAGTTAAAATGCTACTTAGTTCTACTTTAAGGCTAAAAACATTGCCAATTTTTTGTCAATTTTTCACTACAACTCACGACGTGACACAAAGACATTTTATTTTCCACCTCGTACACTTTCAACCTTACAGTAGAGTACAGTAGAGGAAAACAGGTGCGCAGGTGAAGACAGCGGAGAGGCGGCTTGTAAATGGGCTGGTGCGAGGTTAGCGCGCGGTGCAGATGCTAAATAAAGGGCACACTCCCCGGCGGAGAGCGCGATACTTTGTTCAGATCGTGTCGAAATAAATCAGTTTGGGCCGCACATGGAGCCAGCCCTGTTTGTGCTGTGCTATTTACTTGTGCTGTGCAATAATCATTAGCCTATAAAATGTGAAGTGAGAGATGTAAGAGCCGTTATAAATAGTCGGAAGCAGCCGTATAGATCACCGGCCGCGCGCTCGTCCCAACGGGCTGCGGCGCTTTGCTTTGTCTTAATTTCCTCCTCTTGCATTTTTCTTTGCCAAGGGTGGGGCCACGGTCTCAGCAGTGTCTCATCAACATACATGTGTTAAAAACGGCTTCTAAGTAAAACTAAGGAAGGATGTCACGTTCACCAGACTTCAACTCCTCTGGAAATCAAGCTAGTACGATATTAAAGGGGACATATTCTGCTACGGTGGCTTTTTTGGAGCTTTTAATCCTGGTCTAACAGTGTTCCATCGTCAAAAACACACCTGGAGTTGCAGTTAGCTTCATTCACGCTAGTTTGAGGAGTGCTGGTTAGAAAATCCTCTCCATCTGAACGTCACAAACACTTCCTGCTGAACCAGACTTCAACCCATCTGGAAATCAAGCTATACGATATTAAAGGGGACATATTCTGCTACAGTGGTTTTCTGGAGAGTCACAAACATTTCCTGCTGAACTTGCTTGCTCGATGACGTTTTTTTTCAGATTTTAGACGTCTCTTATCTGAGAATTTTCTTCTGTTTTAAGTCCTTAAATCATCGCCAGACTCGTTCTGAGCATTTCTGCCTCTAAACACGA
Organism: Rhinogobius similis; assembly: GCA_019453435.1. NCBI lineage: Eukaryota > Metazoa > Chordata > Actinopteri > Gobiiformes > Gobiidae > Rhinogobius > Rhinogobius similis. The sequence goes on from CM033623.1 coordinate 37,904,080, forward strand.
TCACTAAAAATGAACTAGCTCACTCACATTTATCATTAAAGCACAGAACCAGATACAGATGTTAATTTTGTTTTTACGAGTGTTTTCTTTTTTTAAGTTCGAAAACATGAGATGCCAAACTTAAGATACTAAAGAGCATGTTTAAAGGCTAATAACAATATGAGAATGCATAATATTTTTCCTTTAAGACTTCGATGTGACTCTTTTAATTGGATTGTAACACCAATCTTGCTGTGTTTGTTAAAGGCGAAAAGAACAAGATTGATGCTTTTCACATCGATCTTATTCATTTCAAAATCAGCTGGATCTTGAGGGTTGAAATTAATTGATGAATTTCAACTAATTGATTATTGAGATAATTGTGAACTAATTTTGTATTGAATTAGCGCCGTCACTAACTATTATTTTAGTAGTCGACTAGTCAAACGATTATTTTTATTATATATTTAGCCTTTTTAAATATGATTATCAACTAAATAAAGCTTTTAGATCAAGAATATTTATAAATTGAGTGTAATATTGATGAAAGTCAGCTATGGGTTATTATTTTGGATTAGAATTTGGCTTTGATGGATGGATTTTGCTGTTATAAAAGATCTTTGAACGTGTCATTTAGAGTCCACATGGTCCAGTTAATGGTTACTGCAATTATTTCAGTTGATTAATCATTGCGGCCCTATATTGAATAATCGTTCTCTTGACTATACGCAGACTACAAAACATGCCATGTGCTGAAAAGAAGAGGTTTTATGACTCAGACAAAGCAGAAATCACATCAGAATGACAGGAAATGTACATATCTCATACCTATTCAAGTAATGTAATGAGAATCTTGACCTAAAATATTTAAAAATGCGCAGAATTGAAAATATAATCCTCATTTCAAAATATGTACTAGATAGATTATTTGGATACATATATGAATGTCTATGTTTTTTTTTAGTCAATGAAAAATGATGGTGCCATATAGGGCTGTAATAGTCGGCCAACATTTTTATTAGGCGACTTATTATTTTATTTGCATTTAACAAATTTATGTGGCAAAAACGAGAAGATGTGGAGTGAGTTTGCTGAAGATTTTGGAGTAAATCTGTATTTCTAACAAATAAACACTCTCTTCACTAGTGCTTTTCTGTATAAATTGTTATTTTTGCATGAAATCCTGTGCAGTTCTGCTCTTCTGAGTGCAGTTAGTGTCAGATACATGGAGATACTTTATAGTTTTGATATGTATTTTGCCACAACCCCTTTCAGTCGATTAATCGGTCGACAGGGCAACCCTACAAGTAACTAAATAGTCCACGTATAAACAAGCGGATGCATTTACTGCCATTTCACCAAAGTTTAGACATTTTGTAATTCTGAACTCGCATCTGAAGAAAATGGTCTGGAAGCTCCAAAGTGCTGCTGTGCGGATCTTTTTTCTTGGCTCTTTGGACTCAGCATGCAGCAGGCTCAACGGTCTTGGATGTGCGTGTCTCTCTCTACATATATTTTTCAACTCAAACATTAAAGATGCACTAAGTAACTTTTCCTGTCTCCATTGAGGTGTTTTGCGTCACTTGGAATGTACAGGATGGCATTAAACGTTGCTATCTTGCATTACGTGTTTCTTATTGGGTAAAAATACATTAAAAAACACTGTGAGCTGCTTGTCTCCATGGAGATATACAAGTTTAAAGCCCTTCTGTGGAACATTCCATTAGTATGTGTTTAAATTGGTCATATATTAAAGTTATCAAGCTCTAAATATGGCTGAATTGTGGTAATATCAGTATCTAGGGCTGTAGTCGAGAAATTCTTGGTCGACTAAAGACCAGCCCCGTCGACCGATTAATCGACTAAAAGGGGGCGTGTTAAAATCTATTCAAACTGTGAAGTATTTCCATTTATTTAAACCAAACTGCACTGAAAAGAACACAACTGAAGAGGAGTTCATGCAAAAACAACTATTTATACAGAAAAGTACAAGGAGACAGAATATTTATACGTTAAGACTCCAAAACTCACTTTATATCTTCTTGTTTTTGCCACATAAATAATTTTGTAGTAATTTAGTATAAATAAAATGATCAGTCGACTAATAAAAATCTTGGCCGACAAAGATGCCATCGACCGACTAATCGACTAAACTGTAAAATCGTTATCGTAAGTATTGCAAATCAGATTTGAAGTCAGGCTGCACAATATATGGAGAAAATATCGTTCTTATCGCAAAGATGCACGATAATTTCTAATGGTTAAATGCATTAATCTTTCATTTTTTGTGCGCCTGAGTTTGTTTTTACTTTGTCCATTAAAAGCGCCGTTTTGTTAAGTACAGAAACGGCAAGTGAAGCGTTTTATTGTTAAAGTTCTTGCTTCAAAATCCCCATACATTGTTTTTACTATTTCTTATACTCGAATAAAATGTATAAATGCCTGAGTAATGTATTTTTATTGTTAATACTGGACAAAGCAACTTCATGTTTTAACACTCCAAAGGTCTCCAATGTGTGTTTATTTGTACCTAAGCAACTATAATTTAAAGTATGAGTCGAGTATTTAGTTGTTATCCTTCATACCTAGAAAAGAAATGTAAAATATATGCAAATGAGGGTAAATATCGCGGTAATATCGTTATGGCAATACCTGAAACCCATATCGCACTCATTTCCAATATCGTGCAGCCCTAATTTTAAGGACCAACAGCCAATTTATAAACGAATGCTATGGTAAGTAATTCTTGTTTTGCTGAGTAGATATAGGTTCTTTATCACTTTAATATTCTATTCCAGTGAGTTCTTAATTAATTTGGCATTTCAGTCTTAAGATGTGGCTGAAAAATGCTTGAAAATGTTAAAGAAGTTACTAAGATTTTGATTTTTGAACCCTTTGAACTCAATCTTGTAAGAAAAGACTGCGTAATTTTGTCTTCAAATCGTAGATGCTCTTTCTTCAGCTTAAATAAAACGAAGCCGTCCCTGGTACGCTCTGCCCATTCTCTAACGAGCTTTACTTGATGCCACCGTTTCCGTACACTCGCAACGCTACGCCGAGTTGCTCTGTTTAACGACGCTTTTGTTTCCGATTTAGCCAAAACAGTTGAACTCCAAACACTCTGACCGGCGAATGAGTTTCGTCTGGCTCGCTCGCTTCTCCTTAATTCATTCCTGTGTTTTTCCCTCTTTGCACATTTGCGAGACAATAAAGTTTCCCGTTTTCATCTTCCATTCTATCAAGTCTCGCTTCGCCTTAAAGTCCTCAAAGACCGACTGTGCCGCGCTGAGGTGTAATTGGTCCGTTCCTCCACGCCGCACGTTTGAGCTAATGATTCTGTAAAGTGATTAGAATGAATTGGAAAGTATGCCGCCTGCCTCTGTAGTATCCGGACCCCTTCGTCATTAGCGGCTACATATCCCTCGCTTTCTTCGCCATCGTCAGTGCAAGGCCAAGGGGGGGCTTTCAAGAAACTCAAAAGGCTTCTTCCACTCCTTGTAATCATGGCCACCACTTCTCTCTGTCGTCGCGGGGCCCCCTCAAAGGTGGCGTTTGATTCCCTCTCATCCGACACCCGGGCCGGATAGTGTCACTTTACATTTCCTCCCGTCGCTCGCTTAACTAGCCTCCGCAATCGCCATCTCGCGGATCAGAATCGGCGCTCCTTTCCACGGGACGACTCTCCCCTCGTCCTCCAGAGTTTGCGCCTTGATCTACCTTTTTTCATAATGGCCCCTCGCACTTTGTTTTTGAGCGTCGGCTGCTTTGGATGAATAATGCAGAGGGGAGGAAGGAGGGATTAAAGAAGCGCTAAAGCCAGTGCTAACTTGTGGCGCGCACAAATCCACAGTCTTAGAGAAGTGTCACTGCATTGAGATAACAAGCTTCTCTTTCTCTGGTTTTCGCTGTCCACCATCTTCTGATTTTTGCTGCTCTTCACTTTCCCCATTTTCAGTGCTTGAATTTCAAAATCTTAACTACATTTAAGGATTTCTGCGCTTTTTTTTCCCGACACAAAGCTTTTTTTTTGTTTTTCGCTAACCCCAAAGCGACGCCAGATAATGAAGCGATGCAGTTTGTAATTTTAATTGCCCCTCTTCTGTCAGTCATCTCCGGCTGCAGAAGTTGCTCGGAACAACCACCAAGTGAAACAAATGAGCGAAAGAATAATGGGTTATTTGACTCTTTCAAAGCTTAGAGAGCACAACACAAGTCTAATCCGTATAAGTATTATTCTTAGTGCAGGGCGGTATGGCCAAACAGAGAAAAGAGAAAATTTGCGTTATAACGGTATAATTGACGATATAAATGACATGACTCTAGACTAAATACTTCACAACGGCACCAATATTTGACTTGTTTAAAGGTGCTTTACCTATTTTTTTTAACGTAAGAAAGTAAAATCAGCTCTGCCTCAGCTCAGATATGTTGTAAAAGCATCTATTCGGGTCAAAATGATACCGCTGTGTGCGTATTGTAGAGAGTAGAACCTCTAAGGAGATTTAATATGTGTTCAATTGTTATAATTTTGCTTCCACTCCTCTTGGGCAGTGTTTCCCAACCAGGGGTACGGGGACTTCAAGGGGTACGTGAGGAATTACCAGGGGGCACTTGGAATGGTTTCAGGTTTTAAAGGAAGATGAAATGTACTTTTATCTAAATTAAAAAGTCATATTAGTTGGATATTTTGCATCTTTTTGGAGTATCTTGGACCATAAATTTAATTTAATTAAAAATGTAACTGTAGTAATTGACAATATGTGATTACTAAACCCATTTATTTGCCTGAAACTCAAGGTAAGGGGGTTCTTAGACTTTTACTGAATAAAAAAAGTTATATTACTTTTGTCCATTTTGTCCCAGTTCCCAGGTTCCACATAGATACTTGTAAATTTAGTATATTTTTGGAGTTTCTTGGACCATCAATATAATTAAACCAAAACAATTACAGTAATAAGTGACAATATGTGACTAGTAAACCCATTTATTTGCTTTAAATTCCAGTTAAGGGGTACTCTGAGTGTGAAACAAAGCATTCAGGGGGTACTCAAGACAAAAAAGGTTGGGAACCACTGCTCTAGGGCTGTAGTCGACTAACATTCTTGATTAGTCGACTAAAAGGGGCTGTGGCACAGTATCTCTGTGTATTTGTCCCAAGCTGCACTTAAAAGACCAAAAATGCACAGGAGTTCATGCTAAAACAAATATTTATACAGAAAAGCACTACTATTTATATGGTAGACTCCCACATTTTCAGCTCACTCACTCCATATCTTCCATCTATCTTTTTCCTACATATATAATTTGAATCTCTGTAAAATGATTAGTCGACTATTAAAGATCTTGGTTGACTCCATTGACCGATTTAAACATTGAATTAACAAAATAAAGGTGTTGACAAGTATTTTTCTTTGTCAAATGAGAAAATTTGTGACATTAGATGAGTTTTGTCTCAGTGTACAGGATGGTTTCTTGGTAATTTCCTAATGTAATGTCATCATTTACAACCGGGAAGTAAAATTAAAAACTTAAACTGCAAAATTGGGGTAAAATGTGTAAAGATTTTAGCAGAACTTGACATATATGTACCTTTTTTTCAAGGCACAGTTGGCAGTACGTCACGGCACACTGGTTGAAAATCATGGGCCTAAACAACTAAAAATCTACAGCCCTAAACTTTTGGCTGTAATTGTTTAGTCGATTAATCGGTCGCTGGTGTCTTAGTCCTGGCCGTGACCCCCAAAATAGCCCAGCAACTGACTCAGGACCCCCAAAGCGAAATAAAAAAAATAGTTTTAAGTGTCAAAGCATGTCAAATCAGGTTTAATATAGGTTATTTGAATAGTTTATTGCTTATTAGACCCTATTTCCCTTAGAAATACTGTTTTAAATTTGAAAAACAGAGCAAGTAAAGTGTTATATTTATTCAAATTAGATCTTGAAATCATCTCGCGACCCCCAGCTCATCCCTCACGACCCCCCGAGGGGTCCCAACCCTCACTTTGTCTTAGTCAACCAACATTTTTATAAGTCGACTAATTATTTTATTTGCATTTAACAAATTTATGTGGCAAAACCAGCCAAAACGAGAAGATGTGGAATGAGTTAACTGAAGATTTTGGAATAAATCTGTATCTCTAACAAATAAATACGCTGTTTACTAGTACTTTTCTGTATAAATTGTTATTTTTGCATGAACTCCTGTGCAGTTTCGGTCTTCTGAGTGCAGTTTGGGTCAGATACATGGAGATACTTCATAGTTTAGATATATTTTTGCCACACCCCCTTTTAGTCGACTAAACGGGCAGGTCTTTAGTCGACCAAGAATTTCTTTAGTCGACTACAGCCCTACTTTATTTATAAATATTCTTCATGTAAAAGTCTTCAGTCATCATATTTCAGATGTTTGTTGAGCCAACTATTGTGAAAAGCAGCTATGTTATTCATTTCGCCTACAGCCCTACTGGCTAACACTACCAAAATCCTTAGCTATAAAATGTTTTACTCCAGTTCACAAATCAGACATGAACCAAGGTACAGCATTTCCTCTGCTTGATGCAACTATCACCAGTAACAGTCTCTTTGAAAATGTTTGTGTTCAACGTCGACTATGTTTCCCATTCATCCATACGCTAACAAGTATGATTTCAAATGACCATCTATCCCACGCAGCTTGGTGTTGTGTCCACATATTCTCGCTGTTTGCCTGCGCTTTGTTCCTCCGCTCCTGTCCCACTGCGTCTATACTCCATCCCGTAATTACCTTGGTGTGGAGCTTCCCGCTGCGAGGAGTCGGGCTGCGCCTCACATTAGACGGAAGACGGTCAGAAAGCACCGTTTGTTTACACTCGGAGGTTGGTGGTCTGGACGCGGAAAGACTCTCGTTTTATTCTCCTCCGCGAGAAAACAACAGCTTATCGGAAAAGAAATGAGCGGGAGCTTGATCACGGCGCCCGTACTCTGCAGATTTCTCAAAGTTTTCGCAGGAAATTGTACATGCCATCCAACTTTTGTAAAAGAACCACTCGCCTCCGTACAGTGTCATCGTTTCGCCTTGATTGTGTAGCGCGGCGAGCTAAACAAAAGTCTAAGCTAGTCGTGCGGCGTTACAGCTGTCGTGGGCCTCTTTGCCGAGTGCCTATGAATAGTTTGGGGATTTAGTTTTTAGCTGCCAGTGCGCTGCCACAGTCCCAGCCACAGCTTCTCACATCCACATGACAAACGCCGGCTTTGTGTTTCCACTGCTGCTCGCGCCTAACAAATGTTCTGGACGTCAAAAGAATCGTTTCCAGCCAGAGGTAAGCGTCTTTTTGGAACGCCGACTGCTGATTTGGTGACGTCATAGCGGGCGAGAAGTGCACAAGTCGGGTTTGTACGGCGCGGCAAACTTTGAGGCACATGGTACGCCGTTAAATGAAAGGATTCTGCAGAATTTTATTTGTACAGATATTGCACAGTGCTCTTAAAGGAAAAATATTCTGCATTTTTTATGTTGTTATTAGCCTTTAAACCTGCTCTTGAGTGCCTTAAATTTGCCATCTCAGGTTTAAAACTTATTCATCCAATGACTTTTTGTATCCGCCAGTATGAAATTACACTTACTGACTGCACCCAGCCAGCAGGTGGCGCCAGTGCAATATACAATCTAGTGAAGTTATTGCTGAAAAGACGTTATGATGCTGATTTGCTGTAGCAGTTATCGTGTTTAGAGGCAGAATTTAGTGTTGATTTAAGGACTTAAAACGGCAGAAGATTCTTGGATAAATGATGTAGATCTGAAAATACGTCCCAGATTGAGGGAGTTCAGCAGGAAGTGTATTTGACACTCGGAGGGGGAGGATTTTCTAATAAAACATTCCTCAAAACGGCGTGAATGCAACTGAATGCTACTTCAGGTGTGTTTTTGACGACGGAACATTGTTAGAACAGGGTTAAAAGCTCAAAAAAGTCACTGTAGCAGAATATGTGTGCTTTAAACTTTGCGTAAAATAGAGCTGGAAGTCAGAGTCCCGAATGATAATATCACGATATTGCGATACATGCGATAAGAATCCAATACGTCTTGACAAAGTTTTTTCTTTGTTAAATCATGACCTGCACAAACTTTAATTCTGAAATACACCCATTTTAATCACCAAAACAGTCAATATGTCAAATGTTTTTCAAGTTTTCTCGCTCAAAACAAGCAACAAGTGGGGTGCACGGTGGCAGAGCGGTTAGAGCTTCTGCCTCTCAATAAGGAGATCGTGGGTTCGAATCCCGCACCACCCCAACATCGTGGTTTCGAATTCTGAACCACCCCAACATCACACGATCTCTCTGGGTGGAGTTTGCATGTCCTCCTCGTGTTACCGTGGGTTCTCTCCGGGTTCTCCGGCTCCTCCCACCGTCCAAAGACATGACTGTGTAGGTTAATTGACAACTCAAAATTGTCCCTAGTGTATGAATGTGAGAATGAATGGTTGTCTGTCCTTGTCTCTGTCTCTGTGTTTGCTGTGACGAGTTGGCCACTGTCCAGGGTGTACCCCGCCTAAGGCCCAAAGTCACTGGGACAGGCTCCAGTCACCCGCGACCCCTAACGGGAATAAGCGGTAGAAAATGAATGAATGAATGAATCTTTGAGAAGGAAGGCGCTGACTTGAAACCCTTTTGCATTTCTCTTTTGTTCCCTGACCAGACGTATGGATAAGGATTATTTTAGTCCAATTTCAATTTTTTAAAGGCGCATTGTGTAACTTTTATGAAGAATAGTCTGCCACCATCTTGCCTTCATAGAGATGTATTGTTTTGCCTGAAAGGAAAACGGTATTGACCTTATTCTGCCCCGCCCACTTTGGCCGTTTTTTGCACTTTTGTTGTAAACGCACTTCTGTTTGATGAGAACTCTTAAAGCTAATAGCGAACGAGGAAAATGTCTCGGCGCTAAAATGTACATAAAGTAGATTGATTTGTGTGAAATGTTTAATGAACACGAGCAACAACAAGTCAACAACACAACAATTTCATGGTCAGTCTGAAAACGTCTTTTTAGTCCATGTAGAACTTATTTTCTGTTGAGCTCGTCTGCTCCGTGTGAACTACAACGGAAACAAGACGGCGGCGCGTACGGCAACTTCCAGAATAAGGTGAATAGCATTAAACATATATTTTGCATTTATTTAACTTCAGGTGTTTTATTGCAAAAAAGAAGATAATGAGACCGTTCTTGCCGGTGGTTCTGTCGTTAAGGACGTTGCACGTGTGTGTTGAGTTCGATTACGAGTTTCGACCATTTACTGAATGTCTCTACCGTCTCTCTCCCCATTGCACTCCACGGCTGTCCTGTCTAATTAAGCTTTCAGGCCCAAAAAATCTTTAAAAAATGAATAAAAATGGATAATTGAGATGGATACGTTTAATGCCGTGCTGTGAACTTTACAAAGCAGATCCCCAAGGAGGGAAGCAGGTGGTGGATGCTCCATAAAAGTTACATTGTGCACGTTTTCATCTTTTCTTTTTTCTTTTTTTGTGTTCTATTTATGTTTCAAATGAAAATAATGGCTCTTGTAGTGTTTAAATACGATAAGGACAAGTAAAATGTGTTCCATGATTGGATAAATATAGACAAGGCAAGTTTATTTGTAGAGCATGATTCGTACAGAAGGCAATTCAAAGTGCTTTACATAACAGGAAAAGTTGCATTAAAATCATAATACACAAAGACACAAAATAATTTTAAAAACGCTTTACAAGAGAAGAGTGCAGATAGAGCTCTCAGTCGTATGCACGTCTAAATAAAACTGTTTTTAGCCTGGATTTGAACATTGTCAGTGTCTTTTTGAATTATTTGTAATTCTGCTAAAATCCCATTGTTGCTAAGTGTATCGTCACTAAACAGCAGTTTTGTGGCCACACGAAGCTGTGGGAAACGTGGATTTCTTAACACCGTGCAATGCTAGCACCCTGTTTTTGGATACAAAGGCCCACTTAACGCCTAACCTATTGAACCGAACCAAAAACCAAAAATTGTATTAAAATCACAAAACACAAAGACACGAAATAATTTAAAAAATGCTTTTAAAGAGAAGAGTGCAGATGGAGCTTTCAGTCGTATGCGCGTCTAAATAAAACTGTTTGTTAGTCTGGATTTGAACATTGTCAGAGTGTCTTTTTGAATTATTTATGAAAAAAATAAACAAATTCTGCTAAAATCCCATTGTTGCCAAGTGTATCGTCACTAAACAGCAGTTTTGTGGCCACACGAAGCTGTGGGAAACGTGGATTTCTTAACACCGTGCAATGCTAGCACTCTGTTTTTGGATACAAAGGCCCACTTAACGCCTAACCTATTGAACCAAACATAGAACCAAGAGTAAGAAGTCCGGCGGTGGAGGCAGTGGCCCGGTGGATTTCAAATGAAAGCGGCAACGGAGAGGATCAAGTTTGGAGAGCGCAGGGATTGAGCCGAATCAGTCTTTACATGATGAAAGTTTTGTCAATCTTTAGGTCCGCCGTCGCACGTTTCATCGCCGTCAGCCGGTGCCCTTTGATAGGCCCGACGCACTTAAACAAGCTCCAAAAGATCACACCCCGCGCTCCTTTGCTCCTCCCCAGCGAAAGAACACAATTAATTATTCCTTTTTTTCCGTGGCGCGTTAATGCGACATGGCAGTCTTAATTGATCTGGTTAATGTGGGCCATGGGAGGTGAGGCATTTCAGTTCAGAGCGCGGATGCCCCCTGGATATTTTGACATTTAGACAGGCAGAAACGCAGTCAGGAGGGCAGAGAGGAGTTACAGGGTGCCAGAGCGGTTTAACCAAGCCCACGAGTGAGGCGTGAGAGGCAGGAGGAAAATGTCCCGGCGAAACGAGACCAGCCGCCTTTTGGCATTTTAATTTGACGTAGCACAATGAAAGGGCGGGTTGCTTAGTATGCGTTTACAGTAGGATTATGAGTCACTTTGTCTTTGTGCGCCGCGAAAATCTGACACATGGTCCATTCTGTCTTTTAAATAGGGCTGCTAAAATTTAATCCGATAATTGAAACGTGTTTTTTGGGGAATTGTTTCACTGTAAATGTAGAAACAGGGCTGGGCGATATGGCAATTTTGTCGCTTTTAGTTGCGTTTTTTGTCACGTTCAGTTGAATTGAACGCGTTTTTATCGTTTTGGTCGCTTGTTTCAGAGCATGTTTGTACAAATCCAATTTTATTTAAATCAAAGCAAGACATTTTGTTGTTTGTGGAAGAAATTTGCTAATTTCATCCATTCAAAGTGCGATTGTGTGTGGATTTGGTTTAATTGTGCAGCTCTGGCCTTTAAGAGGTAAATAAAGTCATCTGCTCAGAGGCTTCAGAGGCTAAACATCAGGAGAAAAAGTGTGTTTGAACAGACAGCTGCATTAAAAAAATTATCACGATTTTCTTGGGGCCAGATCATGATTTCGTTTTTATTTTTCAAGATTCGCGTTCACTTTGTATAAATAGAGCTGCCCGATTAAGGAAAAATATCTAATTGTGATTTTTCTGACCAGTGCGATTAAGATTAGATTTGCAATATATGTTTTAATAATAGGATTCTGTGCAAATTCACATTTTAAACATAATTTTGTCGCTTTTAGTCACATTTTTTGTCACGTTCAGTTGTGTTTGTCATATTTAGTCACGCCTTTGTTGTTTTTAGTCACGTTTCTTTGCTATTTTTATCGCTTTTGGCCGCTTGTTTCAGAACATATTTGTACAAATCCAAACTGCAGTTTTCATTCAAATCAAAGCAAGACATTATGTTGTTTTTGTGGAATAAATTTGCCTTAGTGACTTGTTAATTTAATCCATTCAAAGTGCAATTTTGTGTTGATTTGGTTTAATTGTGCAGCTCTGGCCTTTAAGAGGTAAATAAAGTCATCTGCTCAGAGGCTTCAGAGGCTAAACAACAGGAGAAAAAGTGTGTTTGAACAGACAGCTGCATTAAAGACACAAACAGTCAATCACAATACGACAATTTCACAAAAATAGCAGATTGTCACAGGGACGAGCTGTTGTATTTGCTGTATTCTCTTGCAAAAATGAACGAAAAATAGGAGAATTTGCAAGGATGAATAAGTCATATACAAATTTTCGATTGGGGCCCACCGACAAGGTTTATACCAGGGGCCCGGAATTTGTTGCTACGCCCCTGGCAACGAGCCCATGGATCCTCATCAGCAGTGCAGTGGACATGTCTGATTCTCCTGATTAACCTTTAGTGTGTGGGCTGCGCGCTGGCCCCTCCCTCTCCACCGGGGGACTTTTAATTGGGCGCGCTCAGGAGAGGTTCAGCTCGGCTTCCTCTGAGGCCTCGGAAACACGGGCGAATGTCAGAGTCCGCAGACACGCACGCCTTCATCCAAACGTGTCAGTCTGTGCCAGAAACAAAGGCTCTGGGCTGCAGGGCTGTCAGCCTTCAGTCGTTTAGTCGGTTAATTGGTCGATGGCGTCTTAGTCGTCCGAGATTTTAATAGTCGACTAATTATTTTACTTAGATTAAAGGGATTTATATGACGAGAAGATATGAACATGAGATAGTGAATTTTTAGGGCTGCAACTAATGGTTATTTTGGTAAGTGTTGTCTCTTCCAGGGCAGGGATTACCTGATAATCATGTGCAATATAATTTAACATACTATTAATACACTTTTTCCTCACCGTAGTCACTTACTGTATATAACAAGACACTTAAGCCACTTTATTTGCCATTTTTACTATTTATTCCCAGACAGCCACCTACTGTAAATAAGAGTGTGCACTTTATACTTTATATTGTATTTTTATTACCATGTTTATTTATCCTATTTTTATTGTATGCGCCTATTTCATTCATTCCTGTTTTATCTTATCTTACCTTACCTTACCTTTCCTTTCCTTTCCTTTCCTTTCCTTTCCCTTTTTTTGTATGAGTATTCACCTTATTTCGCTCCATATACGTTTGTCTCGTTAAACTACAGCTCTACACTTCCGTTGTATTAGCACTTTTGGCTAAATGGGACAAAAGTGCTAATACAAGTAGATTTATTTGTGCAAAATGTACATTGTCCATGTGACCAACAAGGCGTCGATTCTCTGAAAGCGATTTAGTAGTCGATGTTGATGTTATTCCGGAAGTTGCCGTGGGCGCCACCATCTTGTTTCCATTGTAGTTTACACGGGGCAGACGAGCTCAACAGAAAATAACTTCCAAACTAAGGCCCGGGGGCCAAATGCGACCCTCAGACCAATTTCTCTTGGCCCTTAGGCTTCCTGGTGAATTGGCCCACATTGTCCTGAGTACTTTTTTTACAGCAAATTTCACATTTTCTGCAATTCCAACCTAAATAACTAACATTTTGGTGCAAGACAAACCTGATATTAAGACACTAAGACTGACTGTAGATGTGGTGGTGCTTAAAACATCAGATAAATGCAGCGTTTTTGAATGTTTCATGATTGATTTGTTGCCCCCTGCTTGGTCTATATTTCAATATGTGGCCCACGATGGAAAAAGTTTGGACACCCCTGGTCTACACGGACTAAACAGCCGTTTTCAGGCCTCAGGAAATCGGTGAAACTTTTCCCTCGTTTGCGTAAACGGGGTTCTCGTCAAACCGGAAGAGTGTGTACTACAAGAGTGTGGATCTGTGGCAAAAGTGGGCAGGGCCGAATAAGGTGGATAGCATTTATTTGCTTCTTTGTTGACAATGAGCCCCGTGTAAACTAATACAAACGGAGAAAAGATTACTACGTATGGCATCACCCACAGAAACGTACGCAGTAAGGTGAATAGCCAATAGAAAACTGTTTCAGACTAGAAAGGTTTTATTTTGAAAGCTCAAAATGCGACAAAATAATAGAAATTTGCTGTGATGATACTAAAATTTGGTATTTGATTTTGACATTACAAAAATGGTGCGATTCTTATTACTGTTTTTGATGCCACAAATTTTAAATTACACTTTTTTCAGTAGAATGATGGCACTTGTTCATTCAATGTTTTTAGTATAGTCTGTAAATGTAAATGTGCACCTTCTTACTTGTGTGCCCTTGTGCAGAAAGATGATATGTTTAGCTCGTCTGTCCCACGTGTAAAAACGTGACTGGGGAAAGAGGGCTTTTTCTTATGCTGCTCCCACAGCCTGGAATGCCCTTCAATCAGAATGGAGATTGCACGATCTGGTCTCGCTTAGGTGTAGGCCTTGGTGATATTGCAAAAATTGATCATCACGATTTTCTTGGTGCCAGATCACAATTTCGATTTTTATCACGACTCAAGTTCACTTTGTAGTTTCCATTGCCTATAATAATAATAATGATAATAATAATAATGATAATAATAATAATAATTGTTTGTAAATAATGTTTTGTCCAGTTAACAATTATGATCATTAATTATTACAACAGAATATTTTTGTCGTATTTAAACGCGTCTTTGTCACTTTTAGTCTTTGTTGTCTTTTAGTCACGTTTTGGTGCATCGAGTCAAATTTGTTGTTTGTATCGGTGTGTTTTTGTCACTTTCGAACACATTTTTGCCGATTTTGGTCGTGCTTTTGTCGCTTGTTTCAGAACAGACAGCTACATTAAAGAGAGAAACAGTCAATCACGATACGACGATTTCACAAAAATAGCAGATTGTCACAGGGACCAGCTCACGATTCGATTTTTATCACCGTATCACCCAGACCTACTTAGGTGTTTCCGCAAAATGTTGAAAAATAAATAGAGTGAATCTTTTTAATATTATCGGAGCCTTTAAGTGTACATTTTGTTCTTAATTTCTTAAATTCACTCTTAAAATTAGTCGACGTAATCCTTCATTCGTCCAGGCGTGTTCCAACATAGAAAAGGGTGGATGACAACCCCTGTAACCTTTTCTACGATCTCTCTTAAAACGTAAATATGTCTTTTTACTGTGTGTTGCTGTTATGTTTTTCACTTCGCCCCCCGGTCACCCTTGAAAAAGAGGTTTCCATCTCAACGGGTTCTTACCTGGTTAAATAAAGAAGTGATTATACTTGTTTTTGCATCAATTATTGGCAGGTTATTTTGTTTAACGGCCACAGAACACATTGCCCCCGGAGAAGGACGCAGTCTCGTTGCATATTGAACGTGTGGAGTGTAAAACATGAATGGCCCGATTCATGTTCACTCTGTATTTTTTGATTGCCTTTTAATAGAGCTGCACGAGTTACGAAAAATATCTAATTGTGATTTTTCTGACCAGTGCGATTAAGATTAGATTTGCGATTTAGGTTTGAATAATAGGATTCTGTTCAAATTCATTTTGTTCCTTTTAGTTTTTGTCATGTTCAGTTGTGTTTGTCATATTTAAACACGTCTTTGTTGTTTTTTGTCACGTTTTTGTCGCGCTTTGGTGCATTGAGTAGCGTTTCTTGTTTGTAGGTGAGTTTTTGTTGCTTTTGAGCGCATTTTTATCGCTTTTGGTTGCGCTTTTTTTTTGCTTTTTGTGTCAATTTTGTTGAATGTTCAGCCCTGGTCTATAAGAGGTAACTAAAGTCATTTGCTCAGAGGCTACAGAGACTAAACAACAGGAGGAGTTTTTTCCACGTTCAGTTGTGTTTGTCATATTTAAATGAGTCTTTGTTGTTTTTTGTCACTTTTTTTTCACGTTTTTGTCGCTCTTTAGTCGTGTTTCTTGTTCGCAGGCGCGTTTTGGTTAAGATTAAGTGCTTTGGTGCATTGAGTAGCGTTTCTTGTTTGTAGGTGAGTTTTTGTTGCTTTTGAGCGCATTTTTATCGCTTTTGGTTGCTCTTTTTTTTTGCTTTTTGTGTTGATTTCGTTGAATTGTGCAGCCCTGATCTATAAAAGGTAAATAAAGTCATCTGCTCAGAGGCTACAGAGGCTAAACAACAGGAGAAAAAGTGTGTTTGAACAGACAGCTGCATTAAAGAGAGAAAAACATTAAGCTGGTTTCCATGTTTGTTAACGCACACTGTAAATGAAACGCGTCAGATCACGCGTTTTCCGCTTTTGTCGCTCTTGAGTCATGTTTCTTGTTCGCAGGCGCGTTTTTGTTGCTTTTGAGCGCATTTTTATCGCTTTTGGTTGCGCTTTTTCTGCTTTTTGTGTCAATTTCGTTGAATCGTGCAGCCCTGGTCTATAAGAGGTAACTAAAGGCATCCGTTCAGAGGCTAAACAACAGGAGGAGTTGTTTCCACGTTCAGTTGTGTTTGTTATATTTAAACGAGTCTTTGTTGTTTTTTGTCACGTTTTTTGTCACGTTTTTGTCGCTCTTGAGTTATGTTTCTTGTTTGCAGGCACGTTTTTGTTGCTTTTGAGCGCATTTTTATCGCTTTTGGTTGCGCTTTTTCTGCTAGGGTTCTTACCTGGTTAAATAAATTAGTGATTATACTTGTTTTTGTATCAATTATTGGCTGGGTATTTTGTTTAACGGCCACAGAACACATTGCCCCCGGAGAAGGACGCACAGTCTCGTTGCATATTGAACGTGTGGAGTGTAAAACATGAATGGCCCGGCGTTGTTGCATGTTAAGGATATTGCAGATAGAGCGGCGTTGATCCCTGCGCATCTGTCAAAAGCTCACGTAAATGCAGTCAGACGCCGGACTCATCAGCTAATTTCATGTGTGCATCTCATTTTTGCATCATACTTTTTCAAGGATATTTGTAAATTATTCAGGTAACACTTCTTATTATGGCCCTCGCTGCTTTATGGACCCTAAACTCATCCAGCGCTGCGTTTCGTGCATGTATTACGATGTTGTCGAGTCAGGGCTTTTTTCCAAGGTGTTTTTCCCCCTTGAAGTTAATTTTTTCTCACAATTGCAACTGGCCACTCGAGAGGATGCAAGCAAATTATGCAGGAAGAAAGGAATTGTGCATAAAAGCCTTTTGAAGTTCGAGCTACAAACGGTTTTACTAGAGCCGGGCGATACGGTGATAAAAATCGAATCGTGAGCTCGTCGTTGAGACAATCTGCTATTTTTGTGACATCGTCGTATCGTGATTCACTGTTTGTATCTTTAATGCAGCTGTCTGTTCAAACACACTTTTTCTCCTGATGTTTAGCCTCTGAAGACTCTGAGCAGATGACTTTATTTACCTCTTACACCTCTTAAGTGCAATTCAATGCATCAAAACGCAACTACAAGCGACAAAAATGCGTCTATAATCTACGAAGACGCGACTAAAAGTAACAAAGACTCACTTCATTACAACAAACACAACTGAATGTGACAAAAATGTGACTAAAAGCGACAAAAATGCGACTAAAAGTGACAAAGACACGACTAATAGGGACAACGATTCACTTAATTACAACAAACACAACTGAATTTGACAAAAATGTGACTAAAAGTGACAAAAATGTGACTAAAAGTGACAAAAATGTGACTAAAAGTGACAAAAATGCGACTAAAAGTGACAAAGACGCGACTAAAAGTGACCAAGACTCACTTAATTACAACAAACACAACTGAATGTGACAAAAATGTGACTAAAAGTGACAAAAATGTGACTAAAAGTGACAAAAATGTGACTAAAAGTGACAAAAATGCGACTAAAAGTGACAAAAATGCGTCTAAAATCTACAAATACGCGACTAAAAGTGAAAAAGACTCACTTAATTACAACAAACACGACTGAATGTGACAAAAATGTTACGAAAAGCGACAAAATTATGCTTAAGATATGAATCTGAATAGAAAATCTAATCACAGTCGCAAATCTGGTCAGAAAATCACAATTACATATGTTTTCCTAAATCGTGCAGCTCTATTAAAGGCAACAGAAAAAACAAAGTGAACACAAATCATGATAAAATCTGCAATGTTAAGTGCTCCTGCTGTAACATTTTTTGGTTACACCAGGTCAATAATGTCCATTGTGACTCCACAGAGAGGAAGAGATTTGTTTCCCAGTGAATTTAGTGTTTTTTTTGTTTTTTTTTATTGTGTCAAGATATTTCGCTTTATTATTATTGGAAAACCATAAATAAATAAGGGAAAAAATGGTGTTTTCCTAAATCCCAGACCACGCTGCCACCCACTATGACACGTCTGGATCTGTTCTGCAGCATCAAAGAACCAACAGATTTATGAATAAATCTGTTAAATAAAAGTAAATATAGTTTTGAAGCTTAGTTTTTTATGAATCTTATTGAAAATAGGGCTGCCACTAACGATTATTTTAGTAGTCGACTAGTCAGTGATTATATTGTATTTTTAAACTTGTGAAATACTTTATCAGCCAAATAAAGGTTGGGATATGGGACGGAAGGCTTCTAGGTAGAGAATATTTATGGATGAAGTGCATTATTGATGAAAATCAGCAATAGTCTATTCTTTTTTTGACATTTTGATGGATTCATTGGCAGTCTAGGTTATGAAAGGTCTTTTGACATATGTTTTAGAATCTGTATTCACCTTATTCTGGAAGTAGCTATGGACGCTGCCATCTTTTTTCCGTTGTATTGGTTCAGGAATTCTGCGCTTTGCTGACTTTTCCTTTTACATAAATCAATCTACTTTTTCTTTTTTTGTAAGATCAAAATATGTTTATTGTTTTCAAAATGTAATCAAACACACATTTATGAAAGAAGGTAAAAATACGCATTGGCAAGTAAAAGAAAACAAAAAAAAGTAGAAAGAAAAAAGTAGAAAGAAACCCAAGAGAACACACACACTCAAGAAACATCCGTTTGACGAGAACTCCGTTAAAGCTAATGACGAACGAGGGAAAAGTCTCACCGCTAAAATGTTACATAAAGTAGATTGATTTGTGTAAAATGTTTAATGAACACGAGCAACAACAAGTCAACAACGCAACGATTTCCTGAAAACGTCTTTTTAGTCCATGTAGAACTTATTTTCTGTTGAGCTCGTCTGCTCCGTGTAAACTACAACGGAAACAAGACGGCGGTGCGTAAGGCAACTTCTAAAAGAGACAAAAACACGACTAAAAGCGACAAAAACGCGACTAAAAGTGAAAAAAAAACATGACTAAAAGCGACAAAAAACGACAAAAATACCACTATAAGCGACAAAAACATGACTAAAAGCGTCAAAAACACGACAAAAAGCGACAAAAACATGACTAAAAGCAACAAAAACGTGACTATAAGCGTCAAAAAACTAATGACGAATGAGGGAAAAGTCTTGCCGCTAAAATGTTACATAAAGTAGATTGATTTGTGTAAAATGTTTAATGAACACGAGCAACAACAAGTCAATTTCCTGAGGCCTGAAAACGTCTTTTTAGTCCATGTAGAACTTATTTTCTGTTGACCTCGTCTGCTCCGTGTAAACTACAACGTAAACAAGACGGCGGCGCGTACGGCAACTTCAGGAATAAGGTGAATAGTCGACTAAGAGTGATTAATTGTTGCAGCCCTAATTGAAAAACAGGAAGAACAGGTGCTTATGCATGAAAAATGATTGTACGGCCAAGTCAAACTGTTTGTTACCAGGTCAACAATCGATAATCGTTTCATAAAGTGACTTATTTGAGTAGAATGTCCATTCCTCTTTGATATTTACCCCGGCTCACGCTGCAGGCTCACCGTTGAGCTGCTAAATCTGCTAAAATCTCTTTAACATTCGCTTGTACCACGCTGCTAAAACCGCTGTCCCGAAAACACTTCACGCTTCCGTCCCTCACGCCGCGTTCGGGCCAGAAGCCAAAGTACGACAAAACGACCTCCACTTATCACGGCGTCAGTGCGATTCGACCAGAAAACGACCTGGACGCGCGCCAAGGACGTCCAAAGCGGCGTCGTCTGCCCTTTGTTTGGAGTGAAATCGCTGCGTGTCTTAAGCGGACTTTGCTGCAACCCGATGATAATAATAATTGTTTGTAAATAATGTTTCTGTCTTTGTCCAGTTAACAATTATGATCATTGATTATTACAGCAGAATATTTTTGTCATATTTAAACGCGTCACTTTTAGTCGTGTCTTTGTTGTCTTTTAGTCACGTTTTGGTGCATTGAGTCGAATTTGTTGTTTGTGGACGTGTTTTTGTCGCTTTTGAACACATATTTGCCGATTTTGGTTGCGCTTTTGTCGCTTGTTTCAGAACACGGCTAAACAACAAGTGCGTTTGAACAGACGGCTGCATTAAAGAGACAAACAGTGAATCAGAAGCCAAAGTACGACAAAACCAACTCCGCGCGACCTCCAGTTATCACGGCGTCGGTGCGATTCGACCGGAAAACGGCCTGGACGCGCGCCAAGGACGTCCAAAGCGGCGTCGTCTGCCCTTTGTTTGGAGTGAAATCGCTGCGTGTCTTAAGCGGACTTTGCTGCAACCCGATCCGGCCCCCTCGCGGTGTCGAGTCCACAGGCATGACGCGAATCCAGTCGGGCTGAAACTCGAGAAACGCCATTGTCCGCCGCCGAACGCTCCTGTCCGGTTTGATGTTTGTGTTTGCGGCGCTGGGATGTGAGTGTTTTATTGATCGCGGGCGGTGGACGCGACGAAAGCGGAGCGTCCGGTCAAGGCCGTATTGGATTATTCAGTTTTTGTGTGTTTTGTTTTGCAGAGGTGTGAAGGATCGGGCTCCTGACACCATGGATATGGACACGCAGACTCAAGGACAGCAGGCGGCCGTGCCAGTGTTTCAACACCAGGTACTCTGCACTCGTGTGAACTCTGAAGAGCTTTGAGGCCGCAGAGTCGGACTTTTATCAATAAGGGGTCGGAAAACAAAGCTTAGCGAGTGAATAATGTCTGAGTGTCAAGCGAGAATGATACAGCAGCGATTTAAAGTGAAAGTATTGGGTTTTTTAGGGCTGTAGTCGACTAAAGACTACAGGGGTGTGGAAAAAATATATCAGAACTGTAAAGTATTTCCATTTATCTGCATTAAACTGAACCCAAAAGAATACAACTGTAGAGGAGTTCATACAAAAACAACTATTTATACTGAAAAGTACAAGGAGACAGTGTATTTATTAGAGCTGTAAACCTTCAGTTGATGAATCGGCCGATGGTGTCTTAGTCAACCAACATTTTTATTAGTTGACTAATTGTTTTATTAAAATTTAAACGATTTAAAGGTTTTATGTGGTAAAAACAATAAGATATGGAGTGAGTTTGCTGAACATTTTGGAGTATAAATACACAGTTTCCTTGTACTTAGCTGTAAAAATAGATGTTTTTGCATAAATTCCTCTGCAGTTGTCTTCTTTTGAGTCCAGTTTGGTTCATATACATGTAAATACTTCATTGTATGGAGTTATTTTTTGCCACAGCCAGTTTTAGTCGATTAATCAGTCGATAGGGCAGGTCTATATTCGTTCCTTTAGTCGACGACAGCCCTAATAATGGACTCTACAGACTCTAAAACACATATGAAAACACCTTTTATTACAAAGACAGTGGCATTGTTAACTCAAAACGTAAAAACCAAACCAAAAACAAACAAAACTTTCATTACATTATTTTTTTTTTTTAATATTCTGTCAACAAGCCATCAGTTGCCATATTTCAACCATAGTTCAGCCGTCACATTTCACTAAAACACACTGAACATGATCATATTTAAGATTTTACTAAACATTTTACTATTTGTCTCCAGTTTGACAGTTTTCGTTAAGTTTATAATGTTTCTTCCTGGTTGGACATGAGCAGCGAATATGACACAGTTAGAGGTAATTCTACGGCTGTTACCATAGCAACAAGACTGTAAACGAGGGCCAACATCCACATAAATTACAAAACAATTATGATTTGACAAATGACCGTTTTAACTGTGAGAAAGATGTTTCAGTAGAGTATTAAATATCTATTTATTTTGAACTTCACGTCGCTTTTTGATGACGTCACAGATTGATTCCGTTCTAGAAGTCAGCCCTGCTTCCTGTCATTTTAAACTTTTATTTCTCAAACTTTACACGATTTTGCAGTTAATACCATGATTATTATGGCAATTTTTTTCATTCACAAATGTCAGTTTGGTAACACTAAACCTTTATTTAATGTATTTCTCTGTGAACTGTCATCACTAAAAGATTCTTTGAGCAGATGTAAATCCAAAAATACACTTTGACTGAAGTTGCCGTATGCGCCGCCGTCTTGTTTCCGTTGTAGTTCACACGGAGCAGACGAGCTCAACAGAAAATAAGTTCTACATGGACTAAAAAGCCGTTTTCAGGCTGCCCAGGAAATCGTTGCGTTGTTGACTTGTTGTTGCTCGTGTTCATTAAACATTTTACACAAATCAATCTACTTTATGTAACATTTTAGCGGTGAGACTTTTCCCTCGTTCGTCATTAGCTTTAAAGGAGTTCTCGTCAAACGGAAGTGCGTTTACATCAGAAGAGCGTATCTGTGGCAAAAAGAGGCAAAAGTGGGCGGGGCAGAATAAGGTGAATAATAACACGGATGCACTTTCTTTGAACCCCGTGGCACTTTAAATATGGCTTTCTTTTTATTTGTTAATTTGCTTTGATTAACTTTATTTGAAACGTGTTTAATGTTTGACCTACTCACACTGAACTATCGGATGTTTCGTAAGCCTGTTTGCTTTCGAAAATGTATTAATAAAACAAAAAAAATCTCAAACTTTCCTCTGAAACTCTAAAACTATGATAAATATTTACGACAGGTGCCTTTGAAAAACAACCTGTCATATAGACTTTAACGTGGTTGATAATATATATATTTTTTATTTAACTTTAGCCTGCTGCAAAAGAAACAATAGTTTGAGAAGTCGACTTAATAGAAATAACGACTTCTGACTAAAATGAGCTTGATCTGTTTTTCACAGCTTGAAAGCGGCGATAATTTGGGCACAGGGCCTGGAAACGTCTTGTTGATGCTTTGAAGTGAAGGATCATGGTCTTTGAAGTTTGGCACTGCCTCTTTTCACTTTCACTCTGCAACAACAGGAGCAGAATCACATGGTGTCAAATTGTGATTGAGTGTTTTTGTGTTTACTGCAGCTTCGTGCTCAACTCTAGGGCTGCGGAATATATCGAAAAAATATCGTTATTGCACTTATTAAAGATGTTCGATAGTTTTTGATGGTTAAATGTATTAATCTTGCGTTTCTTGTGCGGCTGAGCTTGTACTTTTACTTTTGACCAATCAGACTCAAATGTTCACCCTTTAAAGCGCCATTTTGCCAAGTACAGATGCGGCAAGAGAATGTTTAAAGTCCAAATAACAGGTTAGACGACGCATTTCGCTAAAACGTAGTGAAGATGATTATATTTAAGATTTTACTAAACATTTTGCCCATTTATCCCCAGTTTGACCGTTTTCGTAAAGTTTATAATTGTACTTCCTGGTTGGACATGAGCAGCAAATATGACACAGTTAGAGGTAATTCTACAACTGTTACCATAGCAACCACTTTCAAAATAAGGGCCAAAACCCATATAAATTACATAATACTTATGATTTTACAAATAATAACACCCAATAAAACCTTTATTTTGTTGAATGACACTTTAAAGTACCGAAAAGTTGTGTCAGTTGTGTGTAAATTGTATTTGTATTTTTCATTACGCGTCGCTTTTTGATGACATCACAGACGGATTCCGTTTTCGAGCTCAGCACTACCTCCTGTTAGTTTAAACTTTGATTTTTGTAAATTTCTTCACAAACTGCAACTTCACAGATGCAAAACTATAGTAAATAATTGCCAAACTAAGTCATAATTAGAACATTTTGAGAACCTGTCATAGAGACTTTAAGTGTTTTTTGTTAAAACTCTTCAAAATCCTCAACTTTTTCCATACAAACATAATTGAAGGTGAATGAACTGAAGTCTGAAGTAATGTATTTTTATGGTTTGCAGAATAATGAACAAGGTTTCAACACTCCAGAGGTTCCAATGTGTGTTTATTTCGACCTAAGTTACAGTATTTTAAAGTGAGTTCTCCTTTATACCTGGAAAAAAAAAAAAAAAATGCAAACGAGGAAAAAATATCGCAGTAATATCGTTATTATTGGTCAGTCTTTGTCGTGAGTGAGTGACAGTTGAGTTAAACCAATCACAGAGAAGAGCAAACGCTCAGAAGAAGCGGATCATTTTAGTTACTGCCTTTTAAAATTTGAATCATAGGCCTGTCACGATAACAACTTTCGATGTACGTTTAGGGGTGGGCGATGTTTACAAAAATGAATATCTCTGTTTTTTATAAATATCTCTAACGATGTTCAGGCGATATTTTTGCAACGACTAAAACATGCTTGATTTATTGTATTAAGTGGCGTCATATCATCTTCTCTTCGCACCAGTCGCGCGCAGTTAACCTTTAGCTTTAGACAGTTTTACACGCTCATTATTGTCTAAACTTAATTACCAAACAGGTTTAGGTAACAGTATGTCTGGGATTCAAAATATATTTGACTGCTACGTTAATTTAAGGCTGCAGCTAACGATCGTTTTGGTAATCAATTAGTCCAGCGATCACTCCTTCGTGTAATCGATTAGTTGTTTAGAACGCGAAACATCCTTGAATATGAGAATTTTACTCAGTTTTTACTCAGATAAACTACTACGTGTAACTACATCGTGGAAGAATATTTATAGATGAACAAAGTTTTTGTTGTTTTTTGTGTCATTCCTGCTCTGTTTGAGTAATAAAACCTCTTCTTTCAGCTCATACAATATTTTGGAGCTTGTATTCACCTTATTCCTGAAGTTGCTGTACGCGCCGCCATCTTGTTTCCGTTGTAGTTTACATGGGGCAGACGAGCTCAACAGAAAATAAGTTCTACATGGACTAAAAAGACGTTTTCAGACTGACCAGGAAATCGTTGCGTTGTGACTTGTTGTTGCTCGTGTTCATTAAACATTTTACACAAATCAATCTACTTTATGTAACATTTTAGCGGCGAGACTTTTCCCTCGTTCATCATTAGCTTTAACGGAGTTCTCGTCAAACAGAAGTGCGTTTACAACAAAAGTGTGTATCTGTGGCAAAAAGAGGCAAAACTTCTGGAGCTCGCAGAACCGCTTGCAAACAGGACACGTCTGGAAAAGCTCTTTCAAACTGCTCTCAAATACTATGTATTTTTTGTCTTGGAAGTCTGGGCCTGGCTCCATTTCACTGTTACAGAAATAAAAGAGATGTAAAACATATATAAATTACGTATAAACAAAGCATTACAAATAACAATCTAAATAAGAAACGTACGTCAATTCAGACACATCTGTTACAGAGGCTCCAGGCTCAAAGGTTGAATCATGTGGCTGTGATGTCAAAATATCTGAAATGTCCAGATCTTCCTCCTCTTCTTCCGCCATTTCAAGACGTGGTCTCTTTCTAGGTCTTTGCCCAATTCCGGAAGGTTTAATTGGTGTTGAGGACAACTCAAGCCATGATTGATCTGTCTCTGTAGTACTATCTGTTGTGGCAGCTGTAGCTTGTACACCTGAAACAAACAGCAACATAAACATTGTGTCACTAAAATACCAAACATGAATGCTAGAAGATATAATGACTTTTACATATATGCAAATAAAACTATGACAAATTTGTATTTGTGGAGGACAAGAAGGAGAGTTACAGTGTGAAAATGTACAATACAACTACTTTGGTTTTATTGTGTAAAAACATACCTTTACTTCTGACATGGTGTAACTTCAGATAACTGTGTCGAAACAGTTCTTGTGGACACTAATGTTGAGGGTGTTTGTGTGTCATCAGATTGTGAAGGAGGAAACACTTGTGCACACGCAGCATCTGGAATGCGTTCTTCTGTGTGGCTGGAGGCCTCCTGTGATGTGCCCTAATGCAATAATAAATTACATAAATAAAATGTACTGTTTGCAAAAGTTACCTAACATGAAGAAAAGCATCAATCACATATGTAAAGTAATCATAATAGATTAAAAATACTGTAAATATAAATAAAATAATATATTTGTTGTTTTATTCTATTAGAATAATCAATTTATTTGTATTGCACACTTTAATTATTATAAGACAATTAATTCTTATTATACTGTCTCTGCTATCTGTGTTCAAATACAGATTGTGCTGACGTGTCAGAATGTTATATGCTATTGTACTATCATAAAGAAGGAGATCTAAGAAAACGTATTAAAACGTTGTACCGTTACGTAGTAATGGTTAGCGTAAGTCACTTGTATCACAAAACGATGCCATAACAAAAACTTCGTCATGACAATGCTAAATGAGCAGTGGCAGGTCAGATTTATCCGTGGCTGGTATGGTTTGGGCTGAAGTCGTGAACGTACAGGAGTATACCGGTCAGTCCGTGATCAAACTGGTATCGCCATTTTGTATTGACCATGTTTTGCATCAAAGCCTCACGTCGACCAACACCTCAGAGTAGCAATACTGCACGTAATCTAAAGTGTAAGCATTGCCAAACTGCATAACTTACGTCACGAATACAACTTTTCATGTAAATATCATGCATGGCCCGTGAGCCGCACAGATAAACGCACAGCATAGTTATTACAGTAATGTGTTGGTAGTAATGTACTTACAGCTCTAGGCTCCCCGTCGTCTCCTTTTATTGTGGGGATGGCACCCGTTTTCAAATTTAACTTCCCAGTAAGCCCAGCTTCGAAGTAACCATAATTCTGGAAACACTCTTTAGTAAAGTGTCGTTCACAAACGAACACAGTCGCGCTGCTTTTCTGATGTTTGTTTCCAAAAATGAACTCCTTCCACTTTCCACGTACTGGTTCATCTTTCGGTAAACTAAATAGTCTAATAGAGAGGTGTTTACAACCAAACACACATTTTCTCCAAGGCGACATGGCTAGTAACGCACCGTTGTGTTAGCAGTAGCAGCGCTGGAACAAAAGAAGTGGCATTCAAAGCTATGTTATGCTAAATAGACGCGGTTACGGTGCTAAGCCGGCTGCGCGCTTCCTGTAGGTGTGGCTTAAACACCGCGTCATCCATGGGAAGCCGCGTCATCCATGGGATGAGCCCCCGTCTGCCTGCTCAGCCGAGGGGGACAAAAAAGACAGTTCTCTAGCGAAAGCATGCGGGAATCAATCAAAAAACCACTTTGGGCACACATACGAGGCCCAAATAGCACTGTAGGAAGGTTAAAACCTCTGAAAAGTCGATTTTGCATGTTATGGGACCTTTAATGATTACTGCATTATTGAATTGACAACCATTTCTCTAATAATCAATTAGTTGCGATTAATCGATTAACTTGTTGCAGCCCTAGTTAAATTTCAAAGTAAAAGCCACTTCATATTCTAAATGAATTGTTATGATGGATAAATCCTTTTTGGTTTTTAGATTTAATGTTTGTAGGGATTGAACTTAATGCATTTTAAGGCTTTATTTTGGTCACGGAAACCTTGGTAACTCAAAAGTTCAGTATTGTCTCATGCTCAATTGATCTCAAACATCGACCAAC
The DNA here is from genome assembly GCA_019453435.1 of Rhinogobius similis. Classification (NCBI taxonomy): domain Eukaryota; kingdom Metazoa; phylum Chordata; class Actinopteri; order Gobiiformes; family Gobiidae; genus Rhinogobius; species Rhinogobius similis. Next base: position 37,931,397 of record CM033623.1, read on the forward strand.
CAAATCTTAACATAAAATTGGTATAAAATAAACCTTTTGGCGTGCGGCCCACCCACTTCTGACCGCACTCGTCCACTCTAAGAACTCGTAGTCAAAGCGGAGCCCTGTGGAGACGCATTACAATCGTGCTTTTAAACACTCCAAACTATCGGAGCCCATCTGTCACTCAGCGCTCGGCCCGGCCTCTAGGGGGGGCTGTGCGCTGAAGGTCAGGGGGCGCTGGTACTTGGCAGGGCGAACCTGACTGGACAGATGCTTCTCTGTTCCGTGGAGGGCGCGCAACATGGAAAGAGCTGGCGTCGTGTTGGTGTTTTAGATCGGCGCTTTCCCCAACAACGGATCAGAAGAGAACAAAAGAGGGCAGAGTGATTGGACGTGCGCGTAACCCGGTCTGTGATGACACGGATCACCTTCGACCGCGTTTTATCAGACCTCGGCAGTAGGTCTGGGTGATACGGGGATAAAAATGGATACCGTGAGTGACAGTTTGCTATTTTTGTGAAATTGTCGTATCGTGATTCTGTTTAATGCACTCTAAACGCACTTTTTCTCCTGTTGTTTAGCCTCTGAAGCCTCTGAGCAGATGACTTTGTTTACCTCTTAAACAGGCATGTCCAAACTCAGGCCCGGGGGCCAAATGCGGCCCTCAGACCAATTTTTCTTGGCTTCCTGGTGAACTGGCCCACATTGTCCTGATAAGTACTATTTACAGCACATTTCACACATTTTCTACAATTCCAACCTAAATAACTAACATTTTGGTGCGATACAGACCTGATATTAAGGCACTGAGACTGAATGTAGATGTGGTGGTGCTTAAAACATCAGATAAATGCAGCTTTTTTAACGTTTCACGATTGATTTGTGGCCCTCCGATTGGTCTATATTTCAATATGTGGCCCTCGATGGAAAAAGTTTGGACACCCCTGATCTTAAAGGCCAGGGCTGCACAATTAAACCAAATCCATACAAAAACGCAATTTGAATAGATGCAATTAGAAAATCAAAAGACTGCAATGTTTGAAGTGCAATAATTTCTTCCACAAAACAACAAAATGTCTTGCTTGGATTTGAATAAAAACTGCTAACGCTGTAGTTTGTATTTGTACAAACATGTTCTGAAACAAGCAACAAAAGTGCGACCAAAAGTGATAAAAATGCGTTCAAAAGCGACAAAAACGCGCAAACAAACGTGACACAGTTCACCAAAACGCGACTGAAAGTGACAAAAATGCAAGCAAAAACGCCAAAAATGCGACTTAAAGTGTGTTTAAAATGTGAACTAGAACAGAATCCTATTATTAAAACATAAATCACAAAACCTGATTATTCAGAACTTGCGTGCTTTGCGGGCTAATGCTAATAGCTATGAGGAAAATACATGATATTGCTGCCGGAGTCCTTCAAATCATACCAGACTAGCCGCGTCGCTAAGTGGTTGATAGCATGAGCATCAAACGTCGTGTCTACGTATTTAGATGTCTATGCAGTGTACAATGTGGTTGCTATGGTAATTTCCTAGCGTGATGTCATCATTTACAACCAGGAAGTAAAATTAAAAACCTTAAAAAACAGCTAAACTGAGGTAAAATTTGATAAGATTTTAGCAGAAATTGAAATATGCATTTGTGTTAAATGAGTAGTACGACCTGTCAGAGGCATTTTAAAGTCTAAATGACACATTTAACTAAACCGTAGTGAACATGATTATATTTAAGATTTTACTAAACATCTCCAGTCAATCAAGCAGCCATTTGTGGAGAAAAGTTGATAAATATGTTGAAAATAACAGGAAGTAAACAAACTGATGACATCACACTGGGGAGACAAAGGTTACGCATAATTTACACAAAAGAAACAACTTTTTTTTACCCCTAAAACATTGATTCAACGAAATAAAGCTTTCACATCTATTTTTATTCATAAAATAAAAATATCTTTAACATTAAATGACTTTTGGCCCTGTGTACAGTGTGGTTGCTAGGTAATTTCCTAGTGTGACGTCATCATTTACAACCAGGAAGTAAAACAAAAAAATTGCTAAACCACGATAAAATTTGTAAAGTACTTTGACAAAATTTGAATATATTTATCTTAACTGCATTTTTGTTAAATGAGTCGTCCGACCTGTCATTTTTTAATTTTACTTCCTGGTTGTAAAGTATGACATCACGCTAGGAAATTACCATAGCAACAACACTGTAAACTGGGCCAAAGCTCATCTAATGTCACATTTTTTTTATTTGACAAATAAAAATAAATGTGAACACCTTCAAAACACGGCAATAAAATCTTCATGGAGACAGGCCGGCGCACCTCTACGTTCTCTCCTTGCTCCCGCTCCTCTCGCCGGGAGACGGACAGCGGCGGTGAATCCTGAACGCCGGCATCGATCGGCAGAGCCCGGCCTCCTCGCACGCCCGTCCCGTTTGCTCGATAGCTCTTCCGTTTCCCGCGCGCCGCTCCGGTCCGCGCTGCATTTTCCAACATCCCGCTCATCGATCTCTCTCCGGGCGGATGTTTTTGCCTCCATAACTATTGAATCGAGTTTAAACAAAGAGGATCATCCATATGCCCCAGAGTGAATGTGGATTCCTTCCTTCTTTCTTTTCTTTTTTCTTTTTTTTTTGACGAGGAAGCACTCTAAAAATAGTCGGTGTTGTTTGTGTTCCGTCTTTATGCGAGGGCACCGTGCAGCATTAACACTGGAATTGCCAAGAGGCTTCATTTACTCTCCGTTGTAATTGTGAAATTAAGGATAATTGGGCGGCACACACAAGAAAGACGGATAAAAGCTCTAATGAGTAATTCGACTTAAACAGCAGCCCCTCCGCGCCAACGCTCTCTTTTCTCTAGTCTCTCTCTTTCTTTTTACCTCTGCTCTCTGTCTTTCTCTCTATTTTCTCTCTCTTACTTTCTTTCTCTTTTACTATCTCTTCTCTCTTTCTTGCTCTTTCCCTCTCTCTATCTTCTCTCTCTTACTTTCTTTCTTTCTTACTCTCTTTCTCTGTCTTCCTCTTTCCCTCTCTATCTTCTCTCTTACTCTCTTTCTCTTCTCTCTTTCCCCTTTTTATCTTCCCTCTCACTTTCATTCTCTCCCTCTCTCTCTCTCTTGCTGTCTCTCTTCCTCCCTCTATCTTCTGTCTCTTCCTCCCTTTCTCTCTCTCTCTCGATCTTCTCTTTCTTTCTCTCTCTTTCTTTCTCTCTCTTACTCTCTCCCTGTCTCTTGCTGTCTCTTTCTCTCTCTTACTCTTTCTCTATTTCTTTCTCCCTTTCTATCTTCTCGCTCTCACTTTCTTTATGTCTCTCTCTTTTCCTTGCTGCTCTTTCTCCCTCTATCTTCTTTCTCTCACTCTGTCTCTTTCTCACAATCTTCTCTCTCTTACTCTTTTTCTCTCTTACTCTTTATCTCTCTCTCTTTCTCTCTAACGTCTCTCTCTTACTCTCTCACTGTCTCTTGATGTCTCTTTCTATCTTCTCTCTTACTCTCTCTTAATCTTACTCCCTTTCCCTCTCCCTATCTTCTCTCTCTTACTTTCTCTCTCGCTGTCTCTCTTCCTCCCTCTATCTTCTTTCTCTTGCTCTCCGTCCCTCTCTTTCGCTCTATCTTCTCCCTCTTACTTTATCTCTTTCGCACTTTTTGCTGTCTTCTCTCTCTTTCTCTCTAACTTCTCTTTTTTACTCTCTCGCTGTCTCTTTCTATCTTCTCTCTTACACCATCTTTCTCTTTCTCTCTCTCTCTCTCTTTCTCCCTAACTATTTTCTTTCTCTCACTTTCTTTCTTCCTCTCTCTCTCAGTATCCCTCTATCTTCTTCCTCTCTCTCCATCTTCTCTTTTAACTCTTTCTCTCTTCCTTGCTCTCTTTCTCTCTCTCAATCTTCTCTCTCTTATTCTCTCTTTCCCTTTGTTTCTCTGTCTCTCTCAGTCTCTCTTTCCCTCTCCATCTTCCTTCCCTCTTACTTTCTCTCTCTCTTTCTTGCTCTCTCTCTCTCTCTCTCTCTGTCTCTCTCTTCAATTTCAATTACAGTTCAGAGTTCATTAGTTCTTAACACCACTCATTTGGACTTGTGTTTTTCTCCTCACACATTGGTCGTTCACGAGAATTACTCTATCGACTTGTATATTATTCTGTTCTGTTATATATATAACAGAAAGAACTATATATTTGGGGCAAAAAAAATGTTATGTGTAGGTTTTTCTTTGTTTTTTCATTACTATTTGATCTCTAGAGAGTCAAACTAGTAACTTTCACGTCTAATTATCGACAATAACTGACTGCAGAAGTGTTTTATTGTACAATTTATTTATTGTAGCTTATGTTTTTTTAAAGATATTGCACATTTTCTCTACCGTCTGTGACATATAGTAGTTTCAATATATTTGCTAACGTGACGGTCTACATTTTAAAGTATAGATCTTGGTGGGCAGCACTAGCTTGTACTGAAGAAGTCAAAGTGAAAAAACATTTTTTTTTTAGATCGAGCTCACTGGGGCATGAAGCCAACACAACACTTTCTTACATTCATCTTCCAGGTTTTACAGGAAAAAACAAAAAGGATGAACTAAATTGTATTTCTTTTTAATAACAAAAATAAAATAATACATTTGTGATCAATCAATAATGACAAAAAAAGCAGTCATTATTCCTTTTTTTTGTGTCATTGCTCAGTCCTTTTTGTTGTTGAACAGCAATAAAAGTGGTGTCTGCCTTCTGTAAATTAATTCAGACTTGGAGCCATTTTTCAGTGCCATCCTGCTCCAAACCATCTCATCATTTTCAAATGTTTTCGAATAATAAATCCTGGATGTAGACGATGTCTTAAGGTTGTGTCTTTTACATATCATTTATACGACAATGTGCTAGTTGCTAATTAAATAGTTGTTTCCAATTACAAAGGAAAGCGAGGCGCGCTGCATGTTAAGTAGATGTGTGTCTGCAGCATCCAGGTGTTTCAACAAGTGCACTTTCAAATTTCCAAAGGTTCACATTCGCCGAGGAAGAAAGCAGCACAAATCTGAATTGTATATGCGATAAGGATATTCTGGATCTGGTGCGATATCATTTCTCTGGCTCCCGGAGGTATGATGCATATGCATTAGGTAAACCAGAGGAGCTGCTAAGATGTGCATTTTTAATGGAGATTTGCTCTTTGAGTGAGTGGGAGGGATGTGAGCCGGGCCTTCAGATGTATTTTGATGGTCACCGCAGACGTTGACAGACAGGAGCGCGGCGCGGGCCCAGACCAGGCTTGAGCTCCGGCAGCAGATGGAGAGCACCTCTGGGCTGAGCTGCTTTGACTGGCTGTGCTCCGGCTGGGCTCTGGCTCACTGCTGACCATGAATATTACATGCTGCTGCGCTCGGGGGGCCGGTGCCTGAGGAGGTGGGCTGAACCTCGCTCCCGTCTCTGCTGCCTGTCCCTGTCTCGCTGTGGTCTCCGACATCGCTCCCTCCTCGACCGTTTGTAAACATTTACAGGAAAACAGTCCCTCCACCAGGAGCGCGGCGGGTGTGTCGCGCTCTGAACTCACGGGAACAGGCTTTGTCCTGAGCCTGATGGGGAACTAGGGCTGTGTACCTTTAGTCGATTAGTCGATTAATCGGTCGAAGGTGTCTTAGGGCAGGGTGATATGGCCAAACATCATGATATAAAAGAGAAAATTTGCGATAACGATCTAATTAACGATATAAAAGACTCTAGACTTACTACTTAATAGGGCTGTAGTCTTTTAGTCGTTTAGTCGATTAGTCGGTTGATAGTGTCTTATAGGGCGGGGTGATATGGCCAAACATTTTAATCATGATATAAAAAAGAAAATTAGCAATATAACGGTATAATTGACGATATAAAAGACTCTAGACTAACTACTTAATAGAGGTTTAGTCGATTAGTCGGTCGACAGTATCTTCAACCAATCGTCAACCAAGATTTTTATTAGTTGACTAATCATTTTATTTATACTAAATGATTACAGAATGATTTATATGGCAAAAACTAGATGATTTTGGAGTATAAACGTATAAATACACTGTCTCCTAGTCCTTTTCTGTATCTACAGTTGTATTCCTTTGAGTGCAGTTTGGTTAAGCTCATTGTAAATTGTCCATATCGGGGGTTTAGTTGATTAATAAAGGTAAAGTTAAGTTAAATGGGGTTGACCATTATAGATCTACTGTATTTTATTTTTATTTTATATATATATATCTTACTTTGTTTCTAATACTTTACTGCCTCTACTGGTCGGTTGCACATGTAACAAAAAGAATTTCCCCTTGGGGATAAATAAAAGTGTTTCTGATTTAAATAAATGGAAATGCTTCATGGTTTTGATATATTTTCGCCACACCGCCTTTTAGTCGACTAATCAGTCGATAGAGCAGGTCTTTAGTCGACCAAGAATTTCTTTAGTCGACTTAATATTTGACTGGTTTAAAGGAGCTTTACCCATTTTTTTCATGTAACCAAGTAAAATCAGTCCTGCCTCAGCTCAGATATGTTGTAAAAGCATCTATTTGGTCAAAATGATACCTCTGTGCGCTGTCTGTGTGCAATTATAGAGCATAAAACCATTAAGGATGTTTAATATTTATTAAATCGTCATAACTTTGCTTCCACTCTTCGCCTCAACAGTGATTTTTAATGCGTCTCTAGCCGTTAGCGTTTGTAACTATGCGAAAAATCTGCAGTGAACTCGAACTATATCACGATGTTCCATGTGTCTTATTGCACCGAAAGCAAATGACGATTCATTCATTCATTCATTCATTTTCTACCACTTATTCCCGTTAGGGGTCGCGGGTGACTGGAGCCTGTCCCAGTGACTTTGGGCCTTAGGCGGGGTACACCCTGGACAGTGGCCAACTCATCACAGCAAACACAGAGACACAGACAAGGACAGACAACCATTCACTCCCGCTGGAGAGAACCCACGGTAACACGAGGAGAACATGCAGACTCCACCCAGAGAGATCGGGTGATGTTGGGGTGGCCCGGGATTCGAACCCACCATCTCCTTATTGAGAGGCAGAAGCTCTAGCCGCTCTGCCACCGTGCACCCCCCAAATGATGATAAATCATGAACGATATGATATGACCCAGCTCTACTGTCAACATTTTTATTAGTCGATTACTTTATTTTTTTTTATTTAAAGGCTTTATATGGTTAAAACAGCGTAAATAAGAAGATATGGAGTGAGTTCTCTGAAGAATTTGGAGTCCAACATATAAATACACAGTTTCCTTGTACTTATCTGTAAAAATTGTGAAATAGTTTGCATGAATTCCTCTGCAGTTGTGTTTATTCAAGTGCAGTTTGGGTCAGATACATGGATTTACTTCATAGTTTTGATATGTTTTTGCCGCACCCCTTTTTATTCGATTATTTATTGTGATGAGTTGGCCACTGTCCAGGGTGTACCCCGCCTAAGGCCCAAAGTCACTGGGATAGGCTCCAGTCACCCGCGACCCCTAACGGGAACAAGCGGTAGAAAATGGATGAATGAATGAATGAATAATATTTATTCAATCAAACCTAAAAACCGTCAACTAGTTTCATTTCCTTCCCAAAAGCAAGTATAACCGTTTGCTATTTTGATATGCGTTCCCCGTCCTCACCCTCTCCCCTCTCTCCCCCCTCTCCCCCCTCGTCCACGCCGGGCCCCGGTGGAGGGACGTGTCTCTGTGGTCGCGTGTCCGTCTTCCTCTGCCTCTCCGCGGGAAACTGCACCTCTGGCTCTTTGGGCGTCCGCCTGTGGCACGGCCGCTCTGTCACATCACACCTTCTCCCTCTGCCGCCTGTCTTTACCCCCCTCGCCTCCCCCGTGCCTCCCCCCGTCCCTCCCCTCCTCCAGCTCGTGGCCTGTCACTTGTCTTCGGCGCTGGTGTCATTACCGGGCAGCTCGTCGCACACTTCCTCCGATAAGCTGTCCGTCCGTCTGTCTTTCTCTCTTTCTCTGGTTTTCCCTCGCTTTCCGTCCCTCCTTCCTTTCCCGCTCGATCCCTCGGCTCCACACTTCGCCCTTGGCTGTTGTGTGTCACCTTTTCTACCCGAGATGTCCCTCCTAGATGTTACCCATAATGCCTCGCTGCGCCGCTCAAAGCTCGTCCCTCCTCATCAAACTTGAATGACTCGAAAACTGAAATTGGAAAAGTGAAATTTCTTCAGCGAATGCATAATTAATGTGGTGAAAAGTTCATGTAATTTGAGAATATATGTGCACAATTTGAATCCTCGCATTTTTCCTGTCTTCTAAGTTTAATGTTGCGGATGATTGATGACCTTTGACACTTAGAATTCATCATACATTTATACAGTAATCAGTTTAGACCCTTCCAGGACTGATGTGTTTATAACTGCTGCGTATATAAACCTTCCGTCCCATTTATTTAGATAAAAAGGTTCAATTTTGATGTTTGTAGGCTGCACAGACAAATGGTTGTTGTTTACTTGGCTGTTATATTCGCCAACAATCAATATCGAACTTCAAAATCCACTTTCTAACATTAAAGGTCCCATATCATGCAAAATCGACTTTTCAGAGGTTTTAACCTTCCTACAGTGCTATTTGGGCCTCGTATGTTGTGCCCAAAGTGGTTTTTTGATTGATTCCCTCATGTTTTCACTAGAGAACTGTCTTTTCCGTCCCCCTCGGCTGAGCAGCAGACGGGGGCTCCTCACAAAGATGACGCGGCTTCACCAGGATGACGCGGTGTTTAAGCCACGCCTCCAGGAAGCGCGCAGCTGCAAGAATAAAAACAGCTAATGCTAATGCTACACAGTAATTACACGATGGATACGACAGATCGAAGAGTTAGCTTGTTATTTACCAAACGGCAACGTCCGTCGTCGAGGCCCTGGAGCACGTCAAACTCCAGGTCAGATCCAGGACGTAGGACTCAGCACGACGCACCGTCAGGACGAGAAAATGTTTATTCAGTGTTTGTGTATCGCTGTTTACTGGAGCACACGGCGCATGCATCATCTCCGCTCTAGGCTTCGTCACGGGTTGGGCGGGGGAGGCGCACGAGTTGGGCGGGGGAGGCAGCCTGCTCTCTGTTCGGGGGGGTCAGATCTCAGAGTGAGCCGTTTGCTTTTGCAAGGAGGGGGGCCAGTCCAAGAAATGGGTGTTATGTTTTGGTTATCGTACAACGCAAAATTTTTATCAACAAAGCCCTTAGGACAGACTGTGTAATGGGGAAAATAGCAGAATATGGATCCTTTAAGTAATTGTTTGTGAAACTGTTGAGGCCTGCTGTATTTCTGGTGCGATTTGTCCAGCACAACTTTAGACTTCACTAATGTTTTATTCCGTGGTTGTTATCATTTATGTTAAAGATCGAGGTGGTGTCTGTCCAAAACAACCCTGGTTTGCAATGTTTGGTGACTGAACCTACTCCTGCTACTTGAAAATGTATTGGTGCGTATGGGATGGTACCAGCCGTTAGAATGAAGGCCTTCTGTTCACACTGGAAAGGTCTACAGTCAAACCAGTATCTGTTTAATGCATTAGTGGAACCTCCTGATGTCACTCCCAGGAACTCCCTCTGTGCTCTGGCTCCTGAGCAGCACAGACTGACCTCTGTGGCTCCTGAGCTGGAGCGGTCTGTGTGGCTCCTGGGTGGTCTCTGTGGCTCTTGAGCAGCCCCCCTGACTCCTGAGCGGTCTCTGTGGCTCTCTGTGTGGCTCCTGAGCAGTCTATGTGGCCCCTTAGTGGTCTCTGTGGCTCCTGAACGGTCTCTGTGGCTCCTGAACGGTCCCTGTGGCTCCTGAGCAGTCTCTGTGTGGCTCCTGGGCGGTCTCTGTGAGGCTCCTGGGCGGTCTCTGTGGCTCCTGGGCGGTCTCTGTGGCTCCTGGGCGGTCTCTGTGGCTCCTGGGCGGTCTCTGTGGCTCCTGGGCGGTCTCTGTGACTCCTGGGCGGTCTCTGTGGCTCCTGGGCGGTCCGTGTGGCTCCTGGGTGGTCTCTGCAGCTCCTGAGCAGTCTCTGTGGCACCTGAGTAGTCTCTTAGTGGTCTCTGTGGCTCCTGAGCGGTCCCTGTGGCTCCTGGGCGGTCTCTGTGGCTCCTGAACGGTCCCTGTGGCTCCTGAGCAGTCTCTGTGTGGCTCTTGGGCAGTCTTTGTGGCTCCTGAGTGGTCTCTGTGGCTCCTGAACGGTCCCTGTGGCTCCTGGGCAGTCTCTATGGCTCCTGGGCGGTCTCTGTGTGGCTCCTGGGCGGTCTCTGTGGCTCCTGAACGGTCCCTGTGGCTCCTGAGCAGTCTCTGTGTGGCTCCTGGGCGGTCTCTGTGGCTCCTGGGCGGTCTCTGTGTGGCTCCTGGGTGGTCTCTGTGTGGCTCCTTAACGGTCCCTGTGGCTAATGGGCAGTCTCTGTGGCTCCCTGTGGCTCCCTGTGGGTCTGTGTGGCTCCCTGCGGCTCTTGATGGCTCTCTGTGAGGCTCCTGGGTGGTCTCTGTGGCTCTTGGGCGGTCTCTGTGGCTCCTGAACGGTCCCTGTGGCTCCTGAGCAGTCTCTGTGTGGCTCCTGGGCGGTCTCTGTGGCTCATGAACGGTCACTGTGGCTCCTGGGCGGTCTCTGTGTGGCTCCTGGGCGGTCTCTGTGGCTCCTGGGTGGTCTCTGCGGCTCCTGGACGGTCTGTGTGGCTCCTGGGCGGTCTCTGTGGCTCCTGGGCGGTCTCCGTGACTCCTCGGCGGTCTCTCTGTGGCTCCTGAACGGTCCCTGCGGCTCTCTGTGGGTCTGTGTGGCTCCCTGCGGCTCTCTCTGTGGCTCCCTGCGGCTCCTGATGGCTCTCTGTGGCTCTCTGTGTGGCTCCCTGCGGCTCCTGATGGCTCTCTGTGGCTCCCTGCGGCTCCTGATGGCTCTCTGTGGCTCCCTGCGGCTCCTGATGGCTCTCTGTGGCTCTCTGTGTGGCTCCCGCGGCCCCTGATGGCTCTCTGTGGCTCTCTGTGGGTCTGTGTGGCTCCCTGCGGCTCCTGTTGGCTCTCTGTGGGTCTGTGTGGCTCCCTGTGGCTCTCTGTGTGGCTCCCTCTCTGTGTGGCTCCCTGCGGCTCCTGATGGCTCTCTGTGGCTCCCTGCGGCTCCTGATGGCTCTCTGTGGCTCCCTGCGGCTCCTGATGGCTCTCTGTGGCTCTCTGTGTGGCTCCCTGCGGCCCCTGATGGCTCTCTGTGGCTCTCTGTGGGTCTGTGTGGCTCCCTGCGGCTCCTGATGGCTCTCTGTGGGTCTGTGTGGCTCCCTGTGGCTCTCTGTGTGGCTCCCTGCGGCTCTCTGTGTGGCTCCCTGCGGCTCCTGATGGCTCTCTGTGTGGCTCCCTGCGGCTCCTGATGGCTCTCTGTGGCTCTCTGTGTGGCTCCCTGCGGCTCCTGATGGCCCCTGATGGCTCTCTGTGTGGCTCCCCGCGGCTCCTGATGGCTCTCTGTGGGTCTGTGTGGCTCCCTGCGGCTCTCTGTGTGGCTCCCTGCGGCTCTCTGTGTGGCTCCCTGCGGCTCCTGATGGCTCTCTGTGTGGCTCCCTGCGGCTCCTGATGGCTCTCTGTGGCTCTCTGTGTGGCTCCCTGCGGCCCCTGATGGCTCTCGGTGGCTCCTGATGGCTCTCTGTGGCTCTCTGTGGCTCCTGGTGCCTCAGATGCCCCGCCTGTCACTCAGCCGTGGCCCGTTGCCCTTTGAAGGCCGGGCCAGGGGGCAGAGAGGTGCCGCAAATGGCCTGTGAAGTTTACATACACTGCCCACTGCTAAACACATTAGCTCTAATGAAGTGTCTAATGCCGGGCCGCGGGCTGACATAATCCCGCCTGGCAGCTCGGGCCCTTGGCTGCCAAAACCACCGCCCCGTCCTCGTCCCGCTCCGTCCCCTGCCCCTCCGCACCCAGGGCGACTCCACGCAGGGAGGTGCCCGCCGTTAATCAAGCCGGACAGTGTGCGAGCTGACATGCAAATGTAGGTCATTGCATATGTAAATGTGTGATTACGGGGCCGCCGTGCCAGGACACATTAGTGAGACTGTGCTCTCAGCAGGCGCTTGTCACAGCGCTTTAGAGGCTCATGCTAACATTTGTCAAGCGACCACGCAGCCACTGAAAGCAATGCCCCCGTGTCCTCTCGCCTCTGCCCGCCGCACACCTCCGCTCTGTTTGGGCCGGACACTAAATCACTCACACAGATTTACATCACGCAGTCACAGGTTCAAGTCCTGACCCTGACAAACTCATGTTGACAGATAATCTATACAGTCTATATTCATTATGCTGTAATTATTTCAGAGAGTTACAGCCTGAGAATCAAAGATCGTACGGGGGCTGGAGTCAATTAGTCGATTAATCGGTCGATGGCGTCTTGGTCGACCGAAAGTTTTATTTGTTGACTAATCATTTGTACAATTTTTTAATTCTCAAAAAGAGAAAATGGAAAACAAACTGAGATATCTTGAAATTTGGGAATGAATTGTGAGTTTTTTCTGCCTTTTTACTCATAAACACACAGTTTACTAGAGATGTAACAATCCTGGCGATATCGTGATAGTAAAATTGTCACGATATCGTAGTCGTCACGATATGAAAAACAGCCTGTCTACGTGAAAAAAAAACAATGGTTTAGTCTGCTCCGTTAGATGAAAAAGCATTATTGACTAGAAATCATTAAGGGAAGATAATACATAGCAGTCATTATTGTTGTTCCTGACATAACTTGAAAATTGCACCTTAGCGTTGCCATGAGATCATTTCTATTATTCTGGTTCTAAAATATGACAATAAAGGCCTAATAATAAACGGCAGGAGCAGATTACATGTCACTCTTGTTATTATGAACATGGACACATCATTTTGAGCTCTTCTACAACATCGTGAGCTCCTCCATGACATCGCAAACAGATCGTATCGTGAGGTTCATATTGAGATAATATCGTATCGTAGGTCTGGGCGACATGGTGATAAAAATCAAATTGTGAGCTTGTTCCTGAGACAGTCTGCTAATTTTGTGAAACCGTCATATCGTCTTGTTCACACTTTTTCTCCTGTTGTTTAGCCTCTGAAGCCTCTGAGCAGATGACTTATTTTATATTTACTTATATTTACCTGTTATGGGCTTGGGTTGCACAATTACGCTAAAACAAGAATTTCTTCCACAAACAACACATTTGTTGCTTTGATTTGAATAAAAAAACGCTAACACTGTAGTTTAGATTTGTACAAACATGTTCTGAAACAAGTGACAAAAGCAAAACCAAAAGCGATAAAACTGCATTAAAAAGTGACAAAAACATCCCTACTAGGCCTGGGACGATATTGAAATTTTATGTCACGATTATCACGGCCAAAATAATTGTGATTAAAGATAATATCACGATAGTTATTAAAATGGCTGACGTATAAAGACATTACTTTCTCATTATAAATAACTTCTGACATATTTGTACTTTACGTGAAGACAAAAACGATCGAGAAGAGAACATAAAGGGTAAGTTGCTTTTTTCTGCACAATCTGGTGACAAAATGGCGATTATCTTTGTTGGCGAAACGAACAAGAACATTTGAAAGAGAAGTAAAAAATATAAAGGTTGTCCAAATTAAAAGAATAAAAACGTTTTACCCGAATAATAGTTTTCTTTATGTTGGGAAAAGCACTTGAGTCAAATATTAAAGCAAATATAATAATGCATAAAATAAATAACTTGATAATACTTGCTGCAAACTTTCCTATTCCAAAATATGAAAAAAACAACACCACTAGAACTCTCCCATGAGCCATCTCCAGTGGGACGCGCACTTCAGTTTGAGAAGCCTCGTCACATTCAAACTGCTGCTGCCGCTCTGGAGTGACTCGTTAAATCTGAAAATGTGACGTATAAAGACATTACTTTCTCATTATAAATAACTTCTGACATATTTGTACTTTAAGTGAAAACAAACACGATCTAGAAGAGAACATAAAGGGTAAGTTGCTTTTTTCTGCACAATCTTTGTTGGCGATTATCACAGTTATACAAAATGTAGCACAAACGATTATTGTCTTCCCTTTTTATCACGATAAACGATATTATTGTTTATTGTCCCATCCCTATCGCCTACAAACAACAAACGCCACTCAATGCACCAAAACGTGACTAAAACGCAACTAAAAACGACAAAGACGTGTTTAAATATGACCAACACAACTGAACGTGACAAAAACGCGATTAAAAGAGACAAAATTGTGTTTAAAATGTGATTTTGAGCTGAATCCTATTATTAAAACATAAATCACAAATCTAATCACAATCGCACCGGTCAGAAAAATCACAATTAGACATTTTTCATAAATGGTGCAGCTCTGTTAAAGACAATAGAAAAATACAAAGTGAAAACGAATCGAAATCATGATCTGGCCCCAAGAAAATTGTGATATTTTTTTTTTTTTATCGTGAGATTTGCATATCGTTACCTCCCTACTGTTGTTTTCCTGTTAATATTTGTAATTTCCCCGCACCACACGTCGAATAATCGGAGCACAGATCACGTCTTCAGTCGACCGAGAACCTCTTAAATGGACTCCAGCCCTAGACATTACCTTACATTTGATTAATGAAACACTCGATTGTTTTTGAGGATCCGAGTGTTCAATTATCCCTAATTGTGAGGTCACTCTGTCCGTTCTGCGTGGGCGCTCTAATGCTCCTGTCACTTCTGACGTGTCATTGCACAATATGGCCCCATTTAAACGAGGGCGCACGTTTTGGCGGTGACCCTCTCGTGCCGCTCTGGTGCCACGTTCGGCTCGGATCGTTCACGGTTCGAGAAGGTTTCACGCGACGTCACGACACTGTAAAGAGCTGACGATTTATTGACACGTTTCTGGTAAAATGGGGCAAGGATTAGGGCTGGTTGATACGGCGAAAAATTATCATCACGATTTTCTTGGGGCCTGTGACAAAGTGGGTTTTCTTTGTCCCTGTATTCACCTTCATTTCATGTATTTGTTAATTTACCATATACAAATCTACAGTTAAACTTAAAGGGCCTATGACAGATTGAGCTACTCATTTCACTAAAATGTAGTTTAGAGAAATATATTTCACATTTTGCCATGATACTTTACTCATTTTATCCCGGTTAAGCAATTTTTTAGGTTTTTAATTTCACTTCCTGGTTGTAAATGATGACATCACACTAGGAAATTACCATAGCAACCACCTGTAAACTGGGCCAAAACTCATCTGATGTCGTAGACTTTTTAAATTTTTACACATAAAAATAGATGTGAACACCTTTTTATTGAATTAATGTATAAAGGGTCAAAAAAGTAGTTTATTTTGTGTAAATTTTGCGTAACCTTTGTGTCCCCAGTGTGATGTCATCTATTTGTTCACTTTCTGTAAATTTCTACAGATTTTCCAACTTTTCTCCACAAACGGCCACTTGATTGGTGTAAAACTATCATTTTAATGTATGACAAGTATTAATGCACCAAACAAAGACAAAATTAGAAAATCATGAAAACCTGTTATACGCACTTTAAACCCGGTTTAGTGTTATTTATTACACACAAAGTTCCTTTCAATATGCTTCTATTTTTATAACTTACTTTCATTCATTCGCCATACTTACCTGGCTTACCCATAGAACTATAATTAAACCTGGAAGATGAATCCAAAATGGCGCCCTGTTCATCCCTGTGGAGTGTGATCATTGGTGCATGACCCCAAAAAAGTTCTTTACTTCCGCGTTACTTCCTGATACGGAGGCGGCCATCTTTGCTTTAGGGCGCCACGTGACCACAATCCCCCATGATGCTTTGAGCGACGTGAACGACCAGCAGCTGCAAGTTTTTGTGTTCTAATTGTGTTCTTCATGTTAGATGTGAAAGCGTCTGAAATTAAATGAATGTTCGTTAACACACACTGTAAATGAAATACGTCAGATTAAACCGGTTTCCATGTCTGTTAACGCACACTGTAAATGAAAGACGTCAGATTAATGCACACTGTAAATGAAATACATCAGATTAAGCCGGTTTCCATGTTCGTTAACGCACACTGTAAATGAAATACGTCAGATTAAGACGGTTTCCATGTTTCTTAATGCACACTGTAAATGAAATACATCAGATTATGCCGGTTTCCATGTTCGTTAACGCACGCTGGTAATGAAATGCATCAGATTAAACCGGTTTCCGTGTTTGTTAACGCACACTGTAAATGAAATACGTCAGATTGAGCCGGTTTCCATGTTTGTTAATTCACACTGTAAATGAAATTCGTCAGATTAAGCCAGTTTAACGTACACTGTAAATGAAAGACATCAGATTAATGCACACTGTAAATGAAATACATCAGATTAAGCCGGTTTCCATGTTCATTAACGCACATTGTAAATGAAATACGTCAGATTAAGCCGGTTTCCATATTTGTTAACGCACACTGTAAATGAAAGACGTCAGATTAATGCACACTGTAAATGAAATACATCAGATTAAACCGGTTTCCGTGTTTGTTAACGCACACTGTAAATGAAATACGTCAGATTGAGCCGGTTTCCATGTTTGTTAATTCACACTGTAAATGAAATTCGTCAGATTAAGCCAGTTTAACGTACACTGTAAATGAAAGACATCAGATTAATGCACACTGTAAATGAAATACATCAGATTAAGCCGGTTTCCATGTTCGTTAACGCACATTGTAAATGAAATACGTCAGATTAAGCCGGTTTCCATATTTGTTAACGCACACTGTAAATGAAATACGTCAGATTACGCCAGTTTAAACACACTGTAAATGAAAGACGTCATATTAATGCACACTGTAAATGAAATACATCAGATTAAGCCGGTTTCCATGTTCGTTAACGCACATTGTAAATGAAATACGTCAGATTAAGCCGGTTTCCATATTTGTTAACGCACACTGTAAATAAAATATGTCAGATTAATGCACAATGTAAATGAAACGCGCCAGATTAAACAGATTTCCATGTTTGTTAATGGACACTGTAAATGAAATACATCAAATTATGCCGGTTTCCATGTTCGTTAACGCACACTGTAAATGAAATACGTCAGATTAAGTCAGTTTAACGCACACTGTAAATGAAAGACGTCAGATTAATGCACTCTGTAAATGAAATACATCAGATTAAGCCGGTTTCCATGTTTGTTAACACATGCTGTAAATGAAATACGTCAGAATAAACCGGTTTCCATGTTTGTTAACGCACACTGTAAATGAAATACGTCAGATTAAACCAGTTTAACGCACACTGTAAATGAAAGATGTCAGATTAATGCACACTGTAAATGAAATACATCAGATTAAGCCGGTTTCCATGTTCGTTAACGCACACTGTAAATGAAATACGTCAGATTAAGCCGGTTTCCATATTTGTTAACGCACACTGTAAATGAAATACGTCAGATTACGCCAGTTTAAACACACTGTAAATGAAAGACGTCAGATTAATGCACACTGTAAATGAAATACATCAGATTAAGCCGGTTTCCATGTTCGTTAACACACGCTGCTAATGAAATGCATCAGATTAAACCGGTTTCCGTGTTTGTTAACGCACACTGTAAATAAAATACGTCAGATTAATGCACAATGTAAATGAAACGCGCCAGATTAAACCGATTTCCATGTTTGTTAGTGCACACTGTAAATGAAATACGTCAGAATAAACCGGTTTCCATGTTCGTTAACGCACACTGTACATGAAATACGTCAGATTAAACCGGTTTCCATGTTTGTTAATGGACACTGTAAATGAAATACATCAAATTAAGACAGTTTAACGCACACTGTAAATGAAATGCATCAGATTATGCCGGTTTCCATGTTCGTTAGTGCACACTGTAAATGAAACACATCAGATTAAACCGGTTTCCATGTTCGTTAACGCACACTGTAAATGAAACGCGTCAGATTATGCCGGTTGCCGTGTTTGTTCCCGTGCTGCGGCGTGGAACAATAGCCCTCGGAGCTGTCGGAGCGGGGCTGGTGTTGTGGTGGAGGGCGCTCCCACACCTCGCTGGTGTTAATTGGACGGGGCATCTCATTATGTGGCACCTCTCACAATGGCTGTCATCTTTAAACGGGAAAAGGAGCAGATGAAACGGCCGCAGCAGCTCATTCCTCTGACCCTCTGTTGTTGGAGGTGTCACTTACGCCGAGGATTTTTTCCCCTTGAAGATACAGCACCCGGCTTTACTTTTGTGCGTTAATTAAAGTGTGGCAGGTTTTGACGGTTTTCTGATTTGGATTTTGTTTGCTGTTTTATTACAAATTCTAGTTTTACACCGATGAAGTGGTAGTTTGTGGAGAAAAGTTGAAAAATCTGCTGAAAATTACAGGAAGTAAAATTAAATGGATGACATCGCACTATAGGGAGACTCATTCCATCCAAAGGTTATGCAAAATGTACCCAAAATATACTACTTTATTTAATTGAACAAAATAAAAGGCGCTCACGTCTATTTTGATTTGTTAAAGGACAATTATTATGCATTATTTGTACTTTTATTAACCTTTAAACCGGCTCTTGAGTTTCATGTGTTAGAGCTAAAAATTAGGACCGTAATCCTTTAGTTGTTTAGTCGATTAATCTGTGGATTTCTATTGGTCGACAAGGATTTATTTGGAACAACAGCAAAATGAGAAGATGTGCTGAAGCTTTTGGAACTAATCATGAGTTTAATCTAATCTATCTGACATATAAATACTACTGTTAATATTACTTTTTTGTAGTTTTTGCATAAATTCTTGTGATCAGTTGTGGTCTTTTGAGCGATAACGAGCCCTATTCACCTTATTCCTGAAGTTGACGTACGCGCCGCCGTCTTGTTTCCGTTGTAGTTCACACAGAGCAGACGAGCTCAACAGAAAATAAGTTCTACATGGACTAAAAAGACGTTTTCAGGAAATCGTTGCGTTGTTGACTTGTTGTTGCTCGTGTTCATTAAACATTTTACACAAATCAATCTACTTTATGTAACATTTTAGCGGCGAGACTTTTCCCTCGTTCGTCATTAGCTTTAACAGAGTTCTCGTCAAACGGAAGTGCGTTTACAACAAAAGTGCAAAAAACGGCAAAAGTGGGCGGGGCAGAATAAGGTAAATAGACCCTTTAAAATGTGACGTCATCAAAATTCCAGAATGGAGGCGACTGGAGGCAAAATTAAGTTGACTAAAGTTTTTCAATGATCTAAATTCTACCAATGTTTGTGTTGGAAAAAAGGGTAGAAAGGTCAATTAGTTTTGCTTTTCTATAACAAATTATGGACCAAAAACAATTTTCTAGCCTTACAATTGGATCTTAGCTTCAAAAGAATCTAATTTATGGAACAGTATCTAATATATCTCTAGATAAAATGAAAAATTTGAGTATGATTGAGTATTTTTCCAGTAAGACCCATAAATCTGGATTGTTCCTTCATCAAAAATGCAAAGAGTTTATCATAATTTCCTTAAACAAAATGTAAAACACAATAATAAATGTGTTTAAAGCAGCTCTGATGTCACTCACATGTGTCTGAGGCTTTTACTGACACTAAATCATCTACATTTGTCATATTTTGTGATATTCTGAGGTTAATCCCAGTTTCTCCAGTGAAATCACACTATATTGCACTTCACTTTTGCTCCGTTCTGAATTCATGTTTTTGTTTACAGACTTTTAAAGGATCTCTGTAACGCCAGGGTATCGGGAGGACAAACAAAGATAGATGTTTGCGCCGAATTAAAACACTCCACAACAATCGCCTCGCTGTTGTCATGGCAACCAGTGCTTAATCCTCTCCAACCAAAACTAACTACATGAAAAACCTGTTGAAATCCAGCGTTTTCTCATGTGTTTTCTCGCCTGTCCTGACCTCCGCTCTCCTTCGGCCGTGTCGCTTCGCCCCGAGCCGTTTGTAGGCGTCCGTTTCGGCAGGAGCGCGCCTGACATGTGGCTCTCCTCGATACACGTGTCACCTCCGCTTTACTCGCGCCAACGTCGTCTCCGAGTTTACCCGAAGCCCGCAAAGGTCAGCGACGCCTGCTCCGCGCTGGAGGGTTTACTCTGGTTTACGGACCGAAATAAAATGTTAATATTGTTTTGGATTCTCCTGGTGATAATATTCAGACGATATCGGAGCAATTACGTGGTGTATTCATCTTAATTTATGACGTTTTGACAAGTTAAAGTGCGTATGACAGGTTTTTATGATTTTCTAGTTTTGATTTTATTTGGTTTATTAATAGCTATTGTACATAAAAAATATAGTTTCACACCAATCAGGTCACGGCTTGTGGAGAAATGTTGAAACATTTGTTGAAATTTACAGGAATGTGAAAAACCGATGACATCACACTAGGGCAGGGGTGTCCAAACTTTTTCCATCGAGGGCCACATATTGAAATACAGACCAAGCGGAGGGCCACAAATCAATGGCGAAACGTTAAAAAAGCTGCATTTATCTGATGTTTTAAGCTCCACCACATCTACATTCAGTCTCAGTGCCTTAATATCAGGTCTGTGCTGCACCAAAATGTTAGTTATTTAGGTTGGAATTGTTGAAAATCTGAAATGTGCTGTAAATAGTACTTATCAGGACAATGTGGGCCAGTTCACCAGGAAGACTAAGGGCCAAGAAAAATTGGTCTGAGGGCCGCATTTGGCCCCCGGGCCTGAGTTTGGACATGCCTGCACTAGGGAGACTCTGTAAATGAAACGCATTAGATTAGGTTTTTTCAAGTTTTTGTCGCTCTTGAGTTGTGTTTCTTGTTCGCAGGCGCGTTTTTGGTTGCTTTTTTTTTGCTTTTTGTGTCGATTTCGTTGAATTGTGCAGCCCTGGTCTATAAGAGGTAAATAAAGTCATCTGCTCAGAGACTACAGAGACTAAACAACAGGAGAAAAAGTGTGTTTGAACAGACAGCTGCATTAAAGACAGAAAAACATTCAATCATGCTACGACAATTTCACAAAAATAGCAGATTGTCACAGGGACCAGCTCACAATCCGATTTTGCAACTCATTTAAAACTAATTTTAAGCCTTTTTTTCTCCGCACACACTGTATATCTCCACCGTCTTCGCTCGGTTTCCTGCGCTCCGTGGAGGCGATCGTTGCAGCGCGAGTATCCGATCCTGTGGCGAGGATTGTTGTTGTTTTTTGTCAGGTTTTTTTCACGTTTTTGTCGCTCTTGAGTCGTGTTTCTTGTTTGCAGGCGTGTTTTGGTTGCTTGTCAGCGCATTTTTATCACTTTTGGTCGTGCTTTTTCTTGCTTTTTGCGTCGATTTCGTTGGATCATGCAGCCCTTGTCTTTAAGAGCTAAATAAAGTCATCAGCTCAGAGGCTAAACAACAGGAGAAAAAGTGTGTTTGAACAGACAGCTGCGTTAAAGACAGAAAAACAGTCAATCACGATACGACGATTTAACAAAAATAGCAGATTGTCACAGGGACCAGCTCACGATCCGATTTTGCAACTCATTTTAAGCCTTTTTTTTGCTGCACTTTTGTTGTATATCTCCGCCGTCTTCGCTCGGTTCTCCCTCGTACTTTCCTGCGCTCCGTGGAGGCGATCGTTGCAGCGCGAGTACCCGATCCTGTGGCGAGGAGAAGTGTTTATGTCTCGCAGACCGTGGCCCGATGCCAAGCTGCCAGTGATCCGCCTTGGCACGCACACAAGGCGAAGGCGTAGCGGGGAAGTTAGATGTCATGTAGAAAATGTGATTAAGGAGCGAGCGGTGTTTTGCCTCCTGCCCGCCGGGAGAGCAGATTGCTGTTTCAACACAACTGTACCTGCAGCAAATGGAAAATGATAATAAAAAATGAATGGATACGTGCTATAACTCAGCGCCGGGCTGCGGTTACAAGCGCAGCAGTAAAGTTGAGGGCTAAAGCGGGTCACACATTTGTTTTCATTTACATTAAAGATTATTTAGTGTTTTTCCTTTTGTGCAAACTGCTCTCGTTGGTTAGTATTACCACACAGTCAACCAATGATATTTGTTTGTGTCAATGGAAACTAGAGTTCGATTTTTTTTTTTTTGCTTTTTTGATAATAATTACATGTGAAAAGTTGGAAAACCCAGATACTTATTGATACTAAAACTAGTATTAGATTAGATTAGATTAGATGTTATTACTTAATGTTGAAAGGGTAGACCAGGGGTGAATCAAACTTTTTCCATCGAGGGCCACATATTGAAATATAGACCAATCAGAGGGCCACAAATCAATCGTAAAACGTTAAAAAAAGCTGCATTTATCTGATGTTTTAAGCTCCACCACATCTACATTCAGTCTCAGTGCCTTAATATCAGGTCTGTGTGGCACCAAAATGTTAGTTATTTAGGTTGGAATTGTAGAAAATCTGAAATTTGCTGTAAATAGTACTTATCAGGACAATGTGGGCCGATTCAGCAGGAAACCTAAGGGCCAAGAAAAGTTAGTCTGCGGGCCGCATTTGGCCCCCACTTTTTCCCTCTTCTACTACGTTTTCTGGTGAATTGTGTATTTTAATTACTTTTTTTTTATAATATATTTTTATTATTCTGCTACAGTGACTTTTTTGAGCTTTTAACCTCGTTCTAACAATGTCCCGTCATCAAAAACACCTGAAGTGAGTTGCATTCACTCTGTTTTGAGGAATGTTTATCAGAAAATCCTCCATCTCTGAGCGTCAAAAACACTCCCCACTGAACTTCCTTGTTTCTGGGACGTATTTTCAGATCATGCATACAGGTCACTTATCTGAGAATCTTTTGCTGTTTTAAGACAAGTCACCAGACTCGTTCTGAGCATTTCTTCCGTCCACGATAACTGCTACTGCTATCTTGATGATTGCTGTAGCTTTCTCTTCAAGAGCTAATACGGCTAAGCACTTGCCGCCATCTACTGGCTGGATGCACTAAGTAAGTGTCTTTCCAAACTGATGAGAAAAGCTTTAATTATTCCATAATAAACGTTTTTTCCCCGTAACACGAGATGGTAAATTAAAGGTACTGAAGAGCATGTTTAAAGTCAACAATAAAAAAAAAAAAAGCATAATAATTTCCTTTAACAAACTGTGTCGATCTGGTATTTCTTCAGGAAAGTAAAATTAAGATTGTTCTGTAAATGTAAATAAATAAAAAACAGCAGGTGTAGTGCTTGGCCGGTAGCTAATATTAGTTAATTCTTTGGTAGCTTAACACATTTTTGATCCCTTTCTTCTTCTTCTCCTTCTTCTCCTTCTTCTTCTCCTTCTCCTTTTTCTTCTCCTTCTTCTCCTTCTTCTTCTCCTTCTCCTTCTCCTTCTTCTTCTTCTCCTTCTCCTTTTTCTTCTCCTTCTTCTTCTCCTCCTTCTCCTTTTTCTTCTTCTTCTTCTTCTCCTTCTTCTCCTTCTTCTCCTTCTTCTTCTTCTTCTCCTTCTTCTCCTTCTTCTCCTTCTTCTTCTTCTTCTCCTTCTTCTCCTTCTTCTCCTTCATCTTCTTCTCCTTCTCCTCCTCCTTCTCCTCCTCCCCCTCCTCTTTCTCTTTCTCTTTGAGTCTGTATTTGGCACAATAGAACCTCCTAAATGTGGTGTTTGCTCTTGTAGTTGTTGAACAGTGGGTGAAAGAACACCTCTTCTACATTAAAATGAATGGATTGCTGTTTGTTGGCGTTCGTGGATGCTGACTGTATCTATTGTTATGTTTGTAAATGCTCATCAAAAAAGTGAAAAGGTTTAACAGCTCCACCTTCAGACATGTGAGACCGGCCTCTAAAATGTTCAAATCCAGACTAAAAATGTTACGTTTAACCGTGCGTACGACTCAACTGATTTTATTTGCACTCTTCTCTTTTAACTAATTTTGACTAAAATGCAGTTAAGATAAATATATTTCATTGTTCGCTAAAATACTTTTCAAATTGTATTCCAATTAATAAATTTTTTAGATTTTTAATTTCACTTCCTGGTTGTGAATGATGACATCACACTGGGAAAATTGGAAGTCCATTGGACAAAAACTCATCTAATGTCAGAGATTTTTCTTATTTGACAAATAAAAACACACGCAAACTCCTTTATTTCATTGAATTAATGTTTAATGGGTCAAAAAAGTAGTTTATTTTGTGTAAATTATGCTTAACGTTCGTCTCCCCAGTGTGATGTCATCAATTTGTTTGTAATTTTCAACAGATTTTTCAATTTTTCTCCACAAACGGCTCCTGGATTGGTGTAAAACTATAATTTATATTTACAACAGGCACTAATACACTGAATAAAGTCAAAATTTGAAAATTAGAACCTGTCATACGCACTTTAAATGAATTATCTATGTTTTTATCGGTTTGTATTGTGATTTTATTGCATTTTTTGTCTTAGTAAAGCACTTTAAATTGAATTGTGCTGCAGATAAACCGTCCTGGCCTTCAAACAATTAAAGAAAACTCTATTCCCTGTGAATGTTTTGAGCTTATTCTGAGCTGCAGTAAAAAGCTGTGAGTTTTGTTCCTCGGTTTCCATGACACATCGTCTGAGTTTAACTGCCCAGAGCCGCCTCTCGCACACTCAGCCCGACCTCCAACCAGTTTACACACGAGAATCAATCCACGTTTACTTTTATTAAGCTGGAGTGGTTGTTTTTTTTCGTATTTCTCCCAAACAAGGGCTTTCACGAGATGAGATTTTGACGTAGAATAATGTAAGGCTGCACAATATATAGGCAAAAGTGTCGATATCGCAATATTGTCTGACGCAAATATCGCAAAAAATACTAAATATATGACACCAAAGTCTTCCATCTGAGAGAAATGTTCTGTTTTTAAAATGAAAGCATTGAAAAGGGAAAATCCTGAATAACATCTAGCTTTTTCAAACTAAACTAGCTGAAAAATGGCAAAAAAAAACAATAAAACATTTCTGATTTTCCTCAATTATACACTTTATTCATAAATATTCTCTCTCTAGAAGCTTCATTCACAATATTTCAACATTTATTTGGTTAAAAATGTTAGTTTATTCTACGTCTCGTCTAGAAATAATCGCTGACTAGTGACGACTAAAATAAGTCTTTGTCAAAAAGTTGTTAATGTAAACCGGAGATCTTCCCCATGTTCTAAAGTAACCTACGGTGTGCCACAGGGTTCAGTACTCGGTCCAGTTCTGTTCACTCTTTATATGCTGCCCTTAGGTATGATCATCAGAAAGCATGGCATTAACTTCCACTGCTATGCAGATGACACTCAGCTTTATTTATCAATGAAACCTGATCAGACCCATCAAGTAGACAGACTTAGTGCCTGCGTGAAAGACATAAAAACTTGGATGACTCTTAATTATCTGCTCCTTAACCCTGAAAAAACCGAGGTCATTCTGCTGGGCCCTAAGCACCTGCGAGACTCTTTATCCGACCAGATAGTTTCTCTGGACAATATCACTGTAGCCCCCAGCTCTACTGTAAGAAACCTTGGGGTCCTATTTGACCAAGATCTCTCGTTCAAGAAATAATGAATAGAGCATTGTTTTTTTAAGAGTCACTTTATAAAGTCGCTAACAAAAAAGGTTGTCTGTTTTCTCACCAGCGCGAATTCCAAGTTAAATAAACCATGTTAGATTAATATTATTCTTAAATACTGCAGTGTCTCAGGTTTCTTTCGTCTTTATCAGATAAATCCACTATTTTGAAGTCGTCAGTGCCATTGTTTTCACTCAGATGCATCATAATCTCATTAACTGCTCTCTTGGGCGCCCTCTGGTGGAATTATGTATTACAACATCGTAAACAAGGCAGAAAATGAAACGTGCCAGTTAATCGATTAATTGACAGAGTAGTCGCTACACTAATCGAACAAAATGAATGTTAGCTGCAGCTCTAGTGGTAACAGTTTTTTGTCCAGTCCAAATGTAAACAGACGGGGAGAAAGCCTCATGAGATCATTTCTACTCCAGCATCTGTTAACTTTCCAAATGAACAAGCGCATTACTCACAGTGTGTTTCTCTCTCGCAGAAACCGCTGCAGCCGGACATGGGCCATAACTCGCTGGCAAACTTCCAGATTGAGAAGAAGATCGGACGTGGACAGTTCAGTGAGGTTTACCGGGCCAGATACCTCCTCGACAACACGTCTGTGGCTCTCAAGAAAGTCCAGGTACACATTCTGTAAAATCAAATTTAATCAGATTTGAAAATGGTGAGGCACAATATGATCTGAACACACCTGCAGTGACTCTTTAACTGAAGGTATGGTATTCCCAGGAGGATTACATACGAAGCATACATGACCCTTAATGTCATAAATGACACGAGTCATGCTGCTAATTTGTCTTGTCAACATACTTCACTCCCTCCTGCGGTCAGCAGAGGGCATCACAAACCTGTTTAAAACATTCAAATTGTATTGCAAATAGCTACAAAAACTACACATTTATTTATGAAGTTATTTCAGATTCTTTTACCGTGAAACCAGTTCAATCAATCAATCAATTTATTAATTCCTTTCATGAAAATGATTGTCAATGGCATGTTTACGCAATGATTAACATACAGTAAATATTTCCATGATTGGAAAGAAGCAGATAGAAGAATTAAAGTCTTATATTCATCTGCCTCTTGTTCCAAAATGTACCAAGAAAAGTCAAAATATATTGTAAAATATCACCTTTAAAGGACACATATTCTGCAAAATGTACTTTTGAGAGTATTTAACCTTATGATAATGTTGTTTCCTCATCAGAAACACACTGGAGTTGGCGTCATTTATACTTCAATGACTCCTGTTTACGAGCTCTCCTTGCTCTGAGCCTCACAAAAACACTTGTTTCCAAATTTCCCATGTTTGCGTCGCCAAACGCAGCGATCCGGAGGTGCTGTTTCTCACATGTTTAAAGGCCAATAACAGCACAAAAATATGTGTCCTTTAAATGCAAAATCATTCCTGAGAATAAACAGTACATACAGCAGAGTGAAGCTGCATTTTGTTTCTGTTTCTACAAAAACCAGAAACATCTCGGGTGAGTACAAGTGTTCACGCTGGGCACCTCTGCCGACTTTGAACGAGACATTTCCCTCCTCTCCCGCTCCAACAACACAAATCATGTTTAGAGTTTAGCCGCTTTTCCCTCCACTTTCTACACCTCTCAATCTCCCCGTCTCCTAAACATGTCATAACACCGCTCTGTGTCCTCTCCCGCTCCCTTCCCCTTCTCCCCTTTTTGATCTCTCGATAGATATTCGACTTGATGGATGCCAAAGCTCGGCAAGATTGCATCAAAGAAATAGATCTCCTAAAGGTAAAGTACCAGAGCAGCGGCGGAGACGGCACCGAGCGCCCGTGTGTTCTCTTAAGGTGCCTCGGCTGAAAGCTTCCACGCCACGAAAACAATTGATCCCTCACCGAGACGCGCCCGGCTGTGTGTTGTGCGGTTTGAGCGCCGAGACTGCCGCTCGTTTACGCCTGTCATCTCCCACTGCGCGACCGGGGCGCTGCTGAAGCTACAGAACGCTCCTCCAGGCTCGCGTCGGCGGTTTTTATTTATCGTTTCGCTTTTTTCAACCGGGCGCATTAGCATTTTTGGTCACTTTTCTCTCTAAACATTTCAGTTTTCTCTTGGAAATGGCACAATTGCCCAATCTGCACCTAAAGATGTTTGATTATTTCATTTATATCCACTTCATTCATACATTTAAATGACTTTCAAGGTTATTTTCCTCCCTCAAAGACCTAAAGATCAGCCTAAAAATGGCATATATTCTGAACGTGTACAATCTTTGACAGTCAATTGATGCTCATTTACGTCTGTCGTCTGTTTTTTATTTATTGTTTCGCTTTTTTCTAACCGTTTTAACCATTTTCAGATCAGTTTCAAATCAGTTTTCTCTCTTAACATTTCAGTTTTCTCTTGGAAGCATTAGCATTTTTGGTCAGTTGTCTCTTGGAAATGACACAATTGTCCAATCTGCACCTAAAGATGTTTGATTATTCCATTTAATCCACTTCATTCATACATTTAAATGACTTTCAAGGTTGTTTTCTTCCCACAAAGACATAAAGATCAGCCTCAAAATAACATATATACCAAAGTGTACAATCTTTGACGTAAGACTGCCGCTCGTTTACGCCTGTCATCTCCCACTGCACACGACCGGGGCGCTGCTGAAGCTACAGAATGCACCTCCAGGCTCGCGTTGACTGTTTTTATTTATCGTTTCGCTTTTTACAACCGGGCGCATTTGCATTTTTGGTCAGTTTTCTCCCTTAACATTCAAACATTTCTCTAATCGATTAGTTGCGATTAATCGATGAACTTGTTGCAGCCCTAGTACTATATCGCAATAGTCATCATCGTAACAAGCTAAATACAACACAACAACGTCAAGGTTAAGGCTGCAATTAATGATTGTTTTGGTAATCTTTTAGTCTAATGGTTAATCCTTCAGTTAATCTTTTAGTTGTTTAGAACATAAAAGACCCTTAAATAGGAGAATTTTACTCAATTTTACGCAGACAAAGCTGAAGTGAAGGTGTTTGACGACGTCCTGATGGAGAATATTCACAGATGAACAAGGATTTTAATCAAAAACACATAATTGACATGTTTCCTGAGCTGTCATTCTGAGTCATAAAACATCTTCTTTCAGCTCCTAGAACGTTTTGGAGTCTGTGTTTAGACCAGTTCATGATTATTTGATTATTTAATGATTTGACAACCATTTCTATAATCATTTAGTTGCGATTAATCGATTAACTTCAAGGTCTTCTATCTGACAGAAATGCACAGTTTTGAAAATGATAATGTTAAAAAAGGCAAATTTGAATTCATGATTTTCCTTATTCAGTTTGATTTAGCCTTGATTTAGTCTTGGTTTTGTCTCTGTTGGTTTTATTTTGACAGACTTTGACTAATCCAACGCAGGAAAAACCCATTTTTGGTCAGTTTTCTCCCTTAACATTTCAGCTTTCTCTTGGAAATGACACAATTGTCCAAGCTGCACCTAAAGATGTTTGATTATTCCATTTAATCCACTTCATTCATACATTTAAATGACTTTCAAGGTTGTTTACCTCCCACAAAGACATAAAGATCAGCCTCAAAATAACATATATACCAAAGTGTACAATCTTGTTCACCAAGACTTTGACGGAAGATTGACACTCGTTTACGCATGTCGTCTGTTTTTTATTTATTGTTTCGCTTTTTTTTAAACCGTTTTAACCATTTTGGGTCAGATTTCTTCCTTAACATTTCAGTTTTCTCTTGGAAATGACACAATTGTCCAATCTGCACCTAAAGATGTTTGATTATTCCATTTAATCCACTTCATTCCCTACATTTAATTGACTTTTAAAGTAATTTCTCTCCCACAAAGACATAAAGATCAGCCTCAAAAGAACATATATTCTGAACGTGTACAATCTTTGACGTAAGATCGTTTACACCTGTCATCTCCCACTGCGCACTGAAGCTACAGAACGCTCCTCCAGGCTCGCGTCGACTGCTTTTTATTTATCGTTTCGCTTTTTTGCGACCAGTTTAGCGGCGATTCCTTTCTTCAATTACGCGGCTGCCTTTTAACACGCGGCAGCTCCGGCGCTAATGAGGAACCTAATGACGGATCCGGTGTTTTTAGCTGTCTGCGAGATGCTAGCGGTGTGTCAGAGAGGTTTTACGGAGCGCCTTTTGCTCCGCGTACTGTATGCACTGCAGGCGGAGAGTGCGCATTAGGCAAAACAAGGAAACAAAACCAATTAGTTAGTGCCAGTCAAACAGCCGAGTGCTGCTCCCGGGGGCTCGGCGAACCAATCAAAGACGGGTTTACTCAGATGCAGGCGAAGCACCGCGGGGGGATGGGAGTGAGCCGGGCCGACTGTACGAGAGGGGAAGGGGGGGTGTGGCCTCAGCGGGGGTCGCGCTGAGGGCAAAGGTCGTGTACAGCGAGGAGTGACACGGCAGATAATGACGCCGGGCTGCGTAATATATCACAGAATCATCGTCGTGACAAGATAAATATGTCACAATAAGATAAGAGATCCTTTATTTGTCCCACAATGGGGAAATTCCACTGTTGCAACACACAGTTTAGAACAGGAATGAATGAAATAGGCGCATGCAATAAAAATAGGATAAATAATTACTAAACATGGTAATAAAAATACAATATAAAGTATAAAGTGCACAGTCTTATTTACAGTAGGTGGCTGTCTGGGAATAAATAGTAAAAATGGCAAATAAAGTGGCTGAAGTGTATTGTTATATACCCTTGATGTTGTTATATAACATCAAGGGCTGCAATTAATGAGTATTTTGGTTATTGTTTAGTCCAGACATTATTAATATTTTAGTTGTTTAGAGCGTGAAAGGCCCTTAAATATGAGAATTTTACTCAATTTTAGCCAGAAAAAGCTGAAGTGAAGGTGTTTTATGACGTCCTGGTGGAGAATATTCATAGATGAAGAAGGATTTTAATCAAAAACACACAATTTACATGTTTCCTGTGTGTTTTTTGTGTCATTCTGTGTCATAAAACCTCTTCTTTCAGCTCATACAATGTTTTTCCGTTTGTGTATAAACCCATCGATTATTTAATTACTTGACAACCATTTCTCTAATCGATTAGTTGCGATTAATTAACTTGTTGCAGCGCTATGGTCAAGGTCTTCCATCTGACAGAAATGCACGGTTTTGAAAATGATAATGTTGAAAAAGGCAATTTTTTACTGATAATTTTCCTTATTCAGTCTAATTTAGTCTTGGTTTTGTCTCTGTTGGTTTTATTACAACACAGAAAAACACGTTTTTAGTTTTCTCCCTTAACATTTCAGCGTTCACAATTGTCCAATCTGCACCTAAAGATGTTTTATTTCATTGAATCCACTTTTATATGAGACATTGTGACTTTCAAGGTCATTTCCCTCCCACAAAGACATAAAGATCAGCCTCAAAATGGCATCTATTCTGAAAGTGTACAATCTTTTTCACCAAGACTTTGACGGATTGTCCAGAATTATTAAAGTTTAAACAAAAAATTAGCCGTGATTATAATTTTTACCCCAATTTTCAGAAAGAATCTAAGTGAGATACCCAACATTTGAAGAGGGTACGTGTGCCCTCAGCGGGGGTCGCGCTGAGGGCAAAGGTTGTGTACAGCGAGGAGTGACACGGCAGATAATGACGCTGAGCTGCGTAATATATCACAGAACCATCATCGTGACCAGATAAATATGTCACAATAACATGAAGGCTGTAATTAATGATTATTTTGGTACTAGTGGTTATTCCTTCAGTTAATCTTTTAGTTGTTTAGAATGTAAAACACCCTTAAATATGACAATTTTACTCAATTTCATGCAGACAAAGCTGAAGTGAAGGCGTTTGACGACGTCCTGATGGAGAATATTCACAGATGAACAAGGATTTTAATCAAAAACACACAATTTATGTGTTTTCTGTGTGTTTTTTGTGTCATTCCTGCTCTGTATGAGTCATAAAACGTCTTCTTTCAGCTCATAGAATGTTTTGGAGTCTGTGTTTAGACCAGTTAAAGATTATTTGATTATTTAATGAGTTGACAACCATTTCTCTAATCATTTAGTTGCGATAAATCCATAAACTTGTTGCAGCGCTATGGTCAAGGTCTTCCATCTGACAGAAATGCACGGGTTTGAAAATGATAATGTTGAAAAAGGCTCATTTTTATTCATGATTTTCCTTATTGAGTCTGATTTAGCCTTGATTTAGTCCTGGTTTTGTCTCTGTAGGATTTATCTTGACAGACTTTGACTAATACAACGCAGGAAAAACACATTTTTAATCATATTTCTCCCTTCCATTTCAGCTTTCTCTTGGAAATGACAGTTTTCCAATCTGCACCTAAAGATGTTTTATTATTTCATTTAATCCACTTCATACATTTGTAAAATGAATTTCTAGATGAGTTAAAAAGCCTTAATTTTAGGATATTATTCTTAATTTCAGACGTTTTGACTTGTTAAGATCAGTTAAGACTATTATTTCTTTAATATAAGTAGATTAGTTTTCTTGTTTCAATCAGTTTCTGACTTGTTTCTATACATTACTTCTTATTTAAAGACAAATTATCTGCCATTGGATTAAGATAATTTTACTTACCTCATTGGCAATTTTTAAAAACTCATTCTAGGCTAAATTATCACATAATCTGTCAGAAATGCCTTGAAACCAGTGAAATATTCTGCATCACATCAGCAATTACATCTCATCGAGTCAAAACAACTCAAATCCAGATCAAAATGATAAATTCAAGTATTTTTTAAAACTAGGCTACTTTTACAATTTTTGCTGTGTAGATACAAGGATTTTAATCAAAAACACAATTTACATGTTTCCTGTGTGTTTTTTCATCATTCCTGCTCTGTCTAACTCATAAAACCTTTGAACGTTTTCGAGTCAGGGTTTAGACCAGTTAATGATTATTTAATTAGTTGACAACCATTTCTCTAATCGATTAGTTGCGATTAATCGATTAACTTGTTGCAACGCCATAGTCAAAGTCTTCCATCTGACGTCTGAAAAGGACAGATTTTTATTATTCATCATTTTCCTTATTCTGTCTCCTTTAGCAGTGGTTTAGTCTTGGTTTTGTCTCTGTTAAGTTTATATTTTGACAGAGTTTGACAGTTACTTTTCAATTTTCGCTCTTAGCATCTGAACTTTCACCCCGAAATGACAAAATTGTACAATCTGCACCTAAAAGTGTTTTTTTTTTTTCTTCATTCAATCAACTTGTTTCCATAGATTTATTTGGGACTTTATGTATCTTTAAAAAAAAATAATAATTATTGACTGGAAAGTATTAATATTATTATTATTATTATTAATATGAAATAACAAGGCACATCACAGAACACATAGCAGTCATTATTGTTGTTCCTGACATAACCTGAAAATTTCACTTTAGAGTTGCCGTGTGAGATCATTTCTATTATTCTGGTTCTAAAATATGACAATAAAGGCCTAATAATTTAAACTAGGACTTTTCTTGGGGCAGATCATGATTTCGATTTTATCTCGTTTCACGTTCACTTTGTATTTTTCTATTGTCTTTAATAGAGCTGCACCATTTAGGAAAAATATCGAATTGTGATTTTTCTGACCGGTGCGATTGTGATTAGGTTTACGATTTATGTTTTAATAAAAGGATTCTGTTAAAATTCACATTTTAAACACAATTTTGTCACATTTAGTTGCGTTTTTGTCACTTTTAGTCGCGTTTTTGATGCACGTTACGTGCACGTCACGTTTGTTGTTTGGTGCGTTTTTGACGCTTTTGAACACATTTTTATCACTTTCAGTCGCGCTTTTGTTGCTTGTTTCAGAACATATTTGTACAAATCCAAACTTCAGTGTTAGCAGTTTTTATCCAAATCAAAGCAAGACATTTTGTTGTTTGTGGAAGAAATTATTGCACTAAAATCCATTAAAATTGTGATTTTGTGTGGATTTTGTTTAATCGTGCAGCTCTGGCCTTTAAGAGTTAAATAAAGTCATCTGCTCAGAGGCTTCAGAGGCTAAACAACAGGAGAAAAAGTGTGTTTGAACAGACAGCTGCATTAAAGACACAAACAGTCAATCATGACATGACAATTTCACAAAAATAGCAGATCACGATTCCATTTCTATCACCCAGACTTTAAACACGGCATTATCCTCCTTTTCATCTTATCTTTACGCTCAATCCCGAGAGGACAGGGCCCAGATCGTCTCCTGATGTGGACTCAGATCACGACTTCAGTTTATCATGATTCACTTTGTATTTTTCTGTTGCCTTTAATAGAGCTGCACGATTTAGGAAAAACAACAAATAGTGATTTTTCTGATCAGTGCGATTGTGATTTATGTTTTAATAATAGGATTCTGTTCAAATTCACATTTTAAACACAATTTTGTCGCTTTTAGTCCCATTTTTATTTGTCACATTCAGTTGTGTTTGTCATATTTAAACGCGTCTTTCTCACGTTCAGACGCGTCTTTGTTGTTTTTAGTCGCGTTTTAGTGCTTTGAGTCGCGCTTGTTGTTTATACGCTTGTTTTTGTTGCTTTTGAATACATTTTTATCACTTTTGATCGCGCTTTTGCCGCTTGTTTCAGAACATGTTTGTACAAATCCAAACAGCAGTGTTTTTATTCAAATCAAACCAAAACATTTTGTTGTTTGAGGAAGAAATGATTGCACTTCAAAAATTACAGCCTTTGTGATTTGCTAATTGCATCCATTAAAATTGTGTTTTTGAACACATTTTTATCGCTTTTGGTCGCGATGTTGTCGCTTGTTTCTACAAATCCAAAGTACAGTGTTAGCAGTTTTTATTCTTATCAAAGCAAGACATTTTGTTGTTGAAATTAGATTAAAAATTGCAAGGTGCGTCCATTAAATTTGCAAATTTGTGTGGCTTTGGTTTAATTGTGCAGCCCTAGCCTTTAAGAGGTAAATAAAGTCATCTGCTCAGAGGCTTCAGAGGCTAAACAACAGGAGAAAAAGTGTGTTTGAACAGACAGCTGCATTAAAGACACAAACAGTCAATCATGATACGACCATTTCACAAAAATAGCAGATCACGATTCCATTTCTATCACCCAGACCTTCTTTAAACACATTATTGTCCTCCTTTTTATCTTATCTTTACTATCTTTTGTTTCACATCTTTCCTTTTCCATCCCCTCCGAGGTTTTCGTCCACTTCTCCTCGTCGTGAACTGATTGCCAGAGAACAGGAGAGTTGTGCCCAGTCAGCCTGAAGATGAGAGCTCGCCGTCCGCCGTCGCTCTCCCAGGGACAGGCCGAGAGGACAGGGCCAAATCAGAATAATGAGCACATCGCACTCACACAACGCCGCTGCTCCGCGCTGCATTTGTTTGTTTGTCTGTCTCTCTTTGTGTCTGCTCGTTCAGCTGTGCTTTTCATTTCTGGCACGATGATTTCAACTTGAGAATCTCACTCCTCGGGCTGTCCTTTTGTCCAAAACGGATGAATATTGGCTGCGAAAACAACACACTTCCTGTCGGTCCAGTAGTGTCTCCACTTCGACGTCCAAGAACTGTAACATTTGGTCCGTTTGTGACGAGGCCGCGCCGCTCAGGACGGCTTTTTCACTGTCACGATGCAAAATGTTAGGATTTAAGATGCATGAAAACAGATGGGGTTGGGAGATATTGACAGAATTGATATTTTCTTAGACTTTTTGGACGATATTCAGACAATGTTGTGTCAATTCAAACAGAAATGTGTCTTTAAACCTTTTATTTAAGCTTTAATTAACAGACAAATGTGAAATGTGAGTAAAATCGCTCACTTTTGATATTTCAAAAAAGAAATGTCACCTTATTTTAAAATTTAACTTTTTGCATTTTTCTTTTAATTTGGTCATTTGGTACCACTTTATAATAACTACGTCTTATTTTGCCTCAATAAAGCATTAACAAAGACTTAATTAATGATGAATAAATAGTTAATTAAACACGATTCAGGGTTAATTAAGGTTAGGGTCCAGTAGTGGCTTCACTTCGACGTCCAAGAACTGTAACATTTGGTTTGTTTGTGACGTCGCCTTTTTCACTGTCACGATGCAAAATGTTAGGATTTAAGATGCACGAAAACAGATGGGATTGGGAGATATTGACAGAATTTATATTTTCCTATACTTTTGGAGTCTCCCAATAACGATATTCAGAGGATTTTGTGTCAATTCAAACAGAAATGCAAAACTCTGCAAAATATTTGGTTTATATCTGACAAAAATAGAAAAGAAAATCAAGTAAACAGTTGTAGAAAACCAGATGAACAATAGGAACACTGCAGGACACAGACTCTGGGATCACGCACAGTTAAACTCACTACCCGTCTCTCCTTAAATAACGTGTTTCAGAGTCTGTTGAGGGAATGAATTGTTGTGGGCCAAAGAAAAGCTTTTATCCAAGTATTGAAATCAAGTTGGACATTTTTACTATCCAGATAATCAGCATATAGACCATTCTTTTGCTGTTTTATGTCCTTAAATCATCGTTAAACTCGGTCGGTCTGAGCATTTCTGCCTCTAAACACGATCACTGTTACTGTTAGGCTGGCCGTAGCGTCTCTTAAAGTGATAACATAACTAGATTGTGTTAGCACTAGGCGCCATCTGCTGGCTGGATGTACTCTGTGTCATTGCACGCAGCAGATAGTCCTTTCATTTAGTCCATAGTACACTTTGTTTTGTTTCTAAACATGACATGGCAAATTTAAGATACTCGAGCATGTTAAAAGGTGAATAACAATATGAAAAAGCAATAATATTTTAAAAGTTTGTAACCAAAAACATTCTAAATTCCAGAATGGAGGCAAAGGTGAAGTGGAACATGATGTGTTTTCACTGGAGAAAGTTGGATTAACCTCAGTATATCACAAAATATGAAAATGAATGGTGGTTTTGTCAAAGTAAAAGCCTCAGACACATGTGAGTGACATCAAAGCTGCTTTAAACACATTTATTATTGTGTTTTACATTATGTTTGATGGGTGATTATGACACAGAGCATTTTTGATGAAGGAAATATCAAATTTTTAAAGTTTTATTTAATTGGGTAAATACAGAAATGTTGAACCCACAGATATTTAACACCTTTTGCCACAAATCATACTTTTTGTTTATTAGAAGCTCCAATACAATTTTAAGGCAAAACACAATATTTTCAATATTTTGCTTTTTGGTCAGTTTGCCCTCTCAACATAACAAACGTGTCCCATCTGCTCCTAAAGATGTTTCATTGTTCCATTGAATCCACTTCATCCATAGATTTCTCTGGGACATTGTAACTTAAATTTGTATAAATGCATTTTTCTCCCCTCGGGACACAAGGGTCACCACTTAAAGTAGATCCAACACCAAACTTTACAGTCTTGAACTAAAGATGACAAAACATACACAAGGATTATCTAAGGATTGTCTAATTCTAAAACTGATTTATTGAAGTTTTAATTTTGGGTTGAAATTTGTATTTTTAGGACAATTTTCAGTCCAATCTAGTAACTAAATAAGAAATCCAATTTTGTAACTAATATGTTACAAAATGAACCAAGAATCAGATTTAAACGTCCCAAATATGTGTAATTTTTTCTGTTTTTACACATAAAAGCCTTCATTTCTACATGAAAACTTTACATTTGTTCTTACATTTATTTAAGTAAAGAAAAAAGTAAAGAAGTAAAGAAGTTTAACATTGATATCTTTAAATATAGCCCTGTGACGAGTTGTCCACTGTCCAGGGTGTACCCCGCCTAAGGCCCAAAGTCACTGGGATAGGCTCCAGTCACCCGCGACCCCTAACGGGAATAAGCGGTAGAAAATGAATGAATGAATGAATCTTTAAATATATTATTTTTTCCTTTTCGCTTGTAGTGTCTCACTTTAGGGCTTGACAAGAGTATTTTTTTCATCTTTTGTTATGGAAAAGCAAACAAAATGACATTTCAATCTTGTAAATTAAAAGCTGTTGCTGTTGTTTTGCCATAAAGACTTAAAACCATTAGCATTTAGTTCCTACAAGTCAATCCTTGGCCTCCATTCTCAAACTTTGCACAGTCTGATGACACAGCACCGTGAAGAGTCCCATAATGACGGCTGAAGCGCCTCACTTTTTTCCACCAACAACATCCAATTATTTACTCCACAATTCGGTCCGAGCCGCGCCGATTCCTCGACCCAGTTCCGTCTCCGTTTCTACATATATCACTTTACGTCTGCGCTCGTGTCGGCCACAGTCGAGTACCTCCTTCCGCTTTTAGCCGCGACCAGTTGCGTTCCTCCGCGCGCTATTTATAAATCCACTACGGGCTCGTTTATCAGCGCGGCTAATTCGGCGCCGTCGGCTCGCATCTGCCCGTTGTGTGTTTTCCATCACCAGCTCTCGGCAGATAGATGTGCGAGAGGGAAAGGGAGAGCGCGGGAGAGAGAGCGCCGCGCTGTGCATGATTTAGTGATTACACAGACCGGTGCATCTCAGCCGGCTTGGGTAATTATGTAATCAAGCACGACGCCGAGCAATCTCTGTGACGGACTGCCTCGCTGCGCCGCACGGACCAGTGTGCAACACGTGCACCAACATCTGCACCAGACACCTCGGCTTTGTCGGGACCAGGGCTGTGTCGATTAGTTGTTTTGTCGATTAATCGGTCAGTGGAGTCTTGGTTGACCGACCAATTGTTCTATGTAGGATTAAAAGGATTTATGTGGCAAAAGCAAGGCGATTTGGAGTGAGTTTGCTGAAGATTTTGGAGACCAACAGATAAATATAGAGTTTTCTAGTCCTTACTCTTTTGTCATTTAGTCTATTAATCGGTTGACGGTGTCTTGGTCGACCAACATTTTTTAGTCGACTAATTGTTCTATATTGGATTTATGTGGCGAAAATGACGATTTGGAGTGAGTTTGCTGAAGATTTTGGAGTCCAAAATACAGATTTTCTTCGTTCTTATCTGTAAAAATGAGCACTGTATTCTTTTAGTCGTTTAGTCAATTAATTGGTCGATGGTGTTTTAGTCGACTAATCATTTTATTAAGATTCAAATTATATATGTAGCAAAAACGAGAAGATATGGAGTGAGTTTGCTCACTGTTTGGAGTCCAACAGATAAATACAGAGTTTCTTTGTTCTTATCTGTAAAAATTAGGACTGTAGTCTTTTAGTCATTTAGTCAAGTAATCGGTTGATGGTGTTTTCTTTTCTAACTAGGGGTCGTGAAATGATTTCCAGGGGTCCCCAGATGATGAAGAAAAATGTATACAATAGAGTTAAACAAGGCTTGACACCTTCAAATGCAGTGGTGAATGTAGATTCCTATTTTTCGGCCTATTAAAGTCATTTTTATATTCCCAAAATAAAGTCAAACATTAGATATAAGGCTAATTTATCACTTTGTGTGTCATCTGTTTTCTATGTTTGGGGGTCGCGAAGGTGAACTATTGTTATTTTGGGGGTCGTGACTGAAAAAGTTTGAGAACCACTGTTTTAGTCGACCAACGTGCGCCGCACGGACCAGTGTGCAACACGTGCACCAACATCTGCACCAGACACCTCGGCTTTGTCGGGACCAGGGCTGTGTCGATTAGTTGTTTTGTTGATTAATCGGTCAGTGGAGTCTTGGTTGACCGACATTTTTTAGTCGACTAATTGTTCTATATTGGATTTATGTGGCGAAAACAAGACGATTTGGAGTGAGTTTGCTGAAGATTTTGGAGTCCAACACATAAATACAGAGTTTCCTATTACTTTTCTGTATAAATAGTTGTTTTAGCATGAACTCCTTTCCTTGTTCTTATCTGTAAAAATTAGGACAGTATTCTTTTAGTCGTTCAGTCGATTAATCGGTGAATGGTGTTTTAGTCGACTAATCATTTTATTTAGGATTTAAAGTACTTATAGCAAAAACAGAAGATATGGAGTGAGTTTGCTGAAGATTTTGGAGTCCAACAGATAAACACACAGTTTCCTTGTTCTTATCTATAAAAATTAGGACTGTAGTCTTTTAGTCGTTTAGTCAATTAATCGATCGATGGTGTTATAGTCGACTAATTGTTCAATATAGGATTTAAAGGATTTATATGACAAAAACAAGACGATATGGAGTGAGTTTGCTGAAGATGGACATACAGATGAACATATAAATACAGAGTTTCCTATTACTTTTCTGTATAAATAGTTGTTTTAGTATGAACTCCTGTGCATTTTTGTTCTTTTGAGTGCAGTTTGGAATAAACACATGGAGATACTTTATAGTTTTGATATATTTTGGCCACACCCCCTTGTAATCGAGTAATCGGTCAATAGGGCAGGTCTTCAGTCGACTACAGCACTAATGACCAAACATTTTTATCAGGATATAAAAGAGAAAATTTGCGATAACGGTATAATGGACAATATAAATGACTTCAGACAAAATACTTAACAACGGCACCAATATTTGACTTGTTTAAAGGTGCTTTACACATTTTTTTCATGTAAGAAAGTAAAATCAGTTCTGCCTCAGCTCAGATGTGTTGTAGAAGCATCTATTCAGGTCAAAATGATATCGCTGTGTGCTGTCTGTGTGCGATTATAGAGCGTAGAACCTAGGGCTGTAGTCTTTTAGTTGTTTAATTGCTTAATCAGTCGATGGTGTTTTACTCGACCAACATTATTATTATTATTAGTCGAGTAATTAAGTATTTATACGACAAAAACTGTGAAAAGTGAAGATATGGAGTGAGTAAGCTAAAGATTTTGGAGTGAATCGTGAGTTTAAACATATAAATACACTGTTTCCTGGGACATTTCTGTAATTTTTTTTTGCATGATCTCCAGAGCAGTTGTGTTTTTTTGTTGCAGTTTGGGTCAGATACAGAGAGATACTTCATAGTCATAGTCCTTTTAGTCGATTAATTGGTCGATAGGAATGTCTTTAGTTGATGAAGAATTTCTTTAGTCGACTACAGCCCAAATCATTTAGTCATTTGGTCGATTAATCGGTGGATGTTGTTTTAGTCCAGTGATTCCCAACCTTTTTTGTCTCGAGTACCCCCAAAGTTTTGTTTCACACTCCGAGTACCCCTTAAATTACACCTTAATTTGAGTTTCAGGCAAATAAATAGGTTTACTTGTTGAAAATAGTCAGTTATTACTATTGTATGCATTGTTTTAATTATATTTATGGGCCAAGATACTCCAAAGAGATGCTAAAAATACAACTAATCACACATTTTTACAGATAAAAGTACATTTCATCTTCATTTAAAACCTAAAACCATTCCAAGTACCCCCTGGTAATTTCTCACGTACCCCTTGGGGTCCCTGTACCCCTGGTTGGGAAACACTGTTTTAGTCGACCAACATTTTTTAGTCAATGATTTCAATTAAATGGAGTTAGACGACAAAAACAGCAAAAAAGTGAGGATATGGAGTGAGTTAGCTAAAGATTTTGGAGTGAATCGTGAGTTTTATCTAATTTATGTATATAGCTAACATATAAATACAGTTTCCTGGTGCTTTTCTGTATAAATTGTTATTTTTTTGCATAAACTCCAGTGAAGTTGTGTTTATTTTGGTGCAATTTGGGTCAGATACAGTGAGATACTTCATAGTTTTCCACACCCCCTTTGACTCGATTAATCGGTCGATAAAGGTTTATAGTTGACCAAGAATTTCTTTAGTCGACTACAGCCTTAGTTGGGATCAAAAATAAGGTTCACATCTGATAAATCCTTCATTATTGGATCAACAACTTTTAGTTAAGATATTGGATAATTCAGGTTAAAGGGCATATGACGGGTTAGACACACATTTCACTAAAACGCAGTGAACATGATTATATTTAAGGTTTTACTAAACATTTTACCTGTTTGTCCCCCAGTTTGACAGTTTTTGTAAAGTTTATAATGTCACTTCCTGGTTGAACTTGAGGTAGAGGTAATTCCACAACTGTTACCATAGCAACCAGACTGTAAACAAGGCCAAAACACATATTTATTACACAATAGTTAGGATTGACAATAAATAATCCCTGATAACGCCTTTATTTTATTGAATGATGGTTTAAACTGTCAGCAAAATGTTTTAGTTGTTGTGTATTGTCTGTATTTTCAATGGTACGTCGCTTTTTGATGACATCAGAGGGATTCCAATGTTTTAGATAATCCTGTAATTTAAAGGGCCCATGACAGGTTGGACCACTCATTTACCTAAAATGCAGTTAAGATAGATATATTTCAAGTTTTGCTAAAATTCTTTACAAATGTTATCCCGGTTTAGCAGTTTTATACGTTTTAATTTCACTTCCTGGTTGTAAATAATGACATCACACTAGGAAATTACCATAGCAACCACACTGTAAACTGGGCTAAAACTCATCTAATGTCATCAATTCTTTTACCTGACAAATAAAAATATATTTGAACTTATTTATTTAGTTGAATTAATGTTTAAATGGTCAAAAAAGTAGTTTATTTTGTGTAAATCGTGTATAAAGTTTGTCTCCCCAGTGTGATGTCATCAGTTTGTTTACTTCCTGTAATTTTCAACATATTTTTCAACTTTTCTCCACAAACAGCGACCTGATTGGTGTAAAACTATTATATATATTTACAACAAGTATTAATACACTGAATAAAGTCAAAATTAGAAAATCATAAAAACCTGTCATACGCACTTTAAACTTTTAATTTTCTAAATTTCTTCACAAACTACAACTTCACGGATGTAAAACTAAAATAGATATTTACCACAATACTGCAATATTGATATATTTGTGTAGCCCTAAATAGGACACATATTATGCATTATTTGTGTTATTGGTGTTTCTCTCATGTCATGTTACACGACACGTTTGTATAAATCCAAACTACAGTGTTAGCAGTTTTTTCTCAAATCAAAGCAAGACATTTTGTTGTTTGTGGAAGAAATCATTGCACTTCAAAAATTGCAGCCTTTTAACTTGCAAGTTGCATCCATCAAAATCGATTTTGTGTTGGTTTGGTTTAATTGTGCAGCTCTGGTATATAAGAGGTAAATAATGTAAGTCTGGGTGATACGGTGATAAAAATCGAATGTTGAGCTTGTCCCTGTGACAATCTGCTATTTTTTTGAAATTGTCGTATTTTGATTCACTGTTTGTCTCTTTAATGCAGCTTTTTATCTTGTTATTTGCCTCTTAAAGGCCAGAGCTCCACAATTAAAATAATTTGACACAAAATCGCAATTTTAATGGATGCAATTAGCAAATCCTAAAGGCTGCAATTTTTGAAGTCCAATCATTTCTTCCACA
Organism: Rhinogobius similis; assembly: GCA_019453435.1. Classification (NCBI taxonomy): domain Eukaryota; kingdom Metazoa; phylum Chordata; class Actinopteri; order Gobiiformes; family Gobiidae; genus Rhinogobius; species Rhinogobius similis. Next base: position 37,974,113 of record CM033623.1, read on the forward strand.
AACAACATAATATCTTGCTTTGATTTGAATAAAAACTGCTAACACTGTAGTTTGGATTTGTACAAGCATGTTCTGAAACAAGTGACAAAAGCACGACCAAAAGCAATAAAGATGCGTTCAAAAGCCTCTATACTCAACAAATGCGACTCAATGCACCAAAACTTGACTAAAAGTGACAAAAACTTGCCTAAAAACGATAAAAATGCGTTCAAAAGCCACTATATTCAACAAATGCGACTCAATGCACCAAAACCTGACTAAAAGTGACAAGGACGCGACAAACACATCGTGACAAAAACCACGACTAAAATTGTGTTTAAAATGTGAATTTGAACAGAATCCTTTTATTAAAACATAAATCACAATCGCACTGGTCAGAAAAATCACTATTCGACATTTTTCCAGAGTCGTGCCGCTCTATTAAAGACAATAGAAAAACTCAAAATCACGATCTGGCCCCAAGAAAATAACGACAGTAATTTTTTTGCCGTATCACCCAGCTCTCCCATGAACACCGATATTTCAAACTTTACAACATCCCCCACATCCCAGCATCACGGCGCACCCTTAATCAGCAGCAATCAAGTTTGAACGTTTTCAGTTTCACCCAGAAAGCCCCGAGCTCTTCTTTGTGGGAAAGCGGCGGCAGCGGTGATGGCGTGTTATGATGGAGGGAGGAAGAAGAAGAAGAAGAAGAGGAGGAGGAAGAGGAGGAGGGAGAAGTTGTCATCACATCCAAGACTGCGCTACAGTGTGGATCGGTGCATAGCTGCCACTCGGAGCCAAAAATACATCTGGCAAGAGGCGGACGACGAGAACGAGGAAGAGGGAGCGAGCGCAGAGGAGGGGAGACGTGACGGGGGAGACGGGCGGGAGAGAGGGGACTGACTAGCGTAGCGTAATACTTCCCCGCATCAGCCGACGAGCGTGAACATTTCTTTAATCAGAGCGCGAGCCGTGTCACCCAGCGAGCGTCACGGCGGACAGTAGCGCCGCCCGTAACCGAGCTCAGTCCCTGAACAACTGCCGCCGCGCCACTGCAGCCGGGCTCTCCGCCGCGCCCACGGAGCCCTCACGGAGCTTTTTCTGTCACGAGAAAATGCACGCCGAGGGATTTTGCCCGACATATTTATATAATTTCTGAGGTGTCATGGGGGTTTTTGCGGAGCGATTTCTCAATAGTTGCATCCGAGCGTTCGCGTTATTCACATTTTTTGTCTAAAACTTTATAGTTCTGCGTAATTATCGAGGCAGTGTCACAATAATTACTATATCGACTTATTTTTCAGTCTATGAAAGCTGGAACAGTATTTTTGGCACAGATTCTTTGCATTTGTGGAGAAAGTTTTCCTTATTTTTTGGTGTACGACAAGATTTGAGCTGTAAAGAATCAAATAAGTCAGTTCAATGACTCAAAATAGACTCTAAATGACCACTTTTGGGTTTTATTAAGCTATTTATTTATTGCAGCTCATGTTTTCTTTGCGATTTTGTTCTTAGAAAAAGGCTAACTGAGAGTATCCTGCGACATATATTCTTGACTTTTTTGAGCTTTAATCATGTTCTAACAATGTTCCATCATCAAAAACACACCTGGAGTAGCATTCAGTTGCATTCACACTGTTTTGAGGAACGTTTATTAGAAAATCCGCTCCCGTCCGACCGTCAAACACACTTCCTGCTGAACTTCCTCGATCAGTGACGATTTTCAGACTTTTCCGAGAATCTTCTGCTGTTTTTAGTCCTTAAATCATCGCAATCACTCGCTCTGAGCATTTCTGCCTCTAAACACGATAAATACTACTGCTAGCCTGACCATAGCGTCTCTTAAGTGATAACATAACTAAATTATGTCTAGAGCTAGGCGCCATCTGCTGGCTGGATGCACTCAGTGTCAGCATAGACGCCATTTAGTCCATTTTTTTTGTTTGTTTTCTTGTTTAAAGGCTAATAACAATATGAAAAATGCATCATATATTTCCTTTAAGGTTATCGTGTCAGTGGTATTAAGTTGATTCAATATTATTGTTTATTGTGACATTTTCTGGAACAATATATTGTGCTTCAAAATGTTATCGTGACAAGCAAGTGCTGCCCACCGTCCATCAGGGGTTGGTTCAAATCTCGGCAGCACAGATCAGTCTTAACATCAATACATCAATACGATATCGGTTCAAAAATTTCGGTAGATCTTCTCAGCCGTTCTGGATTCTAAAGAGTCAGTACCAGCTTTGTCCAAAAAAAGCACTCTGGACGATCTGTAGTTTACGCCTGGTTCTTTAATTGAATGAAAACACGTATTGACGCTTTTCTACTTCATTCTTTTCACACTAGACAGTCGGTCAGACACCTCCACAAAGGCATGTTTCGTTCAGTCAAGTTTCTGCTGAACTGCCACGCTGTTCTTCTGACAGATATTAAGATGCAAATAGATTTAGAATTTATTGATTGAAATCTAGATTCAGTTCGCAGTGCACATTTTAATCACATTCGTCTGGATTAGCATTTGAGAGAAATAGGCTGAAATATGAACCGCTAAAATAATCCTCGAGCCACGTGCTTTTCAGAACAGGTTTGTGTGAGTCTAAAACACAGCGTTAAAGTCTATAATGTGAATGTTCTCGTGTTTTTCTAATGAAGTTTAGGGCACCTGCAGTAAATATTTATGATAGTTTTACATCCGTGAAGTTGCAGTTTGTGAAGAAATTTTGAAAAATTAGGGCTGTAAGGAAGGAAAGCTGAGTTTTAAACTGGAATCCCTCTGTGATGTCATCAAAAAGCGACGTGCAGATGACAATACAGAGACAGTTTACGCCCAACTGACATGTTTTTCTGACAGTTTAAACAGTCATTCAACAAATAAAGGCGTTATCAGGTGTTATTATTTGTCAAATCATAACTGTTGCGTGATTTATGTGGATTTTGGCTCTTGTTTTCAAAATGGTTGCTAGGTAACCGATGTGGAATTACCTCTAACTATGTCAGTTGAGCGTTAACTGTGTGTTTATTTCCAACTGTACGTCACATTTTGATGACATCACAGAGGGATTCCATTTTAGAACTCGGCACTTCCTGCAATTTTAACCTTCAAAAATGTAAAACTGTACTAAATATTTACCACAAGTGCCCTCCCACCAAACTAAGCCATCATTTGAATATAACGAGAACCTGTCATTTAGACTTTAAGGTGAGACGCTGCAGGTGAATAGGAAAAAAATCTTAAATTTAAAGATATCAAACTTCTTTTGTATTTTACTCACATAAATGTAAGAAACAAATATATTCCAAGTTTTTCATCATGTCATGTTTTCATGTAAAAAATAAACAGCCAAAAATACATATATTTGAGACATTTAAATGTGAAAAATGGACAGAACCAGGTTTGAATTTCTTGGTTCATTTTGTAACATATTAGTTGCAAATAAATGTAGAGAGGGGATTTTGGATTTCTTATTTAGTTTTTAAGTAAACTAGATTGGACTGAAAATTCTCCTAAAAATTCAAATTTGGCCTAGTTTTTTTTACTTAAAACTTCAATAAATCCATTTTAGAATTAGATATCAAAAATCCTGTATGTTTGGTCTAAATCTTGTTGAGTCCAGATTGTACAGTTTGGTGTAGGATCTACTTTAAGGCTGATCTTTATGTCTCGAGGGAGAAAAATGCATTTTAAGAAAACGACCTTTGAAGTTACAATGTCCCAGAGAAATCTATGGATGAAGTGGATTCAATGGAAGAATAAAACCTCTTTAGGAGCAGATTGGACACGTTTGTTGTCTCCACATGAAAGCCGATATGTGAGAGAGAAAACTGACCAAAAAAACAAAAATTGAAAAAAAAAAAAGTTTTGCCTGTGGTGTCTCGCCTTAAGTGATTTCCTACAAATCAAATCCCAAATGTATTTTCAAATCAGTGTAATCTTGATCAAATCCCAAACGTATTTTCAAATCAGTGTAATCTTTATCAAATCCTAAATGTATTTTCAAATCAGTGTAATCTTTGTCAAATCCCAAATGTATTTTCAAATCAATGCAATCTTTATTAAATCCCAAATGTATTTTCAAATCAGTGTAATCTTGATCAAACCCAAATGTATTTTCAAATCAGTGTAATCTTTATCAAATCCCAAACGTATTTTCAAATCAGTGTAATCTTTATCAAATCCCAAACATATTTTCAAATCAGTGTACTCTTTATTAAATCCCAAATGTATTTTCAAATCAACGTAATCTTTATCAAATCCCGAACGTATTTTCAAATCAATGTAATCTTTATCAAATCCCAAACGTATTTTCAAATCAGCGTAATCTTTATCAAATCCCAAATGTATTTTCAAATCAGTGTAATCTTTATCAAATCCCAAATCAGTGTAATCTTTATCAAATCCCAAATCAGTGTAATCTTTATCAAATCCCAAACGTATTTTCAAATCAGTGTAATCTTTATCAAATCCCAAATCAGTATAATCTTTATCAAATCCCAAACTTATTTTCAAATCAGTGTAATCTTTATCAAATCCCAAATCAGTGTAATCTTTATCAAATCCCAAATCAGTGTAATCTTTATCAAATCCCAAATGTATTTTCAAATCAGTGTAATCTTTATCAAATCCCAAACGTATTTTCAAATCAATGTAATCTTTATCAAATCCCAAATCAGTGTAATCTTTATCAAATCCCAAATCAGTGTAATCTTTATCAAATCCCAAATGTATTTTCAAATCAATGTAATCTTTATCAAATCCCAAATGTATTTTCAAATCAATGCAATCTTTATCAAATCCCAAATGTATTTTCAAATCAGTGTAATCTTTATCAAGTCCCAAACGTATTTTCAAATCAGTGTAATCTTTATCAAATCCCAAACGTATTTTCAAATCAGTGTAATCTTTGTCAAATTATAAATGAATTTTCAAATTAATGTAATCTTTATCAAATCCTAAATGTATTTTCAAATCAATATAATCTTTATCAAATCCCAAATGTATTTTCAAATCAGTGTAATCTTTATCAAATCCCAAATCAGTGTAATCTTTATCAAATCCCAAATGTATTTTCAAATCAGTGTAATCTTTATCAAATCCCAAATGTATTTTCAAATCAGTGTAATCTTTATCAAATCCCTGTAATCTTTATCAAATCCCAAACGTATTTTCAAATCAGTGCAATCTTTATCAAACCCCAAACGTATTTTCAAATCCGTGTAATCTCCACCTTCCATCCATTCTCTTCTTACATTCTCTGATCGTCCACATTGGAGGCGTCACGCGGCGTAAACACACGTCGCTCTCGTCCTACAAACATGTCTGTGTCGGTGTGATTGACCACCGCCGTGCCTCCGCCGCAGATGTGTGCCGTGCCGTGGAGGTGTCAGCCCGTCAGCCGCTCGTGTTCGCGTTTGTTTGTCACACTCGAGCTGTCATCACACACACTTCTGTTGTGACATGGCACCAGGCGTTGGCACTCACACGGGCACGGAAGAACAGCCTCGCTCGTAACAGGCTGTTCCAGGCTTCCGACGAGTTATTAGATGTCGCCAACTCCAGAGATAAAGGGGGAGAATTGGATTAAAAGTGTTCGGCGGGTTGCGTTCAGGTTTAATTCAACACGTTTCACTAAAATGTACTGATTATGTTTAAGATTTTACTGAACGTTTTGCCCATTTGTCTCCAGTTTCGCAATGTTTTTAATGTTACTTCCTGGTTGGACATGAGCACAAATACGACATAGTTACCTAGCAACCGTTCTGAAAACAAGGGCCAAAATCCAAATTAATTACACAATAGGTTTGATTTGACAAATAATAATACCTGATAACACCTTTGATTTGTAGATTCCGCAGTCGTGTGTAAATTGTTTCTATATTTTCAATGGTACGTCACTTTTTGATGACATCACAGAGGGATTTAGTTCTACTTCCTGTAATTTTAAACTTTTATTTTTCCAAATTTCTTCACAAACTGCAACTTCACAAATGTAAAATTATGATAAATAATTGCGACAGGTGCCCTTCCACCAAACTAAGTCAAAACCATAGACTTTACATATCGATGGACTGTGGGAATGTGACGTCACTCATAGCGTTTGGCTCCAGCCAAACGAAGCTAATCGCGGCTAGCAGTTATAGCGGCTAAAGAGGAGCCAGACTCCATATTTGTAAATCCGAGTGCGTATCGTGGCAACCACACGGACCAATCAGGAGCGAGATTGTTAACGGTTTCTGCCCCTCGGCGAGAGGAGACGGTGGCAATGTGTGGCGCTAGCTGTCAATCAAACCTGTTGCTAACACGAGTGGAACAAAATAAAGGTGTTCATATGTATTTCTCTTTGTCAAATGAAAAACTTCTGTGACATTAGATACGTTTTAGTGCACTGTACAGGATGGTTTCTTGTTAATTTCCCAGTGTGATGTCATCATTTACAACCAGGAAGTAAAATGAATAACCTAATAAAATAGCTAAACTGGGGTCAAATTTGTAAAGATTTTAGCTGAATTTGAAATATAATTATCTTGACTGTATTTTAGTTAAATGAGTCGTCCAACCTGTCGGAGGCCCTTTAAGGTTAAAGGTTAAAGTCTATACGACGTAGTGACCATGATTATATTTAAGATTTTACCAAACGTTTTGCCCATTTGTCCCCAGTTTGACAATTTCCGTAATGTTAATCATGTCACTTCCTGGTTGGACATGAGCACAAATGAGATATAGTAATTCTACCACTGTTACCTAGCAACCGACTCGAAAACAAGGGCCAAAATCGATAGAAATAACACAACAGTTTACAACACGACTTTGAGGAGGCTTAAGAAGTCACTTACGTACTACATACGCTGTTCATTAGAATGTGTTGTTTATTTTGTGGATTAATTATAACTTTTTCTTTCCGTTTCTCTTCCCGGCAGCAACTGAACCATCCCAACGTGATCAAGTACCACGCCTCGTTTATCGAAGACAACGAGCTGAACATCGTTTTGGAGCTGGCGGATGCAGGAGACCTCTCTCGGATGATCAAGGTCAGCGAGTTTTTATCTCGTCTTTTTGTCTTTTCTGGTGTTTTAAACAGAATAGTACAAATTTTGACAATTGTTGTGATTAAAATAAAGTATTATCAGTTGGTATAATCCGTCATGTGGTCCAGGATTTGTCCATTGTAGGAAAAGAACATTTTGACAGTTATTCAGAAGTCATTTTCAATCTAAAGGTACCACAACAAGCGAGTAAGCCTCTGAAAAAAGGTCAAAACTGCTGCCCGATGTTCGACTCAGTTAAAGCATGCATTTTTTGTCATGTTCAGTTGGGTTTGTCATATTTAAACACGTCTTTGTCACTTTTAGTCAAGTTTTTTCCACTATTAGTCGTGTTTTGGTGCGTTGAGTCGCGTTTGTTGTTTGTCTATGCGTTTTTGCTGCTTTTGAACACATTTTTGTCGCTTTTGGTCGCGCTTTTATCACTTGTTTCATAACATGTTTGTACAAATCCAAACTACAGCGTTAGCAGTTTTTATTCAAATCAAATCAAGACATTTTGGTACCACTTTATAATAACTACACCTTATTTTGCCTTAAAGCATGAACAAAGACTTATTTCACACTGAACAAATAGTTTATTAAGCAGGATTCAGGATTAATTACCACTTAATGAAGGTTAGGATTAGGGCCAGGGTCAGGAATTTGGGTTAGAATATTAGTTAAGTATTTAATGAGCCTGAATCTTTCTTAATAAATTCTTTGTTCACTATTAATTAAGTCTTTATTCAGGCTTTATTAAAGGGCCCATGACAGGTTGGACCACTCATTTACGTAAGATGCAGTTAAGATAGATATATTTCAAGTTTTGCTAAAATTCTTTACAAATGTTATCCCGGTTTAGCAGTTTTATACGTTTTAATTTCACTTCCTGGTTGTAAATAATGACATCACACTAGGAAATTACCATAGCAACCACACTGTAAACTGGGCTAAAACTCATCTAATGTCATCAATTCTTTTACCTGACAAATAAAAATATATTTGAACTTATTTATTTAGTTGAATTCGTGTTTAAATGGTCAAAAAAGTAGTTTATTTTGTGTAAATCGTGTATAAAGTTTGTCTCCCCAGTGTGATGTCATCAGTCTGTTTACTTCCTGTAATTTTCAACATATTTTTCAACTTTTTTCCACAAACAGCGACCTGATTGGTATAAAACTATCATTTATATTTACAACAAGTATTAATACACTGAATAAAGTCAAAATTAGAAAATCATAAAAACCCATAATACGCACTTTAAGGTAGGTTTAAGTGTAGTTATTATAAAGTGTTACCGACATTTTGTTGTTTGTGGAAGAAATGATTGCACTTAAAATACTTTTGATTTGCTAATTGCATCCATTAAAATTGCAATTTTGTATGGATTTGGTTTAATTGAGCAGCCCTGGCCTTTAAGAGGTAAACAAAGTCATCTGCTCAGAGGCTTCAGAGGCTAAACAACAGGAGAAAAAGTGTGTTTGAACAGACAGCTGCGTTAAAGACACAAACAGTCAATCACGACACGACGATTTCACAAAAATAGACGATTATCACAGGGACCAGCTCAACGTTCCATTTTTATCACCCAGCACTAGTTAGAACATCGTTATAGCCTCATTTAAAGTTAATTCAACATAATACGTCTCCTTTAAACAAGCGGCAGAGTGAACGTAGTGAAGTGAACTGGCGTGAGTCGTGTAGATGAAGGAAGTCTGCAGGAGCGCCGTGGTCTGTGGCGGCTACTGAGTCGGTTCGAATCAGCATTTAAAAGTCAAACCTAAAATGTAGAATTATTGGACCTCCTGCCAGGTGCTTTTATCTGGAAAGTCCGTTAACAGCAGCTCTGGCGGTAAAAGGGAAGAGCTTAGGAAAGAGAAATGATTAATGCTCAGAAAGTTGTCGGATTTAGGGCTTTTTGAACAGAACGGTCAGAGCTGTTTCAGTACGGACTATTTACTCTACCTTTTCATTTAATTCTACGCAGGGCTGCTCTAGACTATAACTACTGGTGATTGGGGAAAATTAACTGGAATTTTGGGTGGGAAAACGCCAAAACCCCCACAGATTAAACGAAAAATATGACACATTTGAGTTTTCGGCATCGCTTTATCAGTGTTTTTCAATCTTTTTTGAGTTGTGGCACACATTTTGGGTTTAAAAGCCACCACGGCATGTCACCTACCACTAAAACATGACCAAATCAGGCCATTTACTTAAAAATATTGTATATAACGAGGCAAATAATGTCTGTGGCACTGTCTAGTTCTTTAAATTTGGTAATAGTGCTGGTTTTGTGTTCTTTTTTGGTCAAAATGTTGCTCAGGACACTCCAAAAAGGTATATTAGTTCGTTAAATCTGCATTTGTGAATCTGTTAACTCAAACTGGACATTTTCTCATGGCGCACCTGGCAAAACCTCAAGGCGCACTGGTTGAAAATCAAGGCTTTAGATTAAGGTTCCTTAGTAAACTATTTATAATGCATTAATAAGCACTTGTTATGTGTTTAGAAGCACTTACAAGGCATTTACGAGCATTTATTAGTGTGATAATTGAAAATATTGTGATATGCAGCTCATTGATGCTCTGTACATGTCAAGTCAAGTCAAGTGAAATTTATTTATAAAGCACATTTAAAAACAACCACAATGGCCCAAAGTGCTGTACAGACACAATATAAAATACCCGTGCAAACAAATGGGTTTTCAACAAAGTCTTAAAAATATTCAAAGATTGTGATGTTCTAATGCTCAAAGGAAGACTGTTCAGAGTCTGGGACCTGCCACAGAGAAAGCCCCGCCCCCTCGGGTTTTTAACCGGGCTCTTGGGACGTCTGAGATCATGAGGTTTGCTGATCTCAATGCTCTACATGGAGCATGAACAGACAGAAGCTCCGAGAGATAAGGAGGAGCCAAGCCATTTAAACATTTAAAAACCATCAGCAAAATCTTAAAATCAATCCTGTAGCTGAGCCAGTGCAAAGAGGCCAACACGGGAGAAATGTGCTCATATTTCCTGGTGCCGGTGCAAACGAGCAGCAGCTTCTGGACCAACTGCAGGCGGTGGATGGAGGCCTGGTCCAGCCCGGTGTACAGGGAGGGGCGGAGTCTAAGCGGCTGGTAATAAATGTGTGAATAACGCGCTCTAGATCTACATGTGGTTTATTCACTCAAACATGGATTATAAACATGTATAAGGCGTTATAAGTGCTTAAACAAACTATTAGTGCTTATTAACGTCTTAACTAAGGAACCTTAATCTAAAGCGTTACCGATTTTTCTAGGGCTGAAGAAATTCTTGGTCGACTAAAGACCTTCCCTTTCGACCGATAAATCGACTAAAAAGGGGGCTGTCAAGGCAAAACTATGAAGTATCTCAGTATTTGACCCAAACTGCACTAAAAAACACAACCGCACTGGAGTTCATGCAAAAAAATAACAATTTATACAGAAAAGTACCAGGAAACAGTGTATTTATGTCAGATATACAGTATATACATTAGATTAAACTCATGATTCACTCAAATCTTTAGCTAACTCACTCCATATCTTCACTTTTTCACTGTTTTTGTCATAAATAATAAGTCGAATAATAAAAATGTTGGTCGATTAAAACACCATCGACCGATTAATCGACGAAACGACTAAAAGACTACAGCAATAAAAGTACAAAGCCTGGTGAAACCTCCAACATTCTACTCAAATCTTCAAGTCTGACCTTGTTCAGAACGCAAACGTCACGAGATGAAATGGTTTTTACTACTTTTGATCCAGATGAAGCTAAAGTGAAGCTGTTTGAAGACCAATTTATAGACCAGTTTATGATTATTCGTGTACTAAATTAGTTGACGATTAATAGATTAACCACACGATGTAGCTGAAAATATTTTTGCTAACTTGATTTATGCTCTTTAAGTAATAGTTCATGTATTATCCTCATGTATTTTCCGTAATTTTTAGTGTTTTAGCCTCCACAGTCAGAGTTTTAGCTGCTCTGGGCATAAATTAGTTGCAATCTCTGTCCAAACATTCACATCTGAACAAAAAACCTGTGCACATCTTGTTATATCACAGTATTATTATAGCGCTACACCACGAGTTAAAAGTCACACGCTTTCTTTAGCTGCTGTATTTATATTTTCATAGGTTTTGTTGGCTCAAGTTCAGTTTGAGTAATAAAAGTGCAAAGCCTGGTGAAACCTCCAACACTCTATTGATAAAAACAAGGCTAATCTTCAAGTCTGACCTTGTTTAGAACACAATCGTCTCAAGATACACATTTTCCCCGTCTTTTTCGTGCAATTTCGGCTCAATTTGAGTCATAAAATGTGTTTTTTCAGCTCATGGTATGTTTTGGAACCAATTTATAGACCAGTTTATGATTATTCGAGTACTAAATTAGTTGACGATTAATAGATTAACCACACGATGTAGCTGAAAATATTTTTGCTAACTTGTTTTATGCTCTTTAAGTAATAGTTCATGTATTATCCTCATGTATTTTATGTCATTTTTAGTGTTTTTAGCCTCCACAGTCAGTGTTTTAGCTGCTCTGGGCATAAATTAGTTGCAATCTCTGTCCAAACATTCACATCTGAACAAAAAACCTGTGCACATCTTGTTATATCACAGTATTATTATAGCGCTACACCACGAGTTAAAAGTCACACGCTTTCTTTAGCTGCTGTATTTATATTTTCATAGGTTTTGTTGGCTCAAGTTCAGTTTGAGTAATAAAAGTGCAAAGCCTGGTGAAACCTCCAACACTCTATTGATAAAAACAAGGCTAATCTTCAAGTCTGACTTTGTTTAGAACACAATCGTCTCAAGATACACATTTTCTCGCGGCTCAATTTGAGTCATAAAATGTATTTTCTCAGCTCATGGTATGTTTTGGAACCAATTTATAGACCAGTTTATGATTATTCGAGTACTAAATTAGTTGACAATTAATAGATTAACCACACGATGTAGCTGAAAATATTTTTGCTAACTTGTTTTATGCTCTTTAAGTAATAGTTCATGTATTATCCTCATGTATTTTATGTCATTTTTAGTGTTTTTAGCCTCCACAGTCAGTGTTTTAGCTGCTCTGGGCATAAATTAGTTGCAATCTCTGTCCAAACATTCACATCTGAACAAAAAACCTGTGCACATCTTGTTATATCACAGTATTATTATAGCGCTACACCACGAGTTAAAAGTCACACGCTTTCTTTAGCTGCTGTATTTATATTTTCATAGGTTTTGTTGGCTCAAGTTCAGTTTGAGTAATAAAAGTGCAAAGCCTGGTGAAACCTCCAACACTCTATTATTAAAAACAAGGCTAATCTTCAAGTCTGACCTTGTTTAGAACACAATCGTCTCAAGATACACATTTTCCCCGTCTTTTTCGTGCAATTTCGGCTCAATTTGAGTCATAAAATGTATTTTCTCAGGTCATGGTATGTATTGGAACCAATTTATAGACCAGTTTATGATTATTCGAGTACTAAATTAGTTGACGATTAATAGATTAACCACACGATGTAGCTGAAAATATTTTTTCTAACTTGTTTTATGCTCTTTAAGTAATAGTTCATGTATTATCCTCATGTATTTTATGTCATTTTTAGTGTTTTTAGCCTCCACAGTCAGAGTTTTAGCTGCTCTGGGCATAAATTAGTTGCAATCTCTGTCCAAACATTCACATCTGAACAAAAAACCTGTGCACATCTTGTTATATCACAGTATTATTATAGCGCTACACCACGAGTTAAAAGTCACACACTTTCTTTAGCTGCTGTATTTATATTTTCATAGGTTTTGTTGGCTCAAGTTCAGTTTGAGTAATAAAAGTGCAAAGCCTGGTGAAACCTCCAACACTCTATTGATAAAAACAAGGCTAATCTTCAAGTCTGACTTTGTTTAGAACACAATCGTCTCAAGATACACATTTTCTCGCGGCTCAATTTGAGTCATAAAATGTATTTTCTCAGCTCATGGTATGTTTTGGAACCAATTTATAGACCAGTTTATGATTATTCGAGTACTAAATTAGTTGACAATTAATAGATTAACCACACGATGTAGCTGAAAATATTTTTGCTAACTTGTTTTATGCTCTTTAAGTAATAGTTCATGTATTATCCTCATGTATTTTATGTCATTTTTAGTGTTTTTAGCCTCCACAGTCAGAGTTTTAGCTGCTCTGGGCATAAATTAGTTGCAATCTTTGTCCAAACACTCACATCTGAACAAAAAAATCTGTACACGTCTTGTTATATTACAATATTATTATAACACGAGTTAAAAGTCACAGGCTTTCTTTAGCTGCTGTATTTATATTTTCATAGGTTTTGTTGGCTCAAGTTCAGTTTGAGTAATAAAATGCAAAGCCTGGTGAAACCTCCAACACTCTATTATTAAAAACAAGGCTAATCTTGAGCGGTTGCAGGCTCCCGCTGCAGCACATTGCATATTTCCGGTGTCTCTGATCAGACTCCTCACTGTACCAGCAGATTGATCAGTTTGTACAGCGAGCGATGTTGTTCCTCAAATTGGCTCCGAGAAGGAATCGCTGTTGAAAGGCTGTTGCCATTTCATCCCCGGCCTGCGCTGTTATTCTAAAAAGCTGCCAGTTCTGCAAATTAGCGGCGTGTGTGGAGCGCTTCGCCATGCATAAGAGATGCTACGGAGCTCCACGGCACCGCAGACAAGCTGTTTGCATCGCGCTCTTCAACACGGCAAATTAGGAGAGAGGAGGATTAGTGCTACAGCGCAGTGAACATGGCAGGCCCGGCGATGTTCCCCGCACCCCAGCGCGCTCCTACGGTACAGTTTGTAAGCAGAGGAAGTGCAGACGCAGCCAAAGCAGCTCACGTACAGGTGCTATACATGCTGTAGATGGATGTGTGAGTGCAGGAGGAGGAAGAGAACAAATCAGACCAGGCTCAACCAGGAGGGCCCTGTGCTCATGTTCACTGACACATGCACTTGTAACCTGTGTCCTCTGCTGATTAAAATAACACAGGTAGGAATGCATTTGCTTAAATGGCATTGCTAACGTCTAAGGCTGTGGAATAAAAAAAAAAGCACCAAAAACACACCCAACAGTGTCAAAAACATGACTTATGGTCAATTAAAACGCATCTAAAAGCATAAAAAATGCACCTTAACACGAGAGAAACATATCAAAAGTGACAAAAACCATTGTTAAAGACTCAAAAACGTGACTATAAGCATCAAAAACATGTCTGAAATCAATAAAAACACGTCTAAAAGCATAAAAAATGCGCCTTAAAGTGACAGAAACTTATCTACAAGCGACAAAAACCCATGTTAAAGAGTCAAAAATGTGACTAAAAGCATCAGAAACATGTCTGAAATCAGCAAAAATGCATCTTTAAAGCGTAAAAACGTGACTCAAGGCCAAAAAGAGCATCTAAAAGCATAAAAAATGTGCCTTAACGTGACGGAAACGTATCTACAAGCGACAAAAACCCATCTTAAAGAGTCAAAATGTGACTAAAAGCATGAAAAATGTGTCTGAAATAATCAAAAACACATCTAAAAGCACCAAAAATGTGACTTTAAGCAACAACAACAAAAAAACGTCTAAAAGTGCCAAAAACATGACTCAAGGCCAAAAAAACGCATCTAAAAACATAAAACATGCGCCTTAAGTGACAGAAACGTATCTAAACACAACAAATAGCATCTTAAAGAGTCAAAAACATGACTAAAACCATCAGAAACATGTCTGAAATGATCAAAAATGTGTCTTAAAGCACCAAAAACATGACTTAAGGCCACAACAAAACAAAAAAAGTGCCTAAAAGTGCCAAAAACGTGACTCAAGGCCAAAAAAAACGCATCTAAAAGCATAAAACATGCGCCTTAGGTGACAGAAACGTATCTAAACGCGACAAACACCATCTTAAAGAGTAAAAAACGTGACTAAAAGCATCAAAAACATGTCTGAAATCAATAAAAACGTGACTTAAAGCGATGAACAGTGTAAGCAGAGGAAGTGCAGACGCAGCCAAAGCAGCTCACGTACAGGTGCTATACATGCTGTAGATGGATGTGTGAGTGCAGGAGGAGGAAGAGAACAAATCAGACCAGGCTCCACCAGGAGGGCACTGTGCTCATGTTCACTGACACATGCACTTGTAACCTGTGTCCTCTGCTGATTAAAATAACAGGTAGGAATGCGTTGTGCTTAAATGGCATTGCTAATGTGTAGGACTGTGGAATTAATTGAAATCAGATTGAAATCGCAGTTTGAATTGGCAAATCATAAAGGCTGCAATGTCTGAGGTGCAATAATTTCCTCCACAAACAACAAAATATCCTTTAGCCTTATTACCTTACCTTTAGCTTTATTCTGCAGATGTTAAAATGTGTTAAAGCGACAAAAACACCGCTAAAAGTGAAAGAAAGCACCAAAAACGCACCCAAAA
Organism: Rhinogobius similis; assembly: GCA_019453435.1. Taxonomy (NCBI): domain Eukaryota; kingdom Metazoa; phylum Chordata; class Actinopteri; order Gobiiformes; family Gobiidae; genus Rhinogobius; species Rhinogobius similis. The sequence continues at coordinate 37,989,566 of CM033623.1, forward strand.
GTGTCAAAAACATGACTTGTGGCCAATAAAAGCACGTCTAAAAGCATAAAAAATGCACCTGAACATGACAGAAACGTATCTACAAGCAACAAAAACCCATCTTAAAGAGTCAAAAACGTGACTAAAAGCATCAAAAACGTGTCTAAAATCAATAAAAACACGACACACACAAAATAACACTGGTAGTTTTGCTTAAATGGCATTACTAACATGTAGGGCTGTGGAATTAATTGAAATCGGATTGAAATCGCAGTTTGAATTGGCAAATCGCAAAGGTTGCAATGTCTGAAGTGCAATCATTTCCTCCACAAACAACAAAATGTCCTGCTTTGTTCTGCAGAAAGTTTAGATATGTTAAAATGCGACAAAAACAAAGCTAAAAGTGACAAAAAGCACAAAAAACACCCATAAAAGTGTCAAAAACTTGAGTTATGGCCAATTAAAATGTGTCTAAAAGCATAAAAAATGCACCTTAACACGAGATAAACATATCAAAAGTGACAAAAACCATTGTTAAAGACTCAAAAACGTGACTAAAAGCATCAAAAACATGTCTGAAATCAATAAAAACACGTCTAAAAGCATAAAAAATGCACCTTAACAGGAGATAAACATATCAAAAGTGACAAAAAACAATCTAAACTCAAAAACATGACTAAAAGCATCAAAAACGTGTCTGAAATCGTCAAAAATACTTTAAGCGTAAAAAACGTGACTCAGGGCCAAAAAAAGCATCTAAAAGACTTACAGACTTTTAAAGGGCCCATCTTCGCTCTCTCTCTCTCTCTCTCTCTCTCTCCTTCTTAGACTTACCCCCCCTTTTTCTCTACTACTACTCTCTCCCTCTTTTTCCTCTTTTTCTCTCCTTCTCTCTCTCTTCCTGTTTGCTCTTCCTTTCCATTTCCCTTTTTTATTCCCCTCTCTCTCTCTCTCTCTCTCTCTCTCTCAGTCTCTCTCCCCTCCCCCTTTCTCACATTTACTTTCTCCCTCTATTTCCTCTTTTTCTTCCCTCTCTTTTTCTCTCCGTTTGTATCTGTTCCTCATCCTCTCTCCTTTCCCTTTCGCACACTTACTTTCTCTCTTTTTTCTTTTTCTCTCCTCTCTCTCTCTTTCTCGCTCTCTCTCTCTCTCTCTTCCTGTTTGCTGTTCCTTTCCATTTCCCTCTTTCTCCCTCTATCATTTCCCTTGTTTATTCCCCTCTCTCTCTCCCTCTCTCTCAATCTCTCTCTCCTCCCCCCTTCTCACACTTACTTTCTCCCTCTATTTCTGCTTTTTCTCCCCCCTCTCTCTTTTTCTCTCTCTCTTCATCTATTCCTTTCCATTTCCCTCTGTTTCCCTCTATCATTTCCCTTTTTTATTCCCCTTTCTCTTTCGCTCTCTCTCTCTCTCTCCATGTTTGTATCTGTTCCTTTCCATTTCCATTTCTCTCCCTGTCCTTTCCCTTTTTATCCCCCTCTCCCTCTCTCTCCCTCTCTCTCACACTCTCTCAATCTCTCTCTCCTTACCCTTTCTCACTCTTATTTTCTCCCTCCATTTCCTCTCTCTCTCTCTCTCTTTTCCTGTTTGTATCTGTTCCTTTTCACCCCACCTCTCTCTCCATTCCACTTTCTCTTCCTCTCTTTCCCTCTCTCCCCACTCTCTCATTTATCATCAACATCCCCATCCCTCCTCTTCTCCCTCATTCTCCCCTCTCTCTCTCTCTCTCTCTCTCTCTCCCACCCCTCTCCCTCTCCAGCTCTCTCTCTCCCTCTCTCCCCACTCCGTCTCATTTATCATCCCCATCCCTCCTCTTCTCCCTCATTCTCTCCCCTCTCTCTCTCTCTCTCTCTCTCTCTCTCTCTCTCTCCCCCAGCCCTCTCCCCCTCCTGCTCTCTCTCTCCCCCTCTCTCCCCCTCCTCATTCTCCATTAACGCTCTCCTCTGACCATCCTCTGAATTCAAATGAAACCCGGCGCTCCCTAATTTGCATGCACTTACAGAATATTGCATGTGCGCCGGTGTTGTGCTGGAGGAGGCCGGGAGACGTCGGAGGGGGGAGACGGCGGGGGGAGGAGGAGGTGCGTTCTGCTGTTGGTGGGCGTCTCTGTGCCTCCCATTGACATCAAACACTCCTCTGATATGGAAATGGGAGGGCAGGGAGAGAATGGCTCCTCGCTGAGGCTTTGTTTGGATGTAGGCCAAGGTCTCTCCCCCTTTTTCTTCCGTCTATCTGTCTGTTTTAACTCCCGCTCTCCCGGCTCTCCGTCCACAGACAACTTCCGCTTTGTTGCCGTAATCAAACCTGGTTTTAGACCAGGTTTAGACCTGGTTTAGTCCTGATTTAGACCTGGTTTAGATCTGGTTTAGTCCTGTTTATTCCTGGTTTAGACCTGGTTTGGTCCTGGTTTTTAAACCTGTTTTTTAGACCTGGTTTACACCTGGTTTAGTCCTGGTTTAGACCTGGTTTACACCTGGTTTAGACCTGGTTTAGACCTGGTTTTTAGTCCTGGTTTTTAGACCTGATTTAGACCTGGTTTTTAGTCCTGGTTTAGTCCTGGTTTAGACCTGGTTTTTAGTCCTGGTTTAGACCTGGTGTTTAACCTGGTGTTTAGACCTGGTTTAGTCCTGGTTTAGAGCTGGTTTTTATACCTGGTTTAGACCTGGTTTAGACCTGGTTTAGTTCTGCAGATGTTGTTAAAGAACTTGCATTATTTTTTTTTTGTATTTCTAAAATGTTTCTGGCCCAAGGACAAAACCATTCGACGAAAAATCTGGCACTCAGTAAAACAAAGTTGAATAGCCCTGCTCTAGACACAGATATTTATTTATTTCTCTCTCTCTCTCTCTCTTTTTTTAAACGCCCTGTACCTGATTTTTACTGTTTTGAATCATTTGACAAAAATGCAGTTAAGTTAAATATACATTTCATATTTCATTTTGTTAATACTTTACAAATTTTATTATGGTCCGGCATTTTTTTTTAGGTTTATTGTTTTACTTCCTGGGTGTAAATGATGACATCACGCTAGGAAATTACCAATAGAAACCACACTGTACAGTGGGCCGAAACTAATCAGATGTCACAGATTTGTTTATTTTACAAATGAAAATACATGTGAACACCTTTATTTTGTTGAATTCATGTTTAAATGGTCAAAAAAAGTATTTTATTTTGCGTAATTTATGCATAACCTTTGTCTCACAGTGTGATGTCATCAGTTTGTTTACTTCCTGTAATTTTGAACAGATTTTTCAACTTTTCTCCACAAAAAGCGACCTGATTGGTGTAAAACTATAATTTATATTTACAAGAGGTAGTAATACACTGAATAAAGTCAAAATTATAAAATCATGAAAGCCTGTCGTGCGCACTTTAAACTCGCTGAACACTTTACCGTTTCACTTTCCTCCGGACTCCCTCTGATACTAAAGCTGAACATCTTTGACTCGGACACGGCTCTTTAACATGCATTACGCAGCTCTTCTCGTAAACGACGTCAGCGGCATCGCCCATAAAATCTTTGAAACCGTCCCCCCCGCCGCGCGCTCTATGTATTTATATGATCAATACACTGTAAAACCCCTCCGTCGTAAATGAGACCAAACAACCGAGCGGATGACTCAGAACTGCTCGGCCGGCGCTTCATGATAAATAATGTAAGAGGAGGATTACGTGCCACATGGAGCACCGCAGACTCCGGCCCGTTTCTGCAAATGCATGTGCTTTCTATTGTTACGTTAAGAAAACAAAGTTGCGCAGAGACAGACAGATGAGCCGTCTGGGGTGGATTAACCGTGGAGTCAGAAGGTTTGGACCGGCAGTGGCACGAAGGACGAATGTGTACCGACTAAATTGGGTTCGTTTTGTGGAGGGAACACGATTTGAGGCGAAGTTAAGTTCAAATGTGATTTTCTATAAAGTTTCTGTCGTGTCGCTTGAGTTTTTCTTGAGAGGGAGCTTTTGTTTTTTGTAGTTTTTGTTGTTTGTTTTAAGCGCTACAGTTTGCGTGTTCTGAACAGCTTTAAACAGGGGGGTCCGGGGGTCCTTTCCCAGAAGATATTCATGAAATCGGACCGTATTTCCCGTTTGTTGGAGCATTTAAATGGAATAAGACAAAAACAGAGCATGCAAAAACAAGCTAAAACGAAATAATACAATGGAAATGTTCTGCTCAGCTTGTGTGAAAAGCCCGTGCAAACAAATGGGTTTTCAATAAAGTCTTAAAAAAATATAAATTTTTTGCAATTAACTATTTTCATTCAGATCTTTGTATGAAATCTCACATTTGTGCCATTTTTTTATACTAGACAGCTTTTGTTTTTTGTAGCTTTTGTTGTTTGTTTTAAGCGCTACAGTTTGCGTGTTCTGAACAGCTTTAAACAGGGGGGTCCGGGGGTCCTTTCCCAGAAGATATTCATGAAATCGGACCGTATTTCCCGTTTGTTGGAGCATTTTTACTCGTTCAAGTAAAGTGAAGTCAAATTTATTTATAAAGTACATTTAAAAACAACCACAACGGCCCGAAATGCTGCACAAAGGTAATTTAAAATGCAATAAGACAAAAACAGAGCATGCAGAAACAAGCTAAAATGAAATAAAACAATGGAAATGTTCTGCTCAGCTTGTGTTAAAAGCCCGTGCAAACAAATGGGTTTTCAATAAATTCTTAAAAACATATATATTTTTTGCAATTAACTATTTTTATTCAGCTTTTTGTAGTGAATTCACCGCAATGAAAACGGATTAAAAACACGCGCGTATGGGAAAATCCTCAGCTGGGGTCGTTAAATACAGGTGTAAAGTGATATTTCTGGAGTTTTCAGGTTAATTTTACAATATGTTATTCACTTTTTGTGTGATACCAAAAGAGCTGAGACAAGTTAATCCATTAATCGCAACTAATTGAGGTAAATGTCAACTAATTAAGTCATTGAATTAGGGATGTAGTCGACTAAAGACCAGCCCTATCGACCGATTAATCGACTTAAAGGGGGTGTGGCAAAAATATATCAAAAACTATGAAGTATCTCCATGTATTTGACCCAAACTGCATTCAAAAGACCAAAAAGGCACAGGAGTTCATGCTAAAACATCAATTTATACAGAAAAGTACAAATAAACAGAGTATTTATGTGTTAGACTCCAACATTTTCAGCAAACTCACTCCATATCTTCTAGTTTTTGCTACATGTATAACTTTAGGGCTGCACTATATATCGAAAAAAATATCGTTACTGCACTTATCGCAAAGATGAGCGATAATTTCTCATGGTTAAATGCATTAATCTTGCGTTTCATGTGCGCCAGAGCTTGTTTTTACTTTACTTTGTACAATACTTTACTGTTTTGACCAATCAGACTCAAATGTTCACTCAAAAAGCACAGTTTAACATAAATGAAGTTACGTAAAATGTCTGAAATGTTTAAAATGTTTAAAATGTATTTTTGTTGTTTGTAGAGTAATGGACAAAGTAACTCCAGGTTTTAACTCTCCAAACATCTCCAATGTGTGTTTATTTGTACCTGAGAAACTATATTTTAAAGTATGAGTTGAGTTATCCTTCATACCTGGAAAAGAAAAACATATGCAAATGAGGAAAAAATAATAATAATATCGCAATACTTGACTCCCATATCGCACTAATTTCCCATATCGATCAGCCCTATATAATTTGAATCTTAATAAAATGATTAGTCGACTAAGACTCCAACGACCGATTCATCGACTAAACGACTAAAGGATGTTTGTTGAAAAATCGTGATCTGATCATACACAAGCTTCAAAGCATGCCATGTGCTCAGAAAAGAGGTTTTATCTCATCAGAATGACAAAGAAAACATGTTCATTTAGAGCAGTGGTGTCCAAACTTTTTCCATCGAGGGCCACATACTGAAATTTAGACCAAGCGGAGGGCCACAAATCAATTGTGAAACGTTCAAAAAAGTTGCATTAATCTGATTTTTAAAGAGCCACCCCATCTACATTCAGTCTCAGTGCCTTAATATCAGGTCTGTGTGGCACCAAAATGTTAGTTATTTAGGTTATAATAGTAGAAAATCTGAAATTTGCTGTAAAAAGTATGTCTTAGGACAATGTGGGCCAAATCACCAGGAAGCTTAAGGGCCAAGAAAAATTGGTCTGCGGGCCGCTTTTGGCCCCCAGGCCTTAGTTTGGACATGCCTGATTTAGAGTTTTTTTTCCAACTAGTTCAGCTTCTGCATTTCAGTCCTCATTGCATCTTTTAACATGAAACAGAGCTGAAAAAAGGCTTAAAATTTGCTCTTTTTATGATGTGAAAGTGCTGCTCTGAAGCAAAACCAAAAACCCGCAGACGCTCAAAATTTGCAAACGACTTTCCAAAAAAAAACATAATGTCACTATAAAGAAGCAAACTATGTTTTGTCTGTAAATATACAACATACATACATCAGGATGGCCTTTATTTTTTACGTCAATTTGTTTTCATTCATTTTCAAAATGCATGGGGGAGTATACATTGAATAACATAACAAAATAGAGTAACTTAAAGGACCCTAACCCTAAAACATGAATAAGTAAAAACAAAAAAACAACAAAACAAAAAAGATAATTCTATATGCGCATATATTCATACACACATCCATACATGTACATGCACACACACATATATATACGCATTCATATACCCATAGACACCCATATACATATGCATATCCACACATGCACATAAATGCATGAAAAATAATAACATGAGGGGGAAAAGTGGTAGAGTACTTCACAATAATAGGAGAAAGTACATTTATTTACCTCTTATTCACCTTATTCCTGAAGTTGTCGTACACGCCGCCGTCTTGTTTCCGTTGTAGTTTACACGGAGCAGACGAGCTCAACAGAAAACAAGTTCTACTCGACTAAAAAGACGTTTTCAGGAAATCGTTATTGTGACTTGTTGTTGCTCGTGTTCATTAAACATTTTACACAAATCAATCTACTTTATGTAACATTTTAGCGGTGAGACTTTTCCCTCGTTCGTCATTAGCTTTAACGGAGTTCTTGTCAAATGGAAGTGCGTTTACAACAAAAGTGCGTATCTGTGGCAAAAAGCGGCAAAAGTGGGCGGGGCCGAATAAGGTGAATACTATTATTATACTATTATACTACTACTACTAATATTATTATTATATATATTATTATATACTACTATTTGGAGCAGTTTCCCTGGAGATGTGAAGCAGGTCTCCGGACAGGACATTCCACAGTGGCATCATCTTAGTTTTATCAGAGTCAAATTGAGCAAAAATCTTTTATTCACAGACACTTTGAACAACTAATCGATTAATCAACAGAATAATCGCTAGACGAATCGATTAGCAAAATAATCGTTAATCAATCAATCGAGACGTTTACAAGCGTGTTTTAGCACATTTCTTTTGGATTTTTGAACCATTATCAAATCAA